>CM036535.1:7402500-7455000 GCA_020745685.1 Tautogolabrus adspersus
CAAAACACAGAAAATGCCAAAAATCTGGTGTGTGGTTGGACTACAACCAATATTAGAACTTTCAGAAAGATAACAACAAAAAGTCTTTCAGGCAACAAAAGTGGACACAGGCAGAAAGACATCAGGCTTCAGCAGGAAGTGTTTAAAAATGCAGGATTCTTCCTTAAGGTCAGGTTACGTAATGGTGATTGAATAGTACCTAGTAAATATCAAAGCTTTTTCAAAAATATTTTCAGGAAAACACAAACAGTAAAACATAGGGGACACAGACAGGCTGACAACATTTATCAAGTTTATCAATATGCTTCTTCCTTTATTTTTTTGTATTGATTTATGGCTGTATCTGACTAAAATGACTCAAAATAAGCCTCAAAGTCAGTGAAGTAGCTGTCATGCGCTCTGTGTTGTTCTGCGATGTGCTGACGCGGACTCCACTGCGTGTACCTTTTTTTTTTTTTTTTCTCAAGTCCGCCTGTTTGTAAACTGAGCACGCTTCATAATAACATAAAGCTATGCATGTGTTGTATTACGACATTATGTACAAGAGGTAGGCTAACTTAGGCCCGGTTAGTCCTGGAGCAGTGTGATCGCAGGCCGTGTACGCCAGCGGGGGAGTGGGGGGCAATCGTGCTTGAGCACGGCACGGTACGGATGGCCAGTGTGATCGCGCCCTTAGCGTTAAAATACGTATGTTACTGTTTTATGTCCCTCCTCAGTGATTGAGTATTACAGACTACATGGCATTATGCTCTGACCCTGTATATTTAAATCTACATTTTGTTCGACACATATTTCCAACTCATTTTTCAATCGTTATTGCTAATCAGTAACTTAAGCTATTGTCTTTTCTCCAGTTCCCATTCACTAACCAGGCTGCCTTGGCTGTCAAGGGTCTGATTTATTGGTGTAAATAAGAGTGATCCTGACTCTATCTGTTGCTTAGAGATTGTACAGAATGAACTTTTTGATTTAAGCACTAATGCTGTTCTTAAGTCTAACATCAAAAGTTTTGTATAAGGCTAAGAGATCCATGAAATCCTTCCGTTTCTTTTATTGTATAACTTTTTTTTTGAAGGGCCAGGGTTATGAGAGATAAAAAATGTGAATCTACTTATCAAATCCTTTATTAAATGTTTTCATTCTCAACTTCAAGAATCAAAAGGAAAGATACCCTAATAATCACACCTCTGCTGAAACTTGATTCATAGCAGAGGTCGGTTACAGGAAAATAGATTTTAAAGACTATAGAACACTTTGTGAGAAACAACTCCACCACTAGCTGCTGTTTCCATCCTGTCCACTCTGTTTCTTTTATCTGCAGCAGATTACACCATGTGTTCTGTCATATTCATGACACCAACCACCACCTCCCCTCCAAACTTGTTTCACTCCCATCGTGTCCGTCACTCAAACCCTGCTCTCTCCTCTAGATGCTGTCCCTCATCTGCATGTGTACTGTTTGAAGTCTTCTCTCTCTCCTTTGTCATATCTGTCAATCAAACCTTGCTCCCTTCCCTAGCCTCTGTGCCTCATCTGTCATGTCTGTTATGTGGCGACTATTCTTCATGCCACCTTCTTCAAAACAATTTTTTCCTTTCCTGTAATCACTCTGGGATCTGAAGAGACCCTTCTACCCTCTGTCCCTTTGCTTGCTCTATCCGTCTCATCCGTTTCTCTAACCCCATTCTCCCCTCTGGGCCTCCGTCCTGCCCGCCCCCATTATGTCCAAACAACTCTCCCCTCCAGGTCCATCATCTGCCTTTGAACTGTCATACCTGTAACTTTTCTTTCCTCTCCTCTCTCTCACCTCTTTCTGCAGCCTCAAATGGATGTGCAGTTGTGAGTCAGAGCGGGCGTTGTGCTGAATATTAAATCTGAAAGCTCAGACAGACGTTTCTTCCTCGACAGAATCTGTTTATCTCAGAGTCACCACCATCTCCGCTGCTGCAGGCTGCATTTGCTCACCTCACCTCGCCCCTAGCAGCCGTTTGATTGTGTTGACAACAGCTGCCTGATGATGGGAGAGTGGCAATTACATTTTGCAATGTGTTATTCCCACCCGTACACCCTGAAGCTTATCCCGTCGCAAATCACAGCTCTTCCCATAAATAGCATTCTTCTTAAAGCCTCTTTCTCGCTTTCACATCTGATAGTAGATGTAGACGACATTTTGTTTTCTTAAGACTCTCATTCTCTTAACATGTTGACGTTTAAAGCCACACCTGGAGTAAAGGAGACCCTCAAAGCAAGCTATGGAATAAGATTGCAGGTCTTCAAAAACACATAATAGAATCGTCTTACCCGGGTCTCATTATATTATTCTTGTCAACTATTCCTGTTGGCCATAATAACATTTTATTCGTGAGCGTGAGCGCAGCCATGAGCAGCTGTCCTCACGGGTTCACAAGATCACAGGAGAACTACATGATAATGTGGGAATTAAAGAGAAAAACGTGCAACCATCATATTGTTTGGACTTTCTGAGGATCATTTGCTTTTCATTCGGTGCCTGTTTTGACGTAGTGTTGTTAAAGTGATGGAATATACGAACGGGAGTCTGTATATTGTGTTTTATTTTGAAATTGACTTGATGCTCTGTTGTTTCCTTGCCTGACTTCCTGTCCGGGTCGACCTATCATGATCAGCGGTGCTTGCAGCGGGGCTCCGTCAAAAATTGAGTGTGTATTTGAAACGAGGCAGAGCGGAGTGTAGCAGGAAGTTGCTGTTATATTCAAAGCAAGTGGCAATAATATCTGTGAGTGTCTGAAGGACTTACTTTGCTGGGTCAGACATAAAGCATCCAAGTTTATTTCTTTAGTCATAGTCTGACAGTCATATTATGATTATTCCTTCCCAACTGATGTCCAAAGATAGGGCTCAAACTCTTGCAAATATGAAGTTAAGTACAACAATAAGTAGAAAATGTGTTCTTTGTAACCCCCTCTCCACACAGTAAGGGCTTTCTTCACAGGAAAAAGAACCAAGAACCAACAATTAGTTCTATGTTTATTGAAGCACCTATAAAAATGAACTCATATCCTTTGAAGACGTTTATCTGATTGTTACCTAAGCGCTTTCAGAACCTGAGGGCCCCTTTCCAAAACTCAAAAAGCTGATGGCAGCACAGGGACCTCTTACTAAATGATTTTCAGCTGTCTGGCAAGATGCTGTACCCCTACATGCACGCTTACTGTAAGTCCCTTTATATGACAGATTCTGCTGTGAAACTAAATCTGTACTGCAAGGTTTATGTGACACCGACACTTACACTTACATTATACGGGACAGCAGCTCTGAAATTGTACAGGAACCCAGTCCTGTCTGAGCTCCTATCAAATCGTGAAACGTCCATAAAGTGAATTTAAAGTTTTGCAGTTTGTCTGTTAATAGTCTTAAATTCTGGAGTCGCTGCAGACGTGTAGAATATAGCTATTAAACACAGATTTTATTATCTCTCCCACCTGTCAGGATTTCTGTTTGTGCTGTGGTCGGTGGAAATGTGAGGGAATGAAAGGATGCTTTGATAGGCTGCAGCGTGTTGTCCTTCTTCATTGGTATTCTGCACAGAGGAAGAGTTGGATGCAGAGGTTCCTCCAACCTCCCTCGGCTTTTACTCTCCAGGTCTCATCTTTAGCCGTCAGAGCAGTGATTTGGTATGCCACTTACTCTCAATTAACATTTCTCTTTTTTTATAAAAAACACACTCTGCTTTTCCTCTCTTAAGTGTTATATATTTAAATTGGTCCAACCCTGTTGTGTTCAGCTCATCTTTTTCTAAGCAGTTAAGAAATAGACTGGAGTAGCAGAGCACCACCTTTTGGTTGACGTTGTGAATTGCATTTGAGATGGAAGAATGCGGCATGGAGGGCTTGATAGGCAGATTTCCTGCAGTGTGTGTGGGTGTACTGATGATGTTTCATGATAGAGCGGATTGGGAGCTGTTTAATTTTAGAATTGACAGGCTGTGACAAAGGGTATTAGTGGTCTTTCCCACGTTCAGGCACATAAGAATTGCAATTCACACAGTTACAAAATACTGAAAATTCATGTGGTGGTGTGTGGGCTCAGAGCTAGCAGAGCTGAGGAATCAATGTCTATCTTCTTTCTCTCTCCATCTTTGTATCATGGCGTTTTGACAGCAGGTGACACAGCTGTAAGAAGCTTTTATCTAAAGCACCAAAGAAATGTTCTGGAAGCTGATCGGCTGGAGCTCCAGTATTGCCCTCGCTCCCGTCCTTAAATGCATTTCAGAGATGGCTGCGGGGGAGCCCATGACCTATTCTTCTGCTTTGTTTTGACCAGCTGGGGAGCCCTTTGAACTAAGGGCGCACACTCGCACTAGCAAAGTTGTCCCATACCGTGCTTAAGCACGATTGCCCCCCTCCCCATTCCCCCGCTGGCCTGCACTCACACTGCTCCAGGACTAACCGGGCCTGAGCACGGTTACCGCTTGTACATTACATCGTAATAGGCTACAACACATGAAAGGCTTTACGTAATTATGAGGCATCCTTAGTTTACAAGACAGGCGGACTCGAGTAAAAAAAAAAAAAAAGACAAAGACTTTCTGTCGGGTCCGCGTCCGTACAATCGGAGACAACCTAGAGAACATGAAAGATACTTTACTGACTTTGTGGCTTATTTTGAGTCATTTGAGTCACAAACAGCCATAAAACTCTGGGATTTCTCCATAATGAAGGCTATCAACGTTGTGAACCCGGGTGCTTGTGCTTGTGCATGAACTGTACCGTGCCGAAGCACACCTCTTCCAAGCGTGCCAGGGCCAAGGAAGTGTACCGTGCTTCAGCATGGATCGGAGAACTCACACTAGTCAAACAAACTACTTAAGGGGTGAAGCGTGCTTGGGCACGGTAAGGATTGCCCAGTGTGAGTGTGCCCTAAGGCTCATCAGTATTTTTGTTTATGCTTCTTGATTTTTCTAAGTGTGTACTTGTACAACACTTTCCCTGCATGCAGTTCTTTCTGAAAGTACAGGGACTTTTAGATAAGGACTGAACATTTACTTTTGGTTGAGTACTCGCAGCATTTAGAACGTGTTTGATGGAAACATCACTAATAATCTTTGATAGAGCTTGCCTTAGAGTTCAAGCTTATTAAGTGCAATAAAGCTGAATTGAACCTTGTATGAGTTTTACTTTATCCGGCATCTCTGACACCACAGAATTTCAGTCCGCCAATTAATTGTGTTACTTGACCTCAGCTAATCTGAGCACATCTTCTTCAGCCAAACTTTGTCTGAGTTGAGCATTAATATCGAGCCCTCTTGTAGCCTCTGTGCTCTGGACATCCTGCACTGCTGATGTTAACATTTCTCAGCTCATAAAGTTGCTTTATACTCGAGATCAGACTTGACTCGGGGTTTTCACCTTGAGACTGCCGGACCAGGCTGAGTCTTGAGACTTCTGAAGTGATTAAACTACAATATTCTGCTGTAGTGATGCAGAGAGGCTTGTCAACAGTCTGTGGACAGATTAAGCTTGACCAGAAAGAAACCACTTACTCCAAGGTTTAAAAATGAGGGACCTCTTCCCAGCTCCAATCTAAAGCAATCCTTGTAGTGAATGTAGGATTGGAACCACATTTTTAAAGTAGTGATTTAAACAATACACAAAATTTAACCGAAATCATGTTTTAAAGAATGTTATGCTGATAAATTAGCAATTTAATTTAAATATAACTGGTCTTGAAACACAGCAAGACCAAAGACTCATTTGGAAGATATTTTGAGTTTTCAAATGAGTATTTTTACATTCCAATGCCCATAAAGTAGGTCTACTCACTAGTGACAGATCACAAAAGCAATGGTCATATCAAAGTGGCCATAGACCATTGTCTATAGAGATTTAATAAGATAAAAAAAACACTTTAATATCCCCATAGGTTAATTTGTCTTGGACTCTGTCCTGCAGTTACAAAGAGAATAACAATCATACATACTGTATGTAGAGTTCATACAAAACACATAACGATACATCCATAAACAGCAGCAACTCCATATGACACTTTCCAAATATAAATAAAGACCTACTGAGAGCAGAAATATATTGACATATTGCACAACCCTTCATTTGCTCAGATAGGCACAAATGAATGTTTACAGCGGTTCAGGCTGGTCCGAGGAAGCCTAAATCTTCTCCCAGAGGGTAAAAGCTGAAACTCTGAGTGAAGAATGTGGGTCGGATAAAAAACTTTTTAATCACCTTTTCTCCTTACTGCAGAATGCTAGAATGTCTGAAGCTTCAGAAAAGCTAAATCAATCAATAATTTATTCTTTTGACATCTCCCCCATGTCCAGGCTGCTGCGCCAAAACACCCAGTGAATGGGCCCTCAACAGATCTGATTTGATCATTGATTTCCAAACTTATAGGTTACTCTTGTTGAAGTAAAATAAAGTATTAAAAACATAAGTGATAAAGCATGAATCAAACCCTGCTGCTGTTTGCTAAAGCATGCATGTTTCCTTACCAAGTATTCCAATCATCTATGCAGTATTGATTACAATGTTCTTTAAGTTTAGAGCTAGCTAGCTTTAGCGTGTGATACAAGTTTAAGGCTATTACCTTATCTTTTTCTTTTCTAAATCAGTTTGAAGCACACTAAGTCTGCTGGCAAACACATTTTAAAACAGCCACAACACCATGGTGTTCATACTACATAGCTAGGTAGCAACAGATGGGTTAATCATTTAGCAACAGTTGTCAAATGCTGAACAAAATCAACAGCTATACTATGACAAACCTGCTTTTGTCATAAAGACAAACATGAAAGACCAGTCTTTCAGAAAATGTACAAAAATTAATGTATTTATCTGCCACTGCTATCCTTGCTAACTTCTTAAGATGGCAGTAGCTCAGTCTGTCTGAACTTTGGGTGGGAACTGGAGGGTTGGCAGTTCCAGTCCTGGTGCGGACCAAGGCTGGAAGTTAGTCTGGTAGCTGGAGAGATGCCAGTTCACTTCATGAGCACTGCAGGTGTGCCCTTGAGCAAAGCATCGAACCCCAACTGCTTGGGCACTCTTTCATGTACAGCCCCTCACTTAGTGCATGTCCATAGGATCCTGTTTGTGCATATGCGTGTATTTCAGCCTATGTGTGTGTAGCAAGTCTCCATAACAGAGTGTGAAAAGTAATTTCCCTGCATATGTCTTTGCTAGCATGGGAAGCATGACAAGTATCTTCGGAGGGCATGTAGGGTCAAGTATCTCTAGCTATGTTTCAAGATTCATGTTTTTAGTAGTGTTTGATTTGCTAAGTGTCTCACAGGGAATATGCTAAACAACATGATGTTGTTTATTTATCCTAATGGGAGCTCAGCAAGGTATCAGTGTCTCTCTTTATGGGTCCCAGGGTGTCAGCACAGCAGCATTATCAGCTCCAGGACCCATGGGTGTGCTTCGGTCCACTAAGCACGTCGCTGATGGCAGCACAGGGACCTTTCATTATCAACATGTCTCATAACTTTACACGCAGCTAATATCAGTAGGTGGTGTTGCCATATGGAGGTAATTTCAGCTTATGAGTTGCAACAGCACAAATATGTCAGTGGGACTGACAGATGATGGAGTCACACTTTCATTACGATATGAAATGGCACTGTGCGGCGTGACATTTCAAATCAAATGTGATGGTTTAATCTCAAAGCAATGCTGATACAATCACAGAGACATGCACCGATTAAGATGTAGATTGTAGTTTTCTCTGGAAACAGAAGGATAGCAGTAAAATCATATGCAGTAAAATCGTGTGCATCATGTGAATGTTGTGCTCTCTCTGCAGGCATACCGTTTCCTTGCCATCAATAAGAAACTGGGATTGAGTGGGCGTCCGGAGAGGCCAGTTGGCTGCATTGGGACCTGCAAGGTAAATATATTTTGTAAACGCACCTACACACATGAATATACTGACCTGCTTCACAGATCACGTGTGACCATGAAAACGCCTCCCACATGTTGATTTGCATTTACTTCCCTGAGCCCTGCACCTCAGAAAGTCAACTTGGAAACAGAAAATATACACTTCCAAGACTCCCCTCTTTATCAGACAAACACTGTGCATCAGTGAATACTGAATAGATTTTTCTTATTTGAGTGACTTATTGCATTTTAATATGCTAAGCTGCTTCCAGGCAGTCTGTGTGGGTGCATACTATGTGGCTTTGGTAGTGTGTGTTTCCAAAGTTCCTGTGTGTGTCTGTGTGTGTGTGTGTGTGTGTGTGTGTGTGTGTGTGTGTGTGTGTGTGTGTGTGTGTCTGTGTGTGTGTGTGTGTGTGTGTGTGTGTGTGTGTGTGTGTGTGTGTGTGTGTGTGTGTGTGTGTGTGTGTGTGTGTGTGTGTGTGTGTTGCTGATGGAGTTTGCAGTGTCTCCCAATGAAGGTCATAGCACGACAGAGAATAAGTTAAGCTGTAGCAGCCTCCTCACACAAAGAGGTTGCCAAACAAATGAATCACGGCTCCCGCCGCATTGCTAAGACAATATTATAATGGAACATTTGCTGGAAAGATGGCAGACTGCCAGAGGGCATTATAGTCATCAGTGTGTCTGCTCAAGTGTGTGTGTGTTTGCCCCTTTGACAACTCTTATGTGTGAAAGGGACATTTGGACCTCCTGTGTGTCTGTACTTTATGTTTGTGTATGTGCTATTAGCAGAGGTTGTGTAGCCTCTGTGTGTCCCCGCTCTCTTAGGATTGATGACTTGTTTTAGACTCTGCCCAGAATAACGTATACGTGGCTTCTTGTGAGCCATCCGTCTTCTAACACAATAGTGTCTCTGTGTGTGTGTGTTTGTTCTTCTGTGCGTTTGTCTCCCTACAGATTTATCGTATCCTGGGCAAGACGGTGGTGTGCTACCCAATAGTGTTCGATCTAAGTGACTTTTACTTGTCCCAAGATGTTATGCTGCTGATTGATGACATTACGGTGAGTCAGGGTCACAATTATGGAGCTTACTAATGCTGAAAAAACTGATTTACACCATGGTCTGGGTGAAAACCTGACTCTGATTGTGCCCATTAATTCTTGATAATAGACACCTCTTAAGTACTTCAGTAAAACTGTCACCATTTAAAATGACTGCTCTGGTTTAACAGCAGCCTGGATCTAAAGTGAGTTTTAAAGCAAAAGGCGAAAATGTAAAGACTTGTTAAAAATGTTTACCCCTCACTAACAGGCTAACAAGTACAACAATCTGTTAACCTTTTTGGATAATATGATAACTGATAAGTAGGATACAGCTAAAAAAAATGGGAAAGAAAATGGTGAGCCTGTCATTCATATTTATTTCAGCCAGTGTACACAAAAGCTTGCCCTCTGAACTTTCTGATCCTTTTGATCGTGATACGACCCGGCTCGTGTGGGGAAAGGGAAGCAACAGAAAATCCATACGGTGTTTGTATATGAAAGTTATTTATTACAAAAGCAAAGCAAAGTTGTGATACATAACAAAAAGTGAGGCAAACTGAAAGGGCTAACAAGTGCTGCAAAACCTAATGTGAGTGTATGTTTACCCAGTCCAACTTAAACGACACAAGACAACAAGTTCTTTTAAGACCATTTTACAAACATAGACGAAGACGACGAGAGACGGTGGTGAGCTGAAAAGGAACAAAGCTGCGCCTAGAGTAATGGCTGGTCAAGCTTTTAAAGGAGTGTGTCGGCAGGTGCTGTCCTCTAATTGGTTAATTGTTTCTGTGCTCCTGTGCACCAATCAAGCTTCACCAGCAGCAGCAGCACAGATGGATGAAATCAGGCCTGAAGGATGCACTCACCAAAACACACACAAACTCACAAACACTCCAAAACAGAGGTCAGTCAAACAAAAAGGAGAGGCGGTGCGTCAGGGGCTGTAATAGATCACCATAGTGATCATCTTACTTCCTATTTAATTCAATGAGTTATTCATTAAAAGCTTGATGTTGATTTGGGGGCAACGACATGGCTAGTTAACTAGCTAGTCTTGCTGTTAAACCAGCTGTTAGATTTTATTTACTTTAGTCCCATCCTACACAGTGTTATCACCTTCCAGTCCTTCTATCATAACATCGACTTTTTGACTCATAGCTGAGCTGAAGTACTCAATGAGGACTAGAAATATCCTCTATTGCAGAGTGGTATTTAGGTTCACTCAATTAACTGGAGAAGTAAAAATATCTCAATAAATCAAAACATCATGGGATATGTGTGATGAAAAGTCCAGTTATTAGTCACTTGGAAAACTGAGTTCTTACTTGTTTATACTTTTATTTTTTGTTTCTTTTGCAAGCAACCATTGCTAAAGCCAGAATGACACCCTTTAGGGTGTGTGTATTATGTAAAGAATAATGTATAGTTAGCAGGTGGTTATTGGGGAATGGAACCCTATTGGGACAGGGTGAGCAGGACCCTGGCGCAGAGCGGGAGGCTCTTGCTCACCCTGAAGGGCTTGATAGGTGTAATTGGCCAATCAGAATCAAGTATTTAACCCAGCTGTGTAATAACAGTGATTAATAAACTCCAGAGATGCAATCCCTTGTCATCCATTATTGAAGCATTATCACCCGAGAGGGAGAGATGTACTGAATATCAGAGCTGCTGTGATTCCATCAGAAGAGTTCAACATCAGAACCTTGAGTTTGATATATTTATTTATACTTTCAGAAAATAGTAGTAAACAAAGTAAAAATCAACAACACATTTTTTTTTTTGGCTCAACCAACTCAATGTGTTCCACAGCCTAATTAAAACAAGACTGTTGCCAAGCAACCCAAATATTACTTGTTCTGCTACTTGGTTTGTGCCCATGGCTACGACAGATCAGCTTCCTTGTTTAATGTAGAACTACATTTTTATGTTTAATTTATTAAGCAACAAGTGAATTAACTGTGTGTATTGTGATACAGAGTTATCTAATTGATTAATAAAGACGAACACTGTCTGCTGTAATGTTTAGTAACTGTATTAAGAACTCCAGACTGAGGCGAAGGGATACACAAAGTAAAAAAAAAAGACCCAGTGACATTTTACTCTACATATCAGAACTCACAGAGTGCCTCTTGTCCAATCAGATAACTCTGAACTAACTGTTGAATCATTCCTGATAAGTGTCCCTTCTCCTGTTTTCCCTTTTTTCCATTTACATTTGTAGATTTTCTGGCCAACAGAGATCTGACTTTTAAAGACGGATTATCAGCAGGTTTAGTTTGATCGTTTTAAACACCCTCACAGAGAGGGCACGTACTGATACCAATACTGACAATTTTTTGGGACCACAGTATTTTCTCTATCAGTTAATATCACGCAACAGTGAAGCAGCTGATGACCACTGAACCTTTCCTGAAACTTCCTTTTTTTTTTGTTTCCTGCAACAAACCTTCAGTTGTTCAGGCACTTCTTGTAGTAACATATACTGTGTTGTTCTGTAGTATACTAAACTATACTATGTATACACGTTCTGTATACATTTCTATATGTAGTTGGTCAAATCAGTTGTGTATTTACAGTATACATACAATATGTATATACAGAATAATAGTTCAGTGGCAAAGTCTGAATGACAAAATCCATGTGAAGAAATAACATTGCAGAACTTAAGATAACAGAAGCAGATTAAATTCAAAGACATTCAAACATCAGTGAATTAATGAGTTTTAAATGGCACTGCTTGCTGTGAAAGCCTTCAAGCATATCTGCAATATTTTTACATTTGCAACATCAAATTAATTTTTACGATATTAACTTTGATCAGTTTGACGGCTAAGGAGACAAAACTTTAGAAAAGTAACTGATAAAATAATTCAGAAAAGTGGAGACTGAAACCAATTAAAGCTGTTTTATACTTTACTGACATGTTGACTTTGTGTGTGTGTGTGTGTGTGTGTGCGTGCGTACGTGTGTGTGTGCGTGCGTGTGTTTGTATTTGCAGAACGCCCTGCAGTTCATCAAACAGTGCTGGAAGATGCAGGGACGTCCTCTTTTCCTGGTTCTCATCCGTGAAGATAACATAAAGTAAATACTTTTTCTGTCTCCCTGCTCTCTGATAGCTTTCTTATTTCATTATTCTCCCTCCTGTGTCTCCAAACATCACCTTCCTTACTCTTTTTTTTTCTGTCTGACACCAACTCTGGATCACATTAAAATGTCCCGACAGTCACTATGCAGTCGGGTTAATTTCTCTAATCCCACCTTTCTGTCTCTGCCCTCCCTATCTCTCCTCCCTTCTCTTTGTACTATCCATCATTACAGCTGAAGGTGCAACTGTATTTGCCTGCTGATAGGCTGATAATGCTTCTCATTTGTATCACTAAAGCCTGACTGGTGGGGTGATTACAGCAGCATTAACCATTATCCAAGAAGCCATATGTGAAAAGTGCTACAACACTTAAACAGCCACGCTGCAGCATGTGGAATGAGTCAATGGACTCTCATAAAAACCGCTCAATAGTCATTAGTTTACTATTGATCGGGATGATGACCTAAACAGAAGGCGACAGAAGGCAGACTAAAGCAGTGAAATGTGCTGATTCATTTAGAGCTTGCTCAGCTTTTTAAGATGTTATTCTTGATATTTGTTTAATACATTTATTCTGTTAAGAACATAACAGTTATCACAAATGTGTTTCATCAGAGTCTGACACTTTCTCTCTACTTTTCACTCTCTGCCTCTCCAGGGGGAGCCGCTTCAACCCAGTCCTGGACATGCTGGCCTCGTTCAAGAAAGGCAACATCGGAGGTGTCAAAGTTCACGTGGACAGACTTCAGGTTTGTGGATTTGATTGAAGTTTGCTTTTTCTTCTCAGTACTGATTTTTGATTTTTTTTTGAACTGATAGTAATGTCCTAAATTTAAAAAGCAGTAAAACAGTGAAGAAAAACAAGAAGACAATCAACTACATAAAAACAAAAATAAAACAGCAATAGAAAGAAGGGCGTGGTCAGACAGAGTAAGCTAATCTACGGTGTGTTTTGAGCTGTGATTTGAAGGTGGGAGAGTTAATGTCACAGATGGTTTGTGGGAGACAGTTCCAGAGACGGGGCGCTGCGCGGCTAAAGGCACATGATAATTTTCCTGATAATTCAGAAAAACAAAGCAGTTTTTATTATTTTATCAACTGAATGCTTCGGTATTGTCCTAACTTCCTTTTATCTTAATTCAACAAATAGCCAGAAGTTAAAACGTCATGGCTTCAACTACAGTCGGGTCTGAATATAAACAAAAAACAATATAAGAATCAGCAATGGCACACGATGAAGATACAATAATTTGAACGTTCTCTTTAAAATCGTTTTCACTTTTTCTCGTTGCATTGATGATAGTTTCAGAGCTCAGGAATGTGAGGCGGTGAGTCGAGTATTGTGTTCACTGTAGCAGCTCTCCTTCAACATTTCGATTTCACACACATTTAACTGGTGACCTGTTTAACAGCCATTCATTCACATAAAATACGTAGTTTTTTATTCTAAAGGTGATAGGGTCTTAAGAGTAAGAAACAGACTTTAATTTCTGCTCATGGCTCTATCATATGTTTTATAAATGTACTTTTTTTTACTTCTCCTGCAGTCTGTTCTCAGACTGGCACAGAGAGTGCTGTCTAATCCGTCTCACATTCTCCACTCTGAGTGCGAGCTTCTACCGTCTGTCAGACGATACAGAGTCCCCCGATGTAAACTGAACCGCTTCAAAATGTCTTTTGTTCCCACGTCGATAAAAATTTGTAATAATGTTTCGTAAGGCTGCAGGTTGTGCAATATCGTCATGTGTCCCTGTTTGCTTTGTATATTTTCTTACCTTTGTTATTGTATCTCTCATGCTGTGTTTTTGCAGATCTTGTGCAATTTATGTTTATGTTATGCATTTCACTAGTCAATTATACACTTTGGATTGTTTGCCTTGTTTCAAAGTTCTGCTGTTGGGGTTAAATAAGCCGACCCGCTCTCTTCTGTTGTCTCAGATACAACTTAACCGTCTATAATATATAAACCATGGTTTAAAGTTGTTTAAAGAGATGTTAGGGGTGGAGGGAGTAACGTTTTTCAGCCCTTATTCTAAAGTCCCTTCTTGTTTCGATAGCTGCACTGGTGTTGTTCTGTGTTTGGACCTTGGTCTGCCAGATTCAGTCTGGGGGAGGTACGTGTTGTTGTTTTTCAGGAAAGGCCTGAACTGCATTGAGCCCAGATGGTTTTAAAAAGGACGTGGGAGCTGTTGTGTTGGAGCCTTATTTGACTCGTTAGATATCAATCAGGATGACTTTGTGAAAACGTAACTAATTAAATGGAGAATGAATAGATTAGAGGTTGAGCCCTCTAATGTATCTTTCAGCCTGCTGAGAAGACTGAAGTGAAACTTATTATACAGTCAATGCCTTCATACATTAGTTAATCCATTTGTATTGAGGGATAATACTGTATACGAGCATGAGGGTGTGAATGAAATGAGCAGAGCAACTGATATGGACGCTGTGAAGCTGTTTAGTTCAGCAGTACTCCTCAAGGAGACATGCAGGGTTTCAGCCTGCTTAGTAGATTTTGTAGATTAAAAAAGATTAAGTATGAATCACATTTTCAAACAAAGCACCACTAAATATACAAAGAAAAATGAAAATATCGTATGTCTTATTTGCTGCATTTTGCATCTCCGACAGTTTTTTACGGTAAGCTGCAACTTTTTTTTACTTTATTTTGATTCTTCAGGAGATTGCTTCTCAGTTCAGTGGAAGGGCCATGAAAAGATAAGAACAGATAAACCTGAACAGTCCCACGCTGGGGAAAGTTCCTTTGTTACTGCAGCGCCAGAGTGCAGAAAAAAAAGAATAATCAGGTGCTCGAGTGAAAGAGACATCCAAGATGAAATAGTTGTGAAAATAAAAACAAGACAGAGAATTTCATGACATGTGCTACATAATCAATGATTTGAGTTGATTATACATGTTCTGTGAAACGTGGTATAAATAGTGGCAACAACACGACAAGAATAATCACCAAACTCTCGAAGGTTACTCTCAGCTCTACAGAGCATTTTGCACATTTTTAATTTGATGTTTTATGCTTCTTTACTGATTAGTTTAGTCTTGTGAACCTTTTTGAACTTCTTTCCAGCAGCAGCAGGCAAATATATTCAGTTAAGCTCTTAAAACTAACAGCATGCTGCCTGCCCAACAAACAGGCGGACATAGTGAGCTAGTGGAAACAGTGAACTGATGAACAGCTAAAGAGTCAGAATATTTGTGTTGGTTGTGCTGTTGGTACCACTGATGCTGATGCTATTATTGTGTTTCAGTTTGTACCTGACCTCGGCTGTGTCGCTCTGGTCAGTTTGTGTTGGAAATATTGTCAGCAGTTACTGTCTCATGTAGGCTAATATTATTGTGGTTTAGTTTCGGCATGTATATGACTGTGTTGGAATGTGCACTATTGAATTTAATTACCAGGGACGAATATTTAACAGTGACCTGTTTTTATTCTTGTTGACTCAGCACTTTATTCTGTGTGTAATAGAAGCTGCTAAGAGCATCAGTCAAGGATCACTGTTGTTTTTCCAAGGCTGCTATATTCAGAGCCTCTTACATTTTACCGTGTTAGCTTTTTAAATCTATTTTTTCTTCTTCTTTTTTGCTGCAAAACGAATTGCCCTTCGGGGACAAATAAAGTTGAAGTTGAGTTGAGGTGTTAAAGGAGACCAAAAACTGAGCTCAAAAGAGAATGAACACTAAACTTTAATTTGATATCTGGATAACACTTCAAATAACAGTTAACATGTCTTTGTTATCTGTGCTAACCAAGCAAATGTTTGCTAACCTTCTTTGAATGACAAAGCAACCTCTGAAGGCCATTGCAAAATACTGCAGTTCCTTGAGTGTCCACTTGAGGCTGGCTTCAAAAATAATGCGGAATGCCTTTTAAATCTCATATCAAAATCACAGCAGAAATAGACATGTTTACACTATGGTACAAAAAAAGGTTTTGGTCTGTATGGCAAATTTATTTATGCATAAAAGCTGTACGGGGGGAATTTCAAAACAAACAAACATCCATTTTTATTATACAAAAGGTCAGAGCTATGCATGCATTTGCATAAATAGGGACGTTGTTGTATGTTTGCCAGGAGGCTTAAGGCCCACCTCCACCTCTTAGACTGTTCCAAATGGCAACCACCATTGTTGGGCTTCAAAACGCCTCTTTTGAAAACCAAAAGATGACGTCAGTAAGACACTAAGACTGTGTCCATGTTTTATAAAGTCTATGTTAAAAAGCAATAGTATGTCTTTGATGTGTGTGCTGCTTGATGTCACTGCTCCCCAGGGGTAAAAAGAAAAAATGCCCTTCTTCTCAATGAAAGAACAATAATATAAAATGTCAAAGCTGCTGCATCATTTCAACTAATTCATAC
This sequence comes from Tautogolabrus adspersus, assembly GCA_020745685.1. Classification (NCBI taxonomy): domain Eukaryota; kingdom Metazoa; phylum Chordata; class Actinopteri; order Labriformes; family Labridae; genus Tautogolabrus; species Tautogolabrus adspersus. The sequence goes on from CM036535.1 coordinate 7,418,877, forward strand.
ATTTTCAATGAACCATAAACAGTTACTAAATAGTTGAATAATTCTTCTCTATCAATATAGCTTGCTTAAAGCCTCAGGATTTTTTAAAACATTTACTCCTTTTGTAGCAAAAAGCAGAAAAACAATCCAGGCTAAAACTAGAAGTATTTTGACAATTGGTAACTTTAACCAACTGCTTTGTCAAACTTATGACAGGTCTTGGAAGCCGAACTTTTCTCCCAGTGTGTCTGTGGTTTTCACCAGAGACTTCTTCATATAGACCTTCTTTTTTTTTTCTCCTTTAAAGTTCTTCCTTCCCTTCCCCTATTTGCTATTCACCTCACAGCTAACTCCTCCAGCTTTGAAACACTTCTCCTCTTCATCATCTCATTGTTATGGGGAGCAGGAGCGCTCCTCTCCTACGCCTCGTATTTTTGTTTTGGAGCTGACTTCAGTTGGAATGGCTAATATCACATTTAGACCACAGGAGCAAGTGGTATTGAACTGCGCTCTTTCCTCCTACGCTGCTATCCTTTTAACAGACTCAAACTTTTACTTTCACCCTGTTAGACATTCGCTTGTTACCGCTCCTGTACACATTTTGTGAAATTTAAAGCAGTGAACCCGGTTTTTCCATGTGTTATTTGTTATGAGCTGCACTATGTAATACTAATGGTTGTTTTGTACTCTGAGTCATCCTGAAAAACCTCCTCTCGGGGATTTATTCAACTCTGCTTCCTCATCTTTTCTGTGTTCCTGAGTGTTACTTTTAGGGGATGACTTCTTTCTAACCTATTTTGCACATATCTATAAGCAACGACTGTGGATTCTCTTGTGTATTGCAGTGTACTTAAAAGAATAATCACTCTGCAAATGCCATAATGTGTTTTTTTTTCGTGGCCCTGTTAGACCCTGATATCTGGAGCCGTGGTGGAGCAGCTGGACTTCCTGCGTGTCAATGAAGCCGAGTAAGGCAGCTTCTTTGGTTATTTTGACTGCTGGCAAGACATTTGAAAACGCTCAAGATGAATTTCCGTGATGTAGTGGACAACTTCATGTGATATTCATACAATCTGATGACTAGTTTTCATGAATGTTGAACTGCAGCTTACTGATGTGGGGACTTGATTTTCATTGTCAATGTTTTCAGCACCAATAAATTAGTCTCAGGAACAAATACATAATTCCAGCATTGTTTACAATGTAGCAATGTTACAAAACCAGCATCACAATCCTTGAGTATACTGTAGAACTACTCTCTTACTGTAAAAAGCACATGTAACGTAACGTGTCTTATCCATGTGTGCATGTGTAAAGGATACCAGAGTTTAAAAGCTTCGAGGAGCTGGAGCTGCCAAAGCACTCCAAGGTGAAGAGACAGACAAGTACACCCAACGCCTCGGACCTGGAACAGCAGCCGGAGATCAGCGTGGAGGAGTGGCTGCACAAGCCGACCCCTGAAATAATTCGGAAGTTCCATGTGAGTTGATCGCCTTAAAGGGAGGAACAGTCAACGAATACATGTTGGGGTTAATAATGACCAATACATTACAAATCTTTCTGCTAGCATTAGAAAGAAATCAGAGTTAAACTGTTTGTTAACCAAATATATACCACTGGAGAACAATAGTAACAACGATCAAAGGATGTGTGCCCTGGTGCCTGTACTACGAAGTGAGTTGAATATACCCAGGGTATCTTTGGGTTATCTGGCTTCACTAACCCAAACATAAGAGATCATGCTTAAGAGTCACGTGAAGTTGGTTATCAACCTGATAGGTAAACCCAGAGTTTCAAAGAGCTCGTTCACATAAAAGGGCGGAGTTAGCTTCATTTAACCTATCACAATCATAACTGCGTCTGCTGTCAGCAGATCGCCATATCTAACAAACTCTAAACAAACTACATTAAAAATATGAAGAAGTTGAAGACATACAGGCTCCCAAAGACTAACGTTACACAGCTGCAGGAACAAATGCAGGAAGGACAACTGGAAGATAAAAAAAAAGGCTTATTATATTATTTCCCCATCATTAGTTCCCCTTAGAACTGACTATAATTACTCCTGTTTTTTTTCCCTTTGCTGGATGTGTTGCTCTGACTCTTTCATGTGGCGTGTATAACAGTTTGAGAAGTTATATTTCAGCTGCAGCTCTGACGATAACAAACAGAGCGACACGGAGACGATAAACATTCATATGAAAATATTTCAAAGCCATGAGAAGCTATTCGTAGTTTTACGTCTTAAAAGCACAACTCAAAGGCTCCTGTGCTTTTTCAGTCTCTCTTAAAGGATATCAGTAAAAAATAATCATTCCCTTTACGGACTATAATGTTAAATCATACGGGACACATGAAGGGTCTATCTCCCCTCTGGGATATACCCAGGTAACAAGTGAACGACCTTCGTAGGATTGAAAACCCAGAGTTAACCCTGAAGTTACGTTGCTAACCCCAAATCTTGCTTAGTAGTACAGGCCCCTGGTCTTAATCGTGGCCAATCAGCCACAAACACACCTGCCTCATTCCTTCACCAACCTCATTGGGAAGCTAGAGAGAGTGCCCTCACAGGATAGAGTCAGAAAATCGGGAAGAGAGAGAGCGGGGAATGACATGCAGGAAAGGAGCCACAGGCTGGATTCAAACCGGGCTGCCCGCTTTGAGGATCATAACCTCCGTACATGTGGCGTGCACACTAACCACTAGGCTACCAATGCCCCGTTTTTGTACCATCTCTGACTTGGAGAATCACATCATTTAGTACAAGTTTTTTTCTCAACGTTAAATGCAGTTTGTACGTTGTTAGCTCCAGTACGGCAGACAAAGAGATATGTGTGATCGTATCATCAGCATAGAAATGAAACTTTGTATCAGTAGCATTTCTACATCAACTAATTTATTGATTACTGGTCATTGTTGCAGCTCTTGTATGAACAAAGGTGGCAGGTATGATCGTCTTTTTCCATTTGTTGCAAAAGTAAATAGTTTTGTACTTCTAACCAGTTCCTTCACTTAGACTTGCAGAAGCGTTAGGTAAGCACCACGTATAAAATCACAGTGACCCGGGTGAAGTCCAGGACAGAGTTCCTTCAGGCTAAAAATGTCATTATAATACATTGAAATAAATACATAATTTTAGTGGATAAGCTAGTGTTGAATCACTGTGTTAGTCAGAGTCACAGGTGAACCAAAGCATCTTGTAAATCAGTATGTATAAGAGGTGACACACGACTGTCTGCAGCCACCATCAGGTTAAGAGAGGCAGTTAACAGTGACGAGGACTGAATCATGAATTCTCCATTTTACTCTGTGAAGGAAAAAATGTCCCTGCAGTCAAACATGCAGCGTTTCTCCCAAAAGAACAGAATAACTTAAAACTTCAGTTGCTTTAATTCATATTTTATATAATATTTAATAACTGTTACAATTTTAATGGTAAAGTTGAGCATAGAAGACTAGAAAAGAACTTGAAAAAGATTCAGTTGTTGAGGCTTCAACGACTCTCAAATCCACTTCAAAGAGTCCTCGTGCTTCTTCTTTGGAGAGTTTTAGAAGATTTGTCTTAATATTTGGGCGATAGATTAACTTTATGCTCTCTTTGTTACCTTCTGTTGACTCACAGACAAACAAAACTCTCATCAGGACTCACCTGACCATCAGGCTCCTGTTTCAATATGACATCTATCACAGTTTTCTAACACAATACTTGAGCCAAGGATTTTAAAGAGACGACCAACCTCAAGTCCACTCATAGTATGAACTTCTTTCTTTATCTGGCTCTGACCTAGAATATTTACAGCCCATGGGTTATGAGATGAGGATTATCAAGTCATCTAGCTTTCTCTACATTGGCTTCAGACACACACTTTCTCTTTGTTCTGTCATTTAATTTCTTTTTAAAGTATTTTTAATCATGGCAGGTGCAATATCAAAGATACCACAAAGAAAGAAATAATAATGAATGTACTCCATCATCTCATCATATACTTAAAGATACTCTTTTCCCTCCATTGTTTTCACCTTAAGGTGTGTGTCAAATTTGAATTAGATGATATTCTTACAGCGTTGCAGAAAAGTCCTACAACTGTATTTAATTACAGCTTGTTAGTGTTCACTGTATGTGAATAAAACTGCAGATATGTATGCATGAGGTAATAACGGTATCTGTGTCTGTGTTTGCATGCTAACAGGATTCTGACTGCCTGGCCAGTCAGGCTCAGCTTGCAAGCATCCTCCTCAGGAGAGAAGGTCCCGACTTTCTTGCCAAAGATGGTAAGTAAGCACACACTGTGAGTTAGTGAGCATCTTAAAGAGCTAGTCATTTGTTATACTGAAACAGAACCACTCTTTTTTTTTTTTTTACAATTTTATTGAAATTTTCAAACAGTATAAAAGTTATAAGACATGAACAATGACACAACCAAAAGGACTAAAATCAACCACTACAAAAACAAACCAAAACAGACAATAAAAGTAAAACCAGACAAGGGAAATAAAATAAGACAAAAAATACCCCATTTCCTCATCATGCTCATTTCAAGGTTTTGATAATCTTCCCGTAGTCAGTCCAGAGGGCTACCAATTTAAGTAAGAGAATCCTTTTGACAACAAATCAAGACCCTCGCAGGGAGGTAGTTCATAAGTGGTTTCCAAGTGATCAGGAATAACTGTTCATTGCCCTTCAGCACTGCGCTAATCCTCTTGTGTGGAAGTACAGAAAAGATCTCTTTGTACCACATAGTAACAGTGGGAGGTTTGTCTTTGATCCACCTCAACAGTACACATTTTCTTGCCAAAAGTAATAGTTTATCCAGCAATTTAAATTTAAGAAAGGGGAATGACACATACTTAGATGGCAGGCCAAGTAAGAAGAAGCCGGGACCCTTGGTTACTTTAGTTTTGAAAATGCCACTTAGCTCTTTTGCAGAACCACTCATTTTTAAGAGTTTTCATTAACAGCAAATGAAACGTGATCTTGGTAGTAGTTCCACCATTTGGAAACTTACAGCTTACATTGTGCATCTGCCCATTTCATTCCTTTTTAAAAACATTTTGAATGCAAGCATCAGTCATGTGATCAAACACATGTCTTTAGGGAGCTGTTGTATGTCAATTCTTTTGAATGTATGCTTAACACTTTATTGTTTTTGATTTACAGTGATTCTTTGTGAACTTGGGATGTGTCTTTATGATGTTTTTAATGTCTGGCTTCAGAGAACCTGATGGATGAACTGGAGAGAATCTACAGGAGAGCTGGCAGCAGAAAGCTTTGGTCTGATATTCACACACACACACACACACCCACACCCACACACACACACACACACACACACACACACACACACACACCCACACCCACACACACACACAAATACTTGCAGCTTAACACTGTTTTTCACAATTTAGAGCCACATCATCTTTAGACAAGGTCAGATTTTTATTTCAGTCACAATATAGAGATGATGATCACTGTGTCCAAATCTGAAAAAACACAAATTTCAAGATGTGTTTAGGAACAGTGAAGGCCTCTAAGACTTTCAGATTGAGTACATTCAGTTATATTAGTCTTGTTCATTATTGCTCTGCTCAATAATTTGGTTCAGTACAAGGGGTAGGATTCAAGGATATACTGAAGTTGCTCTGTTGCTGACTCATTTTGTTACCGTTCCTAGTCCTCACTGAATCTTTTTCCCATGATGACAATTGAAAATGACTCTTATTTAATCTGGTCGGACTGCAGGCTGGCAGTGCGGCATGCTGCTGCTATAATCAAGAAGTTTGCCAGCTCTATAGCTCCTCACATCACCACAATACTGGTGCATGGGAAACAGGTAATGTTCAGGCAGAGATGAGGAGAATCTGCATGTTTATTCCATGTGGCTGGCTAGATCGAATGCTGTGTGAGGTTCAGCTAACGCTACTTTGTGATTCCTCAAAACTATGTTTTCAACAAGGATTGTTAAAGTCAGAAAGAAGAACTTATATTTATCTTTTGATTGGATTTTTAACTTCAAAGAGTCAACATTTCTGCTCTTTCTTTACCTTATATAATGGATAAAACTAAAATAAAGACTTCATCTTAGCATTAAACCTAAAAAAGTTAATACACACTTTATAAAACAATAGAAAGAGTTTGTATAACATATTACATATTTAGTTAGTAAAGAAATACACGGAAACCTTCAAAGCAACAGCTTTTTAGTTTGGGATATTTTTTGTGTTAAGCTTATGCTAGTAGCAATTTTCTACCAACAGGTGTTTAAAATTGTACTTCTCAAAGTAATATTCCACTTATAGTCACCCTGGTAACGGGTGGAGTAATGTAGTCACAGGCTAATGTCAAAGCATTGTGCTGAAAAAGCTATTTCAGGCTAACCTGCAAATATAGGCACAAGAAGAAGGCTAACACTATCACAGCCATGAGATTATTAAAGCTAGCTAGGTGTGCTAGCTCACTGACTGAGTGACTCAGGAGCTTGTTTTCAGTGTTTGCTTTATTTCCATTAACCGTTGCAGAGGCTGGACCCTCGTTTCTGCCAACCGAAGCATCACCCACTGCATTAAGGCTGGCTGTATACTGCAAATGAAATAGAATTTAGCTATCAGATATGGAGAAGTACACATCTGGTGCTCAAGATATGTTACAAGAAGGACACCCATGCTTCATAGAGAAGATTGAAAGTTTCACTTAGACTGCACTTGCAATAAAAGGTGACTGTTTACAGACCTTTAAATTTAGATGAACATGTAGAAGTTGATGGAGTTTGTTTTTTCTCTACCTTAATTGACCCTTTGTTGGCTCTCTGATTGGTCCATTGACCACAAATAAGAGAGCTCCCTTTCATAGCAACCATTGCTGGACTAGTTCCGGTTAGACAAACTTTTGCCCGGTCCAAGTCTTGTCAGTGCATCGCAGTGAAATTGTGACCTTAATTTTGTTACTACAACATACTAAAAAGGTGCTTGGGCTGTCTGCAAGAGTGACTCAAAATATCCACATCCTAATCTGGGAGTATTTTTATCCTTTTCCCTCAACTGAAGGAATGTTTTTTTTGTCAATGGCTGTATGATGGTTATTAAAAAAAAATAGTAGGCCTAGCTACAATCTGCATGTGTGTCTGCAGGCTGCTCAGAGCAACGTGAGACTGAGATCTAATATGCCAGTTTCTACTGGAGTACTTCCAGCTCAGGTTTCTCACAGCTATGATTTACTTTAATCTGTTATTAAAATACCCAGGGGGGATCTTGCGAAACTAAATGGATTGCAGTCACTGATAGCCCCATGATTTGTGCAATGATTGTCACTGCTGGCCAAGGCAGAGGTAACCCTCACAAAGAATATTGGGCAGAAATGATCCATAAAGTTTTGTAGCTGAGTGCAGTTTTCTCATGTTTTACATCTGATTGCAGAGAGAAATTGTCAACAATCCCTGCGCTTGAAGAGCTCATGTTTCAACGGTGACAGAGTACAATTCTATCCACGCATACTGTAGATGGGGAGCTTGGAGGGGAGGGAGCAGTTCCTTCTCCAGTTTGACATAAAGCTTAGACTCCATGTGAAATCAGTTTTATTGTCTTCAGAGGAGGTTCCTCATCTCAAGAGCAGCTTGTCCAAGAATAGTCTAGCCCTGTTTCTTGCAGCACCTGATATCTTTTTGATCTTTGACTATGAGGCTGCTTAAACTCTATTTTGTTCAAGGTATACTGCCGGCCTTGCTCATGAAGAATTCATCAAATACTGTAGTTTTCACACTTCTCATGTGGGCTTTTGTTCCCTTCTTTAGTGGTCAGGATGATCTGTGATCCTTGGTTTCAATTTGTTTAAGGTTGCCTGACATTATCACTTTTATTATATGCTGCTTTATTAATTATGAGGATTTTTGGCACAGAGAAATTGAAATTATGCCATGATAGAGCATATAAATAAACAAAATAGAAAAACCTGGAGGTTCCATTCCTACTTGCTGGAAAATAGCATTGATACTGAGCTCAATTTACTTTCTCATTTACCTAACATGGGCCAGGAAGTGAAGCTTGAAATAGGTTCCTCAACAAAGCATCAGTGGACTGACACCACATCGTGCCCTCTAAACATTAAGGCTTTGTGCTCGAGATGTGCCTTCATATTTCTGCAGGTTTAAGCACAGAATAACTACACGCACACACACAAGCACACACACACACACACACACACACACACACACACACACACACACACACACACACACACACACACACACACACACACACACACACACACACACACACACACACACACACACACACACACATAGAACATCAGGAGTTATTCTGAGCATATAATAAGAGGTGGTAGTGTTTCAGCTGATTGTGTTTATGACCCCATTAATGAAATTATTCGATTTGTTCTCTGCTTCTGTAAGGATGGCTTCAGATCCGTGTGTGTGTGTGTTTGTGTGTTTCCATAGAAACCGTGGCTTTGGGTTACCATGTGAAGATAAGCTCAGTGTTCGTGTGCTGTGTTTCCCTTATAGGATTTCTGCATACAGAGGGTGCAGCTTCACGGCTACTCTGACTCTCCTGAATAGTCAAAAGAGAAATTAGTGAACATTAAAATATATTCTGTGAAGCTAACCTTTAAACTTAGATTTATTTTATATATAATAAAATTCATCGGGGAAACATACTTTCTAGTGAAGGTGATCCTTACTGTATGGAGCAAATGTAATTCAATTTCAAAAAGCGTTTCTTAAAAACTATAAACCTTGTCTAAATGACCCTTCATACAGTATAAATTAATCTGCAGCCTGAGCATCCATACATCCATTTCCAAGAAATTAGGATATTAAAAAAAAACATATGTCATGCTCTGTAAAACACATGTTCCTGTAACATCTTGAGATACAGACTTCACACAGTTTTGAACTGCTTGAACATTATGCACGGGCAGTGAAATAACTACAAGTCAAACATCACATACTATAAAATATATCTGAAGCTGCAGTTCATTTGAGGACGTTTTACATCAGACTTTTAGTGAACATGAACAAAACATGCAGATTGTTAAATTCGTACAGTAGCTCTTAGTTGTTATATGTCATCATGTAAAGACTGTTCTTGTGTCTTGTCGCCCACTAGGTCTGTTGTCCGTCTTGCTGCCAGTCTGTTAACTAAGCTAGTGGACAGCCTTGCACCCAGTATTACTAGTGTTTTAGTGCATGGCAAGCAGGTAAGTGAACACCCAGTCTGCAGCGCCTGAGAGGGTTACCCTTACTATTCCCTCTGTGCAAATTGGTTTGGGGCTACATTTGGAAATTTTACATAGGGACAATGATTTTAATGTTCACTGATCAAAAAAAGAAAAAGAAAAAAAGGTTCCTCTTGCTGTCATCCTATGGGAATAACTAAGGCTAGCTGCATGCTCATATTCCTCATTACAGCTCACCTCCACCGTGTGTGTATGTAAGCTGTAGTTGTAGAGAAGGCTGACATTGTGAGAGAATCCTATTATGCACGTGTCCACATGTCTAGACACACCTTATGTGCTGATTGATATAATACAACCTGTGGATTCCTGTGATGGCGCTCCCTCACACTGTAGGGGTTTCGGTGCATCATTTCCTGTCAAGTGTTACTCAGAGATTAGCCTCCTCTTGAGAGAGTCACTTATCTCGCCTCATTTTTACCCTTCTGAACAGTTTTAGGCATTTCATTATGCTCAAGTAGCTCAAGGTGTGAATCTGCATATAGATTGCTCACCAGAGGGAATACTGCTCTCGACATGATTGGAAAAGCAGATTTCAGATTTCAAACGGCTGTGTTCCTCCGCTTACAAAAACGCAGCTTTGGATTATACTTCTCGTCAGCACTAAAATTCAACAATGCATTCTGCTTGAATACAAAGTTTCCGAACATTTCCAGCTCCTGCCGGCTCATTGCTCGCTTAGACTCAGTTTAGATATAAAGATGAACGATACTTCAAAGTCTTCAAAGTGCTGGGTTGCATCAGCTGAAGGCGAGGAAAAAGAGTGCGTACGCGAATCAGAAAGATTGTTGAGGTGTAATTTTTATGAGATGGCTTTCAGAAGACAGAAAATACAGAAGAGTAATCTTGGGATCTGTAATTCTTCCCCACACACTTTCATGTGACTCAGAGAGGAGGCCAATTTCAGAGTGATGGAACAAAGACACTTGAAGGAAATGCACCTCGGAGGAAGTCGCATGTGCACATTTCTACTCACGTGCATCTGTGTATGCTCACAGAAACTTACACATACTATACACTGCAAGTCTTCTTCACTGCACAGACCCTTTTAACTGTATGTCGGCTTGGTGTTTGCTCTTTTCCCCTATGTGTCTGCAAATGCCTGTGAAACCCAGGTGACCCTTGGTTTATTCGGGCAAGAAGAGGAGGTGATCTCGAACCCGCTGTCACCAGGAGTGATCCAGGGCATCATCTACAGCAAGTGCTCACCTCACGGCGGGGAGCGGGAAGCCGTTCTGCAACAGGAGCTGGTCATCCACATCGGATGGATCATCTCTAACAACCCAGAACTGTTCAGCGGCATGCTCAAAATCAGAGTCGGGTAAGAAAAATCCGGCTTCAGGAATATTTTCAAACTCTAAAGAAAGGTCTGAAGATTTAGTTAAGCAAGAAGGTCTCATGGAGTACGTAGTCTTTTCCTTCCTCCTGAGGCACTGCCGGGCTCAGGATGTTTGAGGGGCGGGGGGGGGAATAATAAAAAGGGCACCATGTGTAGGCCAACTAATTTTCCAGCATTTATAGGGCAGCCTGGAGTCCTTATATTGCATTTTCTCCACTGAAGGAGCACACCATATGACAGGTGGCCTCTAGAGGGCACTAAATCATGCTTTGTCCACTGGACTCTGGAGGGCACGTTTATACTTTTTGTCCCCTGGAAGGAACACCGGAGGGCACGTTACCACCTTTTGTCCACTAAGAGGGCAACCTGGAGGACACTTTCGCTGTGTCCCCCTCCCCCCAAAAAAATTGGGTAACATTAGGTCCACAAGTGACCTAACGTGTTCAGACCACTCCCCAGAACATCATGCATGCCGCAGTCTGCCCTCTGTTTGTTTTCTTATGATTAGGAACTCCTGCTGTCATTATGTGTGTTGATACCAATGACACCTCATATTTCAGGTTGTTTGAGCGTGTACACTTCAGTTGTTTCTTTTGTACTAAATGGTGTTTTAAATGTAAATATGGGAACAAAGCTGCAAAAATAACTCACTTTTTTGTGCATTTGCCAAACAGCTAGAAAATGATACATGTTACTACCATTATTTTTATGGGTTATTTAATGAAGTAAATCCACAAGCCAACCATTACTGTCTAAATGATTGTAACCATTGTGGTGTCACCCATTAGTTTGTTGGCTGCCTTTTCAAGCCAGGGTTTAGCATTTCTGCATTCACTTTATGAAGTAACCATATTAGCACAGGCTTAAAAAAAGACACCTTAACCTACTAATTGGTGGTCACAGAATGCCTTAAGAATTTTCCTAGATTTCCCATGAAGAAATCCCCAAAGCCACCAACAACACAATCACAGTAAAGACTTGACATGCGGTTATCTCAGAATTCTGAGATTAAAGTCAGAATTCTAAAAAAAGAAGAAATTTGACACTGTGAAGCAGAATCCAAAAAATGGACAAAAAGACCTCCTTGTTCAAACAAAACCATCAGCCCCATGAGAGTTGTGTTCATTGCTTTGTGGATTAACTGTCTCTGTGGATCTGCAGATGGATTGTCCAGGCCATGAAACATGAGCTGAAGATCCGTGCGGGAGACATGCCACCCCAGGACATCCACCAACTGTCTCCAAGTGACATCAAGCAGCTCCTGCTGGACGTCCTGCAGCCGCAGCACACGGGCAGGTACTCTTCATCATGTGCTTTTAATCCCTTTAGATTCACACCTCTTCCATGCCTTTATCTCAGTGCATGTACTTAATCTTCTGAGTTTTAATTATTTCATCCTCTGTAGTGTCTACACCCATATCTTATAATCTGCCCCTGCAGCAATCCAATTTCCCCATGAGAATTAGTTTTATCTCATCTCATCTGATCTATTACACACTGACTCATAGAGATTTTCCTCTAGCACAGGGGCTTCACAATATATCTGTCCAAATGTAACACTTGGTTCAACAGTTTCCCCCTTGTTTGGCTTCAGGTCTTGGCTGAACAGACGTCAGATTGACGGCTCTCTGAACAGGACCCCTCTGGGTTTTTATGATCGTGTGTGGCAGATCCTGGAGAGGACCCCCAACGGGATCCTGGTGGCTGGGACTCACCTACCACAGGTACCTGCCGCTCACTGATAAAACAAGATAAATCATCCCACGCTGGTCAAATGTGACACTAATTGTTTTCTGCTTTACAAAGCTACGGGTAATAAAAGACTAGAGTTTTGAATTGCATACTCCTAAAAGACACAAACTCTTTGTAATTGTCTTTTAGAGATTACCTAAAAAATTCAGAGAAAGGGTGCTCCTCCTGTGGATTTGTTCGTACTTCCGACAGTATTTGACTAAGGGGCGCTGGTGGCCTAGTGTTTGGCCTAGCTAACCTACTAGGCCACTGGCGCCTCTTTGTCACCCTCATTAGTCAGCACCAAAATGACAAATTTCTTCTTCTTATTATTATAATGAATTTCCAGCAGGCTGTATGCTACAAGGCGTAATGCTGCCCTCCGCCGTAATTCAAATGAGTTGATTCACTTTGGGTTAAATTCTCGGACAATGTCCAGTTGTCCTCAAGAAATTCAAAATAGCCCTCCGACTAGCTTGACTTCCGAAAGATAGTCTGATTTCAGCGAAAATGACTGTATTCCCAAATCTGAAAACTCTGTTAAGCAATTGTTCTCTTTCACTGCTGTAGTTCTGGCAAGCAAACAAAATATGGTATACAGTTTCTACAAGTTGCTTCAACTTTTTCTTTTAATAAAGAATGATGTGTCTAAGCCGTAACACTGCCACCTGCCACTAGCTGGGGCTGTAGCTCCAGTTAATGGGCCTGCTCTCTTGTGTCAACCTGCAAGGTGAAAGCTTGTGGTGCTAGCACTGCTAACGTTAGCTACACTTGGCAAACCAATAAGACATACTGTGCAAAGGACAGGGAGATGATGATCTGGCTCTCCTGTGATCATAGTGATGGAGTCAGAGATTTCAGCATGGCATTTTAATCAGGAGAACATCATAAAAACTAATAACTATATTTTATTACTGACTCTCTCTCTGTAGCAACCTACGCTGTCTGACATGACCATGTATGAGATGAACTTTTCCCTGCTGGTGGAGGACACTCTGAAGAACATCGTCTTGCCTGAGTACAGACAAATCATAGTAGAGGTAAAATAGCTGATGACTTCAATAAAACATATCTTGTACGGATTTTGCTCTACATCTAATTTGGGCACTGATTTAAAACATGTTTTCTTTCTTCCCAGCAGCACATTTCTTTTTTGTTATTATAAAGTTGGGTTACAGATTTAGAAGAAGAATACAACCTTCTTTGCGGCTTGTTTTTTGTGTTTCTCACAGCCTTGTCATTTTTCTCCACTGTGTGAGTAGTTGCTGATGGTGGTGTCCATTGTGCTGGAGAGAAACCCGGAGCTGGAGTTCAGCGATAGGGTGGATCTGGATGGTCTGGTGAAGGAGGCTTTTACTGACTTTCAGAGGGACCGCAGCCACTTTGAAGGCATGGAGAAACAGGTAGAGTTTAGTTTATTAGGATCCACCATCCCCAGTCTTCCTGGGGTCCACAACAAACCTTACAGTGTGACTGTGTCATGACATCTTACAACTACAGAGAGCTTTACTTTGGACTTAAGATTTACTTTTCTTGACTTTTTTTTTATTTGAATGTGACCTGTAGACAGTCTCATGTAGTTTAACTGTGACTGTGACTGACATTCATTTAAAATCATTTTTTGCACAAATAGGTTGTACTCCTCACTACGTAACTTTTGTTTACACCAGAAGAAACTTTTTGTTTGTAAGGAATTCAACTGTTACAAGGATTCTTCGGTTTACATTTTCAGGACAAGAAAACAATAAATAAAGATAATGAACACGATAAAAAACAAAACTAAAGGGACAGCTGACATTTTCAATCTGGCAGGTGACAAAAGTATCAGAGATAGATTCAAAAGATTTGGACACAAAATAAAAGATGCAACATTTCTTTAAAAGAAATCCTAAATCAGTGTTTCCCACAGAATGACGCTTTAGAGAAATATTATAAATGAAGGCATGAGAAGCTTCAGTTTTGACACGAGCATTGCATCTCAGTCCGTGCATCCGTACATCTCTCTTGTGCGTGTTTATGAATAAATAAAAGATCTGTAGGAAATATACTCTGGTGGTCATAAACATACTTGGATGGCTCGCCCAGGTTGTTTATGTGTGGGAAACACTGCTAAATCAATGGAAGAAACACAGGGAGTGTTTAAAAATGCTAAAGAAATTATGCTGAAGATTTTCTGTATGCTTTACAATCACGCTGATTATAGCCATGACAGCACTGGATTGTTACATTGTTTGCAGGGCCTAAGGCCTGTTTTATTTTGGGTGTGAGTTTTTCATTTTTTAGGGTTTTTTAAGGGTCAAACACGGATTGACCCATCCTAACAATGCAGATCAGTCCTTAAAAAAATGTTACTCCTGCCCCCGATGTGTCGTCAATCTTTGAGCTTCTGTTTTGGCAATACACCAATAAATACAAGAGTCCTCTTTAACTAACTGTGTTCCTATTCAGTCGAGGTTTATCAAGTCCCTGAAGTACGGTTAAGTTAAAGCTCCTGTGAGGAACTTTAGGTTTATGTTGATTTTAGCGACCCCTTTGGACAAATCAGTACTTCCTATCTCTTTGCTGATTTCGTCTTGTAAGTAGTGTTTACTTACCAAATCTCATCCTATTGTCTTTTAACAGTCAAATGTATCAATCACTGATACATTTTTTGCCGTTGAAAACAACAAAAGGTCGTTTCTGCAGCTCAAAGTATATCACTTTGTCGGACTCCTACCCCACGGCAGCAGTTTCAGGCAATACAGAAATCACTAGTATTTATGCTGATGGTCTGGTTTGCTTTTGAGTTCGTACAGTAAAGAGGCATCCGTATTCATTTCAGTCTAACCAACTAAAACTCCTCACAGGAGCTTTAAACAACTTAATGAATGCTTTCAAAATGTAATTGAATATGATTTCATAACGTGATTGAATATGATTTTTTTGTCGTTTCTCTTGCAGGATGACATGGAGTCTTTCTACAACACCCCACCGGTGGGGAAGAGAGGCACCTCCAGCTACCTGACCAAGGCTGTAATGATCCAGCTGCTGCAGGGGGATGTGAAACCCTGCAAGGATGACCCGTGCTCCGTTAGCTAGATTTACAACACTTTGACCCCTGATCTGAGCCTCCTGCAGCATAGTCATCACACAGTCTTGAGAGGTCTGCTGCAGAGTATCCATCACATATCCACAAGATAACCTCTAACCTCTCCAGTCCTCCCTCTGGCGTGAATCTTCCCACTTCTGTTGACCATATTCCTCCTAAACATGAGTAGAAATTGTAAGCAGCAGCTGCAGTTGGCATCGGAGTTAAAATAAAAAAATCATGTTTCATATAAAAACTCACAGCTTCACCACGGCCTTGTTTCTATACACATTATTGTTTTGTTAGTTCAGCGTCCTAGCTATTGCTGTGTGTTCAAATTTACATTTTAGTAGACTTCTACTCTTATTACTCTTGAGTAATTCAAAAGCTGTTACGTAGCCTAGCAGCTACCATTATTGGCTTGTCACGTCAAATGCCTCAAGCTAGCTAACGTATGCTCATGATTTGGCTGCTGTAGATTAGCATGTGTGCACTTTGTTGCCGGGGGATGTCCTGTAAAGTCACCAGTTAGATTTATGCTTTCTCTTACCAGAGTTTGGCGTCTTATTTAACTCACAGACCTGAGAGAGTATCAGTCAGGTCTTTCAGTAAGAAAGCGAATCAATCAGCTTGTGATTTTTGTCTTTGATTAGAAATAATTAGAAATATTCTGAATCCTGGCTTTTAGGTATTTAAGAATAATGTCTAATGAATTGGCTTCATCTAGAATTTCAAGCTAACAGCCTTTAGCTGTTCTGTAACAATGTTGTGATTTGAGAAAGGCGGTTCTCAAATAGGGCACCTGCTGCAGAAATGCTTCACATCTCAAAAGAAACGAAAGTGGTTAAGTCTGCCAGTAAATCATATCTATGATCAATAATTGTATAAATGTTACCAGATTACATCCAACTGTAGTCAACCTCATTATAACTACCTGTGGGAAACATTGCTAACATGTTATTCTACTAAAAGCTCATACACATCAATGTTTGTTGTTTGATGTACTGTGTTCTCTCCCTGTGTGCATGCAGTCTGCTGCATGACAGAACTGTTTTTTATAATCATTGTGACTGTTTCTCTGAATGTTATTGGCAACTCAATCATTTTTGAGCGTCCCGTTTCACACAGTAGGGGTCTGCATGACAATGACGGCCTCTCATGTGAAGTCCAGTGGCTGAAGAAATGTTAGAACATGCTGTTATTGTGAATGTGTGCAACAGAAGAGACTGCTGTCATCCTCCGGTAGAAGTGAAAA
Organism: Tautogolabrus adspersus; assembly: GCA_020745685.1. NCBI lineage: Eukaryota > Metazoa > Chordata > Actinopteri > Labriformes > Labridae > Tautogolabrus > Tautogolabrus adspersus. The sequence goes on from CM036535.1 coordinate 7,435,492, forward strand.
AAAAAAAAACTCACTTCCACTTATCATTTTTAATGCGTGCCCCACCCTGTCACTGTGTGTGTGTGTGTGTGTGTGTGTGTGTGTGTGTGTGTGTGTGTGTGTGTGTGTGTGTGTGTGTGTGTGTGTGTGTGTGTGGGTGTGTGCGTGCCTGCGTGTGTGCGTGTGTTGTTTAATGTCGTCTTCAGAAGAAGTATTTTTAACTCAAACTGTAGTTTCAAGGAATACATTTATCCACTTTCAAACTGTCTCTGTGTCACTTTATTATCTACCTTTACAAACTGTGAATGAATTACACACGGAGAAAAAGTGCATATTATGGAACAAAAAGGCAGTGATGGGTTTTTTTATGCATCGGATGCTGACTATATCCACAAGACTAGACACTACATACAGTATTTAGTACAGCGATTTAGTACTAGATATCTCCATTAACGGAGGACTGAACCCCCAAAAAATCCCAAATCTACAAACCTCCAATGATATAAACAAATTATATCCAAAAGTTGATCCACTTCAGATCTTTGTTTTCCAGATTTTGCATATTTTTTGTGCATCTTTGATGTGGAGTCGTTTTTTTGCCAGCTAATGTATGTTTTTATTTCCAGCAGATATTTCACCCCCCTTATTGGAGTCAGATGAATGTTATGGAACAATCTTTTTTTACACTACTAATATGTTGAAGCTTTTTTTGTTGTCTTTTTAACCCAAGCACCACCCCTCCTAGTGGAGACATTTTTTTCTTCTCTCTAATCGATGATAACATGATCATGGAGGGTTTGCAGGTCTGTAATATCAAATGGGATCTTATACCTCACCTTACGTTCATATATCAACAACAGAGTTAGCCACAAATAAACCTTGTTCTCTCCCATACATGTAAATATCTGTGGCGTCACCCCGATCTTTTCAGAGAAGGTCCTGCCGAGGCATTAATGCAGATTAGAGAAAATTATATTGTAACATTTCACCTTTGTATCTCTTTATCTGCAGTCGCTTGAATGAATGAATTACATTCATTTACATTTTGGTATTCTAAGGGAAACTTTTAACAACCCCAATGCAGAACAATATTCTTATTGTCTGTGAGGGATCAGCTCTATCTGTATCCTGGGCAAGGTTGTGAATATGTGACTGCTCCATGAACTTGCATACCATCAGATCATTCTGCAATCAGGTTATTTTTGTCAAGTCAATGTTGAAATGAATACAGTTTGCATGCCTGCCTCCAGAACTACACTTTAATTCTACAGTTTTGTGAATATGAAATACAGACATACAGTAGTTTTGACTTCACATGAAACTAAAAGCTTTTTCCCTGTAGCTGAAACTGCATTGCAGTGTGACTGCTGCAGCCCTGAGGGTTGTGTTTGGTGTTGTATTGAATCCTGTCAGTTACACCCACTTATTTTGCCGGTTCCCTTATCAGTCTGCATCTCACAGTGAAAGATGCAGCACTGACTGACTTCCACAGAGAGGTGAAGTTGTGGGCGAGAGCCAGAGAGGAAGAGTCAAGATAAATGACCTCTGCACCTCTGTAAATTCAAATCAACTTGCAGACTTTAAAGGGGTGTTCCTGCCTTCTTCTTTTTTAATCTCTTCTTCACCATCTAAAAACGGGTTTCTCTCAACATTAAAAAAGGGAACTCAAAAAAGTTTTTTTTTTGTACCTTTTGTTTGGTTGTACTTTAGTTGAGTAGCTTGACACATGAAGGGACATATTCGTTGTATGTTGTTTTAGAGAAAAACATCCATCCCCTTTAAAAATACTTTCAAAGGAACCTATTTCCCTCTCGATGGTTGATTTCCCCTTTTAATTTTTTACTTTATGTGAATACCCTTGAATAATGTCCTCTGTATCTCTGGAGAAAATGTCCCACAATATGTCCATAATTCAAGTATGCTATGAGTTGAACTATAGGCAGTGTAAATATTTTTTAGTATATTTCATTTTCTGCTGCCCTTGTTTTGTTATTTTGAAATTCCTTCATTATGAGCCACCCTACTTGGAAGTACAACGCAAAGTAATTAAAGTCCCACATTAACATTATTGAAATGTGGGATAAAACATGTATAGAGGGTCAAATTGTCTTGGCTGTGTACTCCCAAGCTGAAGTGCTACATCTCATCAGCCCACTAGGTTGCAGCAGAGCTCAGGATATGAAATTTAAATGGTCTGGCATTATTTTTTTAAAGATGTTTTAGGGTACATCTTTTTCTTCATGAGGTGAATCACAGAAAGGTGTGAAATATCAGAACATTTATGTTGAACCATTACATCACATTATGATGTGTCGTAACCTGAACACACATGCAGGATCCATCAGACAGTAAAATGTTAATTCTCCAACTGACTAGAGCTTTTTGTCAACTGGGCTTTATTTCACCTACAAATCAGGTGTATATTAAGATGACTGCTGCTGCATAAGAAATCCTCATTTGATATACACAGATACTGATTTACGTATCTGTGTATTTTGTCTGTGCTGCCCATGACAAACATGTGCTCAATAAATACAGAAAACAAGTAAGCCTACAGCTCTGAATAGCATTGCTGTGCTATTATTTCGTCTGTATAAACAGAAAGTAGGGAGCCTGCAGGAGGAGCTGTTGCTCAGCTGAATGGACAGGAACAGAGAGCCGCATTAGCTACATTAAGCAGCACCATCAGGGACCTTTATATCTTGATCCCTTCTTCAATTTTTACAAACCTAAAGCACCACTCCCTCACTGCTTACAGTGAAAAGTAGCCATAGTTTGTTTGTTCTGGTTATTTATCAAAGAGATGTAATCATTAATAAGAGTGACCACTAATAAACTTGTGTCTCTTATAAACTAAAGCCCTATTCATACATGCACAACCCAACTTTATCTAGACATATGTTTTTGGTAAATTTCGTGAAGTGAGGGTGAGGTGACGTGTGATGGCAGCAGGAAACATTCAGGAAACTTCACCACGAGACAGGAGGCGGGGTTGATGACCATTATATCCTGGGACTGGTGCTTAACTGGTTCAATCAATATCATCAAAAAAATGTATTAATTTTCATCAGTAAGTATTAGTTTAGATAACGTACGTTATGATTACATTACATTAAATTAAGCAGTTACCAACACGCACAGAAATGTAGATAAAGTGAGGACGGGATTTCCTGAGTATTGTGGTGTCAGATTAATGATCTGTAAATGTGAGAAAGCATTTCTCTGCACTGTTTCTTTTGCCTCACTACACACATCACAACCATACATGTGTGCCAGCATGATGTCAGCATGGAGATAACTGTACTCACATATGACAAAGTCATCACACAGAGTGCTCTGATCGACTGTTGATCAGGTTTCTCCTGCAGCCCTCCTTCATTCTGCATCTCTATCACACCTCCTGCTACATTAGACATCCGCCGCCACCTCCCTCTGTGTTATCTGGCGCTGAGATGTGAGTGACTGCCAGGCTGGAGATAAAACGCCATAATAATGTGTTTAGTCTGCAGGCGGTAAACCACTTGGGATTACACAGCAGATACACAGGTGGTCTTCATGTATCATAAAGGAGCTCCATCACTCATTGGTTACTTAAAAGAACACAGTGTGGTGGTGGGTGGTCTTTCTGAAAAATCCATTTTATTCTGTTTATACAGCTTTGAGGTTTGCTATTGTCAAAGCTATGTTTGATTGTGACTGACATATCACTCCATCAAAAGGATGGATCACAATGAACATTACAGACACTTCTGTTTCCTAACAGAATGAATCCTAATGATTTAGACTATTTCTAGCACCGTCACAAGGTTTACCTTTCATGAGTTCAGTTAAACGCTGAACTGATTATTCAGTACATTTGTTCAAAAAAAAGTTGGTTATCAGTTCACTTATAACTTAGCTTTGATAAATCAAACATTTCTATTGATCTGCAAATTTGGTATAAGACAAAAGTCTACTTGCAGAACTAATGACATTCACTAACGCAGAGCTACTTGTATTTGCTGCCAATTAGCATATGTAAGCAGGCAAGATGGAAAACATTAGACTACAGGATGTATTTAAAAAGTGGATTTTCAACCATTGTGTCATCCATTGGTTTCTAACCCCCTTGTACATAGTAGAAGTTGTAGTTGTAGTATCGATGAGAGACAATGTGTTGCCCTTATGGCATTCGTTACGTGTTTAGAGGTATAGCTTTCGTGACACAGCTTTTATTTTATCATCTGAAGATGTCATTTCCTTTCGGGCCTCTTATTAGACCTGCAGCAGGCTCAGCCAGACTAAGCATGCTCTGGAGTTAATTCGTTGCCATCCACTGAGAATCATCGGACAGGCAATGCTGTGAGTTATTTGTTTGATCAAAGAGGTGTTAAAGAAAGTATATTGATAATCATTTTAAGAAATTGTTTGTTAAAGAGGACATATTATAGCCCATCTCCACCTTTTCAAACAGTCCCCTGTGGTCTAAATGAAACATCTGTGCTGTGCTTTGGTCAAAATATAACATGACTCAAGCACCAGAGGAGGTTTGTGACCCTGTATAAACCAGCTCTCTCAGAACGCTCCGTTTTGGTGTGTGTGCCTCTTAAATGCAATGAGCCCCCCAAGTTTTCCCAGTAGACATCAGTCCTCTCCCCTTTTCTACAAGAATCCAACTAGTGATGTCACAAACTGAGAACATTTCAAACTGAGCATTTTTCTCTGTGTTGTAAGACTTATGCAGACCACAAACAAAGGACTGGATGGATTTATTTCAAATTGTGTGGATAGACAGTCGATAGTCGATAGACACTCAGGTTACCCAAATATATGTTCAAAAACACTGTGAACGTGGATTTTCATAATATGTCCCCTTTAAAGTAACAGTTTTGTGTCACATAAATGTAAAATGTAACCCTTAAGTTACTACAGAGACAATTAATGTTTTATTGTTTTTATTTTGCAGTTTTCACCAACATGTTAATAAGGATCTGTGACATTAAATGAAGAAAACTTACTCCGACTCTTCCTTTATTTACATTGGTTTAACTCGGTGTTTAGTCAGAGTTTCAACACACTGCACGAGAACACTACAGACAAAGGCTCCCCAGCAGATTCATGGAGGACACTGGAAAACGCCGGCAGACCCTCATGGTTTGGAAATTTGACCGTTCAATCAAAGGCCCAAATCAACAGACTCAAAGACAGACTCCATCAACATCCCAGCCTCCAGGACATATTTCAACAAACCATAATCAGACAGGCACAAAAAATCATCTCAGACCCATCTCGTGTTCTTCAGCCTGAGTACCAGCTCCTCCCCTCAGGCAGACGATACAGGGTACCCTTAGGTAGGAACAACAGTTTCAAAAATACCTTTGTTCCCTTGTCCATCAAAGCCCTCAACAGTACTTAAGCTGTAAGGTCTGTGTACATGTGTGTATGTATGTATGAGTGTGAGTGTGTGAGTGTGTGTAAATGTGTAGCTGTACCTGCACTGTTCATTACTTTTCTTAACTATTACATATTTACGTTTTTAGTAATTCACTTGTATGGAATGTAATGATTATTTAACTGACATGTTTTACTGATGAATGGATGTATTTTGATATTTTGCTACTACACCAGAGCACTGTGAAGTCCAAGGCAAATTTCCCACTGGGACAATAAAGTTAATCTTATCTTACTCTGAAGATGTCATCCCTCATGCACCAAGGTTTACCTCTAAATCAAACCCCGGGAAGCTAGGCTATATGGCTTTTCAGACATGGCTGTTTGCACTGTTTCCATGCAATTTAGCTAATTATCCCTCTAAGGTGTACCATGCTTGCCATTAGAAGAAATGCAGGAAAAATGCACTTGACCTCCTTGCTTTAAAATATATGTATTTTGGGGGGCTTGTATGCCTTTGTTTGATTGGACAGTGGATAGGGTCAGAAATATGGATAGAGAGTGGGGAATGACATGCGGGAACAAGCCACAGATTGTACTCGAACCAAGGCCATCCGCTTGGAGGACCACATCCTGCATGAGGCGCGACCTAAGTCCTCCTGTATAGTATATTTACTAAACTACTATATTTAATATAGTTACCACAGCAGCCAAAGATGACACTTCGTCAATATGTAAAAATAAGGAGCAGATTGTGTTCTGAAGGGGAGCATAACAGCAGTGCATCAGGGCTACCTCTAACATTTTTTCTGTGTTGTGACACACTGGTATGGCCCATTACTGTGTCTGTAATCAACTGAGCCAAGGTGACACCCATGAACATCTCATATTGGAGATGGCAGCAAGCCAAGGCCCGCTTACGCAGCCACACCAGCACAGACCTTGACTGGTTGGTCGTGTTGTCTCTGTCTTTAATCAAGTCTAAACTAGTGCACAATATGAGTCAAAGAAAGTAGCTCATTCTGAAAAGCTACTTTTAGCTTAAAGGTTACAAACAGACTTTGATCCGTTATATTTGCCAAAAACATTGACGGGGGTAAAGAGCTGAAGGGTTTATTGAACGTAATTTTAGGATGTTAAGGAAACATAATGGGATAAATGACAAGGTACAGGATGTGATGTAGATCAGCTAATCCTAAAAGCAGCAAAGTGTTTCTTATGGTAGCTATAACTCTAATGGGGCTGGGTCTTGTTGTCTTAGATGCTGAAAGAGGAACATAAGTCGAATTTTAATCGACCCTGGACACAACAGTCACAATTTAGTTACATTTGAGTTTATTGTTGCTAGGCCCTGTGAGAAGGAAACCTGTGACTGAATGTCAGGACAATTGAATCAATTATGTTCTATGAAGGCAAACACTCTTGAGTTTGTGACACCATAACAGACATGCTTGGCTGCATTCAGGGGCACCAATTGTTTGCTAAATTACTATCCAACAATCTCAGTGCAACTTTTGTGCATACTGGCGCCCATTTTTGCAAAGATGTTGACATAAAGTGGCACTTGTATCTAATGGACTCCAGCCTGACCTGAAATAACATGACAACAACTACAGCTTGGATTAAACATGTCATTTTCTTCCTCAACAGCTCCCATTGATTGTTCCTCACAGATTGTTAATGCCTAAGCGCCACAGTAACAAAGTGGGTGAGACCGTTCCCTTATTCACCCCTAGTCCAGTAAATCTTCAGACACGCACATCTTAAAACCTCTATCCTATGTGGTATGCAGGAACACCTTCATGCTTCCTTTCAGTGTTGGTAATGATTATCATTTCAATAATGATGGACTTAATGCCTTACATTGAATCTATCAGTGAACCAATGAATATCCTTTAGGACTTCTTTGAGCCAAAGCCATCAAAAACTTTTGATTTTATTTCAGACGCCATAAAATATGAAAAAAACAGGTTAAAAGAGAGGGAACAGATTGGACAAATGTGTAGTCTTATAAAAAGCCATCCATTATCTATAGCGCTTTTTCCCATTCGGGGTCACAGAGGGCTGGAGCCGATCCCAGCTGTCATTGGGCGAGAGGCGGGGTACACCCTGGACTGTTCGCCAGTCATTCACAGGGCTGACAACCAGCCTCACTCGCATAAGAACCTACGGGATAATCAACCTAACGAGCATGTCTTTGGACTGTGGGAGGAAGCCGGAGTACCTGGAGAGAACCCTCACATGCACGGGAAGAACATGCAAACTTCACACAGAAAGGCTTCTGTCTAACGCCGATTCAAACCAGGAACCTCCTCGCTGTGAGGCAACAGCGCTAACCACTGCACCACTAGCAGCCCCACAACAAATACATGTTACAGCTAATTATATACATTCTTTTTAAATGTTCTTTGGAAGTATAGGAGTTGTAATTAGATACAGAAGTAAGTGAAAAGAGGATCACATTTAGTACACAAAGGAAGGTTTTACTCCAGTTTACTTATAGATAAATCATATTCTTGTTTTGCTGTGACTGTAGGCCTTTACACAGTCATCCGTGCTTACTGATTTAGAAATGAAGTTGACTCAAAAGATTTTCATTGTCAAATTGATTTACTATCTAATCTATTTTGCAGGTGTGAGCAGATGTGTTGGCTGAACTTAAAGGAAAGTGTGTGAGATTAATGACAGGGTGCACAGATCCTTATTTACACACTCCCCGTCTGTGTGTCTGGCTTGACACAACTGTAGGTAGATGTACTGTAAGTGAGATAAATATGAATGTCCAAGCAACACTCTTCAGCGTGGATACTTCTGAGACAAGTGATACACTAACGGAAGAAATGTAAGGTTCCAATCCAAGTGAGGGTTAATGCTTTCTGCACATTTAGGAAGGAGGACAGGAGGGGGTGAGGAGGGAGAGTAGAGAAAGCAAGGGAGGAGGGCATGGAGGAAGAGAAGTGGAAGGAGCAAACATAGGAAGATGTGGCACATGAGCAGTGATGGAGCTGGCCGATGGGAAATTTGAAAAAGTGAGGGGACGAAATGAAAAAAAAGAGAAGAGGATGATGTGAAGGACATTGCTGTCCAGCCTCCTTTGGTGTGTGTGTGTGTGTGTTTCTCAACAGCAGCAGTGTGTTTCAGACTGAGCACTATGAGAAATCTGTGAGGAGACTGCGGGGAAGTACGACAGCTCTTGACCTTATCAGAGTGAAACCTCTCACAGCAGGAGGCTGACAGAGAGGGAAAAGGAGTGTGGGACAAGTATGAATTCAAGCCAGACAGGAGGCTTGAAAGAAACCTGGCCTGCTAGTGTTATACATATATAACACATGGACAACTACAGTACATTTTAACAACAAAGAGAAGCAAGACAAAAGCTAAAATGTTAAGAAGAGACCTCACTCTAGAAATTCAAATAACAGCACACAAGAAAAACGACTTTCGTTTGGCACTGTATCGGGTTTTAGCTTGGCCATTGGAGAAACAATCTCTGGGGAAGTGACGGTTGCACAATGGAGATCACCGTCCGGAAGGCCCAAAGCACGCCCGCTGGAAAGATGTGCAGTCCTGAGGTGCTACTGCAGTCGGGAGAGAAATAGTGCAGACCCATTCTGGCCACAAATAAATAATCTAATTAAATGGTAAATCAAACAATTACTAACTAGTTTCCTAAAAGTCACTGTGCTAAACTGCAAGCTAAAGCTAAGCCACTAGCAAACTTACAGTATATTGAAAAGATCTAAAAACCTAACTACTGTCTCCAACCTTTAACTAACTTCCTAAATACTATAAACTCACAAACTTAAAATCTACACTAAAATTATTTATGCTAACAGTATAATCCAACTAAATCACTAAAGCTACAATCAATCGTGCAATTCTCTCAATTCCCTTGACTCCCCACAGTTTGTCGAGTCGGGTGACAACACTTTTATAGGTTTGGTGACGAAAGACTGTACCACATACATTAGCAAGCACCAGATCAGCCAATAGAAAAATTCAGTTGCTGTAGCCGGGTTTCAATCTGTAGAGGGCAGTCACTATACACATTTCTAACACAATATTTCAAATTTCAATACTTTGTAGTCAAATGTCGAGATTTGGACCTGAGATGATCCACAACACTATACCTAATACTCAAACAGAGGTTTACAGCTGAAAAAGTGGTCTGAGGTTTTAGTAACTCTTTAACTGTATTGTTTTGAGGAAACTTAAAGGTGCACTATGTAGATTTGGTAGCGAAATGTGAAAGTTGGAGAAGTGAACAGCCGATACGCTGAAGGCCGACCAGTGCCAGGAGGGAAGGCAGTGATGATGACTTTCACACAGTTGGATGATCTGATTAAAAGGATTGACAAGATGAATGCCCAGCTACATCTTTTGAGTCTATTAACAGGATGCAGTTCGACTTCATGTCAGTTACATTTTTATGTGAAAAGGCTCTTTCACTACAAATGCCAACTGACAAACCACTTGACAAAAGGCCTGTGGAGGTGAAGGTGACACCAACTGGCAGACATGACGCACATGTTGGACTCCCAACCAGTAGACATTCTCTGGAGCCACTCGCTGCACCATCCACAGGCTACACAGGTTGTTACATCTAAGAAAGTCAGTAAATAGAGGCGGAAAAAAATAACGAGGAGACAAAGAAAATACACAGAGGTGAAAAAAAAAAAACATCTCAGAGTGACAGATGCAGAAGAGTTGAACATTTTGGGGTGAAGATAATAACAAACCATGAATAAATACCATACCAACAAATGTGCGACAGATGAAATTTTCAGAGAAACAGAAAGCGTCAATTACCAAGAGGAATGCCACTGATGAAATTTTCAGAAAGAAACAGAAGCAGTCAATAAACGACAGGTAGGCCACTGATGACATTTTCAGAAGGAATCTAATATCATGAAATGCAAAACTGATCCACGTTTTCGGATGTCGCATAAGCTGAGTTGTTAATTGAAAATAAGAAGAAAATAAAAGGGGTTGAAAAAGTCCTGCTTCAAAAGCAAATTGATGAAATAAATCGTAAAAATAGTGTACTTTGGGAAGCTATAGCCAAATCAAGTGGGACGCTGCCATTGACCTAATTACAGGAAGAAGCCAAGTGTGGTTGCTGTTGGTTGGCAGGGAAATATGTTCACATTTGTGACGGTCAGTGTGGAGGCCCTGATCAATGAACTGTGCCTGAAGAAAGAAGAGATGAGTGGATTTGTTGTACATGTCATTCCTATTTAAAGGGAGGAAAACTATCATGCATAGCGGTAGCAAACAAAATGGAGCTGGCACCTATTCCACCAGAGCTCTGTGATTTAAATGTGCTGGAAAGTCAACTCTTTGCCAAAATACTGCCATTTGCAAAGATAGTCACTCTCCCAAAAGGGAGGCAGGCAGCAATACATGGGACTGTCGTGTGTCTGCCATCCAAGGTGGAAAGTACAGTAAACACCCTTCCGAGACTGCCTAGCTCTTCCCACCTTTACAGAGTGAACATGAGTAAATGTAGTCGCAGGCCTGCCCAAACTGACTGATACAAATCCAGGGTACAGAGACATTTCAATCAGAGAGGATGTGGAAATGTATAATGAAACCATTGAAGACCTGCTACAAGACCCAGCCACAGATGGCAATGCACAGAAAAATCACCCAGACACAAACCATGACATGGAGTTCGACAGCTGTGATGAGACAGAAATGGTAAATATACAAGACTGTGTTAAAAATGTTGATCCATCACAGGTGCAGCATGCAAAGTCAACCCCTAACAAGCACCCAGTGCAGAGGATGAGAAAGAGGCACTGAGACCTGGAGTGGGCCTAGATAGTTGCTTGCAACCTGCTGACCTTGGACAAGAGACGCTGACATTTGTTGACGGCATATTCAGCATTGCCCCTGCGCAAGGCAAAAAGCCTGTCAGTTTAACAACAGAAAAGAGGGACTCCCACTTACTGGGAGAAAGCGTTACAGGATTTGTTTGCCATGGTCAGACAATTAGGGACGCCTACTTTTTTTCTGACCTTCTTTGCTGCAGAATTCAGATGGCCAGAGGTTATTACAGCAATCCAATCACAACAAGGTCAACAGGTGAATTTCGATGAGCTGGACTGGGCTGAGAAATGTGACTCTTCTCAAAAGCAACCCAGTGACCACCATGTGCATGTTGACAAGCAGGTTGATGCTCTGATGAGAGACCTGCTGCTGTCTCCTGCTAAATCAATAAAGTTTATTTACAGTACTTTTCACAGACAAAGGTCACTAAGTGCTTTACATCAACAAAAAACAACATACATATAATAAAAACAGGAAAAATTAGTATGGTACTTCATGGACTGACATTATAAAACCCTGCTATAACCAGGAACAATAAGTGGCACAGTAAAACATAGATCAGTTAACATTGTTAACTCGTGTGTTATAGATATTTAGACAACTAAATTCTTTGGAAGCATATTTCACAGCAGGACATCCAAACCATTTGCTTATCCTAATCTTTAAAACATTACTGCTTGTAGAAATCTCTTTGGCTCCAGCTCTCGTTTGGTAGAGGGGGGTTTAAAATCCACTTCATAGTGAATGTTTAAGCTGTAGTATGTAATTTGTCTTTGGTGTCATTGGGTAAAATTCAATGATAACAGGTCGAGGTATTGTATGTGGTCTGAAAGACAATCAACCCCATGCACTTCTTCATGGCCCTGTATACAGGCTTCGGAAATTTTAGACTGTGACGGATGCTTTTTGGCCAATCACGGCTCATTTCAGAGCAGGGCGTTCCTATTGGCTGTTCTTAACAGCCAGCTGCGCATTCACGCCCAAGGAGAAGCCGACAGCATGGCGGAGATCCCAGCCTGTAAAGTGTCAGTTCCAGGCAGCGCTAGCAACGACTGCATGCACAGCGAAGCAACCTAAGCTGTTAATTTATAAGGAGTAACTGTGGGAACAGCCCACCTGACCCCTGTAAATGACCACCTGAGCATCGAAATCCCCTATCCCAATACGACTGCGGAGACTACTGTCCTCAGGGTCAGATGAGCTGTGGACATTTTTGCATTTTTTTGTCACATTTATTTTTGAAATCTATACTTTTTATGTTATAAAATGTATACCAACTGAACTGTGTTGTTATTACTGCATATTATTATTTACTGTCCACGGCCACTGGCTCGGCCTATGGCTCTTCCCGGTCCTCTCCTTGCTGGCAGTTTCGGGACATATTCAATGTCCAAGTACACTGGGCACTGTCAATAATATAAACATGTAACGCTGTATAAAGTAAAGCAGTTGTCCTTGTAAAAAACTTTGTAATATTTTTCTTTTCCCTGTATCTAAACCGAGCAAAGACGCTAATGTTAGCAACACAGTTTTGTCATCAGGAAACATTATTGTCTTCGGTCGCCAATAATTATTTTACACTAAAATATGTCCAAATCGTTCATGCTTGTAGTCATTAACAAAATGCTTTCGTACCTATGATTCAGCCAGGGTTATGAAAGATAACGTCGCCGAATAAATCAACCGAAGAGTTCCGTGACCTCCAGAAATTACCATAGTAGTATAACCGAAGGGCAAGAAGGAGGCCAAGGGAGGGGTGGTGCTTCGAAGCAGAAACAGGGAGCGGAGGTGGAGCAAAGTTGCTTCCGAAGGATTCTCAAATAAGTCGATCCTCAACTCAAGCTTTACTTATATGTTTTGGTGTCTTGAGTTTTGCAGAGTGTTGCTGTCATACATACTGCATCATGTTTGTGCTAATTGTGTAGTTCATCTTTTGCAGTTCATTCATCTGACAGACTACTTCTACCGTCTGGCTCTTCCAACACCCTAATGAGACATTTTTTGTGATGTGTGAATTGTTACAAGCACTGGCAAAAGAAACGTAAAAATAACAGAAGAAATAGATTAAAAATGTAAAATACAGTGGCTGTGCTATAAAATTGATCTGGAAAACTGATAGAAAATAATTTCTTATAGTCACAATCACTTAAATATTAAATGTAATTTCTTTGTGTTTTGGTGATCTTGGATTCAAAAGAATCATAAAAATGCAAATAAACCTGTTGTCTGTGCTTTTCAGAGGCTAATCTGACCTGACTTCGGATATAAAAGCAGAGAAAATAAACGTGATCAGTACATGTTGGGTTGCTACTTATTTCTATATACTGCTTTACCAGTACACACCACAAGATGGTAATAGACAGCAACAAATTGAAAAAGGCAGAGGCATATTGCATGTACCTTACAGGTTGGAGTCTGGAGTATGGTAAGACGTTTCATACAATGATATACATAAGAAATGTTGACAAGTTTAATTAAATAGATATTAATTTGTGCAAATACTTTATGTAAGACCTAACCTATAGGAACAAAACATTGTAATCTCTCAACATTAGGCAGCTGTGAGACCAACACAGCTTTTTGACATGTGATTTCCCCATAAACATGTCAGCGTCAGTCAGAGCCTCCCATATTAATCACTTGGTAAATCAGTCCTATGCTGTATCAGTATGGATGCCTGTCATATTACTTAACTCTTAAACATAACTCTGTATTCCTGAATATTGTATTCATCACAGATGTTGAGTCCACCTGTAAGATAAATTCTAAAATCATGACTTCTCCTCTCTGAGAGAGAGTCACTCAATGACAGCTTCCTAGTTTTTAAGAATGTGCAGATGATTACTTAAACTTTAAATCTGGTATTCACACATGGCTGGCCAACAGCTTTCTTCATTTAAATAAAAATAGTATTGTTAAGATTTTTGTTAGATAGCTTTTTATGGTGTCGTAGATATATTTTCAGAAATACAGTATATAAGAGTTTATTGGTTATATGTGTTTTTCTGGCAATTTTCGTGGATTATGGGTGTTTATTATTTATTTAGTCAGAAGCCATAATGTCAGTCTTCGCCAACATGCACTACCTTACACATCAGTATTAACACTATTAAAGGTGTAATATGTAGAATTGTTGGACTTAAGTATCTCGATTGATTAAAAATGTACTAAACATGTAATTTATGTTGAGTACATACATTACCTAAAATATTTCCAACAGTTATCAAGCCAGAGAAATCTTTAATTTTATAGTGGTAACGACCCATGTCTTTCATGTGGCCGCCATTACAGACACACATGTTTATCGTTTCACCATACAGTCAACTCGGTTTCATCGGGGGTGGGGTTGGAGTAGCAGAGAGAGCCACTCCCATGATTCTCCGCCAGCCTCGACATCATCTTTTGTTATCGTTTTGATTGAGAGCCCCCAGGCGGCAGAATTTACATACTGTGCGTTTAATACACTAAAATACTCTTTAGCTAATTCTAGCTTCATTTCCAAGCTGGCTACATCTGATCATATCTGCTGGCAAAGTTGTCCTGTTTTCTCTGCATAGCTTGGCTTGACATCAAGGACCCCCTGTGTCATAAATAAAAATTAAAGTCAAAAAGTTTGAAGCTTGACAGGATAGAAAAGCTCTAACCAGTTCAGGGCTTAGAAAAGGGTCTATTTTGTTACGTCTATAGTGTTGTTCACATTGCATGTCTCTTATGCTAATACTTTTGACTTCTAATGCTGTATTGGAGTTTAAAGTTGAAGGTTTGAGAGAGAAGTGAAATAGAGCGACAGAAGTTTGAAAAAACACACATGAACAAATGCAATAATGGTAGATAATGTTTTCTAAAATGTATACTTCCTTCTTTTTCACAGTGAAATATTTAATCAAATATGAGATTAATTACTAATATGCTCTTGTTTTCCTCTGTAGTGAAGACCGGCGGATGAGAAAACAAGAAACATTTCCATAGCTTGTTCGCCTGCTTTAATTTCCTGGTCCTGTGCACCCTGAAAATTGTTGAGCACTAATTGGTTCTTCAGTGAGTATCAAAAGTGTGGTCGCTGTATGCATGCTCTAATAAAACAGCTTCATTATACACTGGTTCTTAGCAGTGCACTATTGTTGGTTTACAAAGCACTGTTTGCCAACAAGGGTGGCCTTGAGGCAGCAGGAATGCTATGAATAACTGATTAAAGAGCCATGTTTACACTCAGGTTGTACAGCTGCCTGTGCATTGCCAACTCTGTGCAGCTTTTGAATGAAACAAGAGTACAAAGATCAGCATACCACTCAGAAACTCTAACTCATTTATGTCCCTCTTTGCCAATTAGAATTAATTTGATCTAATGAACTGTTTCTATTTAAAAAGGTTGTTTTAGGTGGTCCATACAAAAAAAAAACTCCTTTGAATAAGGCCATGGTCCAAACTTTGTACCAAACATACAGAGTGGGAATGTGCTGTTTATTTGCTTTGAGGACATCATGATTATGCATTGACAAAATGTTTGTTTTTTGATTTATTTGTTATTGTGTTTTTTTCCGGGTTTTGACTGGATTTTGCACTCGCGCCTACTAGGTGTAATTAGATCATCCCAATAACATCAACAACGTCACTTCTGTCAGATAAGCACATGAGATCTCATTTATACTTAACAGAACAAAATGTAAAAGCTAGCAAAACACAAACTTTTACACAACACAACACACCTGAACTCAACGGAAACGAAAAAGATTTGAACTTATAAGACAAAGAACCGAACTCTGGTCCGCTTAATTCAGGGGTCTCGGATCGCTTCCAAGTGCACTAGAGTTTGGTTCGCCATAGGTGAGAACGCATTCCGGACCAAAGGAGTTGGTGGCTAAATTATGGTTTTGTGAGCAAGAGGACAACCGGCTGAACGAGTTGATGTGATTTTCAAGTCTGGGATGTGAGAAATGTTGGAACCCAATGTAAAAAACATTGGGCGTGATTTATTAAGACCCAAGTAAAGAGTTCTAAATTGCGTGTTCACTCCAAAAAATTGTACGTTTGGTTGGTGTGCGATTTTCGGGTGATCTACTTAGAAATTTTGCCTGAATGATAAAAGGTGCAAACCCTAGTGGAGGTGGAAGTATTTAATTTAGGTACTACATGGACAATACGTGTTGTTTTGCTCGTATGAAAGACGCAATTCTCACTGAGCGTCGTTAGTAGATCAGATAGCACATTTTTTTCAGGTAGTAACAAGTTTTCACACATTTTAAGACACGAAAACCTTTAGTAAATCAGGCCCATATTCAGGAAAGTTTGGGTGAAATTTAACATTACCCCAGATGGAGAGTTATTTGGACCACCTGCCGCTTTGAAGCTCACAGTGTCAAAAACCATTTCTCCCTTTGTCCTGAAAAGTTAATGAGTGAGGGAGGACACGTTTTCCTACATTTTGAGGGTCAATTTATTTGTGTGGGGTGAAAATTGTGGTCAGTAGGCCTACAGCAATTTGTTCCGGAGATTTTGAAACTATCGCAGAACTCTGTCCCACTCAATCGATGATGTTACCCACTCTAGCCCTGGGGTCTCATTTATAACCGTACGCTCAAAACAGGGCCTGAAACTGGTGTACGCCATTTGCCACGCAAGGTTTGTGATCTATAAAGACAAAACTGACTGTAAAATGTGCGCACCGGTAAGCAAACTCTGACCCAGGCGTACGTACATTTTGGAGGCAGGGGAAATTGGCGCCACCAGTTTTCATTAGTATCTTTCAATATCGTGCATTTATCATCAAGTGTGATTTTTAGTTTTAATAAAGATGAGTGATCTGCAAGACGCACAGCGCAGAGACACGGCGATGGCTTCAAACATTTTGCCAAACATCAGCACTTGTTTACATCACCTGTACGTATTTATTGTGGAAATAAAGTGTGGAAATTAAGTCGGGGCATCTCTCACACGATCATTTGGCATACCCTCATAATTACTCACAGAGCAGACAGTTTCCCATGAAAAAATGTGGCCAACAATAAAAAGGTTTTTCTTCATTGATCAAACTTTTGATTAATATCCAACAGTGAGGGAGACTGCTGAATGACGTGACCTCGCTGACAATATGAAGAAATCAGTGTGGATCCCGTAAACATGTAAACATTGTTGATACACTCATGCGTAATGATGAACAGTGGATGTTTTGGCACTGTAGTGGGACGGCTTGAGTGCAGCAGCAACGTGGTGCCATCATCTGATTTTTTCTTCAGTTTGTGACCCTCCTGCTGCAGCAAACTACCGATATGTGCTTTCTGACCTTCACTTCATCCACAAGCTCCTCCTTTTCTGGGTAAGAAAGCTTATTTTCTTTGTCTAAACTTCCGGTTTTCACCGCGGCCCAGCGTTGGAAACCTTTTATCATTTTTCTCCTCCTTCTCCTATTCTTCTTCCCCTCTTCCTTCCCATCTTCTTCCATCTTCATCTCTTCCTCCAACTTCTCCTCTTCGTCCCCATTTTTCTCCTGCCCCACCCCCTTCCCTACTGGTTTTGGCCTCTGTTACCACAACCCCCTTCACAGTAATTTGAATTGGGAAGGGGAGTTTTTTTAGTTTAAATAATGTGCTCCACATCTCCTGGGAGATGAGGTGCATGTCTTCATTCTAGGAGGAGAAGCATCATGCCTGGTTTCCCCTCCACCTCGTCTGCCCCCAACCAAGCAATTTACTTCCTTGTTGGTGCAGGTCTCCTGGTGACAAGAAATTAACATTAGTTAAAACTGCCTTTTTCAAGACAGTGATTGGTGCAACAACCAAATCATCTGAAAAACAGCTACAATTTGTGCCTCATTCAAGGTTGTCTTTATTATCCCTGCAAGAGGGCAATTTGTCTTGCAGTCAGCAGTAAAATAAATGCACACATACATACAGCCTCCAGTCAGCATACAACATAAAATGGACAATAAATAAATACAGTAGAAAACACATTTAATTATTGAGAAAGGTAATGGCAGCGGGGACAAATGAGTTCCTCATTCTCTTTGTCCTGCATGCTGGCAGGCTGAACCTGCGGCCTGAGAAATACACTTACCAGGTATTCCGATTTCGGCACTGACGTTGTGCCAGGCCCTCTCCTTTTTATTTCTGTCCTTGTAGCTTGGCGTTGTGTTAAAAAGCTACGGATGACCGCAGACCGCTACGATCAGTCTCTCCTCAATTGCGCTCAACATCCCGCAGTGTCGATCTATCTGACGTCACCAGCCCAGCAACGCTGATTGTTTAAAGATCCCATATTATGCCCTTTTTGGGGTTCATATATCTAATTTATGTGCCTACTAAAGTACGTTCACAATCGCTAATGTTCGAAAAAAGTCTCTGTTTTCATGTACTGACGATCGATGCAGCCCGTCTCATCTGCCTGTGTTTGCAACGCTCTGAATCCCCCCTGAGCAGGGTCCCCACGTGTGCCAAGTCTGACCTGATTGGTTGGCCGATCTGCTCTGTTGTAATTGGTCAGTCGTTCGGACAATTCTCGGAAATATTACGCCCCTTTTACCATATTTGGAATTCAGCTAATGTGCAGCATGAGCTTGTGCTTGCCACAACGAGTCAATGGGCTTGGATCAGTGACATCATCGCAGTGTGATATCACACTACACTTTTCAACGAGGGGGGCTAGAACCGAGCGTTACATGCAGCTACTGCTACTGCTAACAGGAGGAGGTAGGAGAAGCCGCGTTTCCGCGGACTTTGAATTTTTGCACATAGATGTGCCTAAACATGCACAAGACACCTGGAGAACACACTAAAGAGCATATACAACCAGAAAAAGAATAATATGGGACCTTTAAAGGTTCCGGTTGTTTAACTTACTGCAGTGTAAAAATCTACTACAGTGTGTGTCAGTGTAATTCAACAGCTCATAATGTTGATAGTGTGAAAATGTTCATGCAGACACTTACCCACAAAAGGGTATGGACACAACTTCACAGCTACTTTGTGGCCTCCAAAAATCAGGCTTTCATTAACTAACAGTGCAGAACACAGCAGAACGTTACATATATTTCTTCATATACAATAAATGGGACGATAATCACAGGTGCCATCAAATGAGAGGGAAAACTATATATTTTAATGTGAATAACTGAAGAAAACCTGATTTAAGCATGAAATTAAAACCAACCTATTTGCTGTGTATCATTAAGTTAAACTCAATTTATGTGAAAAGTAAACTTCAGTGTAAACAGAAAAGTAAACAGTGTTAAATGCAATGTTTGCCAAAATGTGCTAAAAATGTGTAGTACAAATCGACTTGTGGGGTTTACCCAGAGCAAATGTTAGAGACTGGACAAATGCCTGCATGTGTGTG
>CM036535.1:8057500-8355000 GCA_020745685.1 Tautogolabrus adspersus
TCTTGACAGTTTTGACTTTTAAAAGGTTTGAAACTGTGTTTAAATGGACACTATATAACTTTAAATGAGCAGTGGCTGCTGTAATGGCCTTTTTTTCATAGATTCTCCTGGGCCAACTAACATGAGACATAAATGGTTATTATGGCATCCTATAAAAAGCTTTTGACAAGAGCACAAGCAGAAAAATACACATAAAGTCAGCAATTGCCTTTATTAATTACTGTTACAAGCATTGATCTAAAGTCTGCTAACATAAGCTAAAGTTAGCTAACATAAGCTACTGGCCATAACAGACTGTTGAAGTTTACCTGTATGATGCTTTGCTGCATTTTATTACTTTGGCTAAACTCAGATTTTCAAAAAGGATGATCTTGGATGTTCTTCTTAAAATGTCAAATAGGGCCTTTTTCTTGTTGTTTTGTTTTAACTAAGACTCCCTTTAGTCGGTGCTTAATTTGTCTGTTGTGGTCTACTGTAGAAACAGGAGGATTTACATGAGCTGCTCCCTCTCACATGGTAGGTGACAAAAAATATAATCATTTTCATTTTCATCTGATCTTATATCGATGACAACACAAGTCAGAAGATTTTATTCCATTTCTGCCAATATGGTAGATCACCCATTATGTTCTGGCCCTGTAACTGGTATAAAACAACATTAAACAAATTCCTTAGACAGACTTATGTCATTGAAAAAATGTCATGGGATGAATTAGAAAAAAAAAATGTAATAATAAAATTGAAACATATAGCAGAGAACATTGTACCTAAGAAACCTGAAGGCCACAGACAACCATTTGAGTTGAAATAGAGGTAAGCAGTGAAGGGAGTGGAAATTGACAGAGTGATAGACAGTGATAGATGGATTAGGGCAGAGGGATACATAGCCCCCTCCCTGCAAAAGTGACTTTCCCCCAGCAGCAGCAGACAGGGAATGGAATCTGATTAGTCAGATGTCAACTGGTGCGAAGCAGCAGAACGCGCCTCCGTTTGGGTGGCAAATGGCATCAGGATAGAACTGGGAACACATCTATTCCTCTTCACGCCAGAGAACACACCGGCTTCCCCTCCCCAGCCGTGAAGAATAGCAAAACTGCTATATTTATTTTGGCAAATTCCTATTAGGTGTTCTCTGAGATGCCACTATCTCAAGCCACAGTTACTTTGCCAAGAGGCATGAAACGTACTTTAAATGTACGGGTGCAAAAAAATGACAAGGCAACCGGCTTATCAAATGAGACACATTCAATTCCTCCAACGGGCTGCTTCGATGGCGGGATTTGTCTGTGCTGCGCGGCCAAAACATTATGACAGCACTTGTGCTTTCATTTGCTCTGACAATTAATGTGTGTTTCCTTTGATTAAGGAAAGAAAGGGAGAGATAGAGGATGAGACAGAGAGAGGGAAGGACAGAGAGATAGAGCGGAAGAGGACAGGGGGAAAAAAAACGTACAAGCTGTGTCAATTTCTATTCCAATAGCTTTAAGGGGTACATTAAGCTTTATCACAACGTACAGCCCCCCTGAAACAATCTGTATGCAAATAAAGCCTTACATATGGTTTGAGCTGTTTGTAGCTCTGCCGGCAAGATTTTCTTCGTAGTCAGTGAGTTTTGCGGTTCGCAGATGTTCTTTAATCTGTAATGGATGCTGGCGTTGGAGCAATCCACTCTGGAGCATGCCTTTAAAACTGTTTATTTGATACGTCTTAATGTTCTTGCACTTCCACAAATTGACTACTGAGCTGTTTAATTCAATCAAAACTCAGCAAATCAACGTATTTAATGCCTCTGTGGTTTCAAATGTTAATTGTTTGTGGCATATTCTGGGAGCGATTAAAAGCGCTGGTTCTAATCTTCGACTGAGGATTGTGAGGAACAGGTCAGTGATTCTTTTGACTGAAATAAACCCATGAAGTCGCTCTTTCGTACGTGTCCTCCTACAGTTCTCACTTTGTCAAACCGGCATGCCAATGAATGTCTAATAGTATGAAATTGATTTGAAAATAAGGCATTACAATTCATGAGGAATGATGTTCACAGCAGGGGGGAAGCAGAGTCAGAAAAGGTCACTTACTGACTTCCGTGGCCGTTACTGTGATGTTGTGCCACATGTCCGCCTCCCGGTCTAAAGGTTTGGCCAGTGTGATCTTCCCGTCGTCCACGTTGATGTTGAACTGCCTCTCCAGGTCCGTGTGCCGGTCGATGAAGTACCTGCAGAGACAATCAGTCATCAGGAATCCGAGCTTAAACTCTCTGCGGCCTTTTGGGTGTCGTGGCTAACGACACCTAATCCATCAGGAACCTGAATATTAATACACATTCAAAACAGTAAGAAATCAATTATCATCTGAGGAATAATTACAGCTTTCACATGAGCAGCCGGAGGCATTAAACCCTACTAATGTCCGAGAAGCACACCCCTCCCCCAGTCATGGCGACCTGCAAAAAAAAGACCATGTTATGTCAGGGTGAGAGATGGGGTTTTGTTAACCCTGTTTGGGATCTGTCAACACTCAATTGCCCCCAAAGGCTTTGCATTAATGAGTTAGGACCGCTTTGTGTCACACATGAGCTCTAACAGCACAGGGAGGGGGGATAATGAGTGTAATGGAGATGAAGCATACATGAGCCTGTTATGTGTGACCTTGTCTGATCTTAGGCAGAATGATTGTGTTTACTTTTTTAAAACCATGAGCTGTTTTTAGGTTAATAAAGCCACACACTTATAAATTAATCAAACTCGATTTCAAAGGAAAATGAGGTTGTTATGGTGTACAAGTCTATCGATCCATTACTTGTTTGAGTTTTTACAAAGCGGAGACATTGACATGTGATCCATCACAGACAGTTAAATAGATCTCAGAATACCTGATGCATTACAAAGACTTCAGATCTGGCAAAGGGCATCACCCAATTTTCAGCAAACTGCATATACAGTAGTGAGGGATACAAAAAAAGGATTGCATTGCTTTCCCTTATCTGCAATGCTTACTCAGCAGGACCTTATGTGAACAGATCTAAGGTATGACACATGTATTTAAGTGAAGGGAAAACCTGTCACTGGTTTGTCAGAGAGGCTAGGATAATATATTTCTCCATAGCCTAATCTGTAGCAAATACAAGAATGCAAGTTTGGGTAGGCCTTTCCCCAAATCACTGGTATGTATATACCTTTAGATATGATACTGTATATATATATATATATCATTCTTGGCTGGGCATCATCATAAGGGATATTTAAGGTTCCATTCTTGTTGAATTGGAGCGATATCTCAAAATAAAATCCCTTGAAGATGAAATAAATGTTCATTCTGAATTTTGTCCTTATCTTTTACAAACGTATTATCACCTTTGTAGTTCCAGTAAAGTTGTAAAACTTTCCCTATCCGTGATCTTTTCCTCTTTCCTCTTTTTCCCTGCCTGCGACACACTGACTTTTGAAGACTTGTACATTCTTAGAAGTACACTTGCAAGACATAAAAATTCCCCAGAAAAAAAGAAAGAAAAACTCCAGCAGCAGGCATGAAATTGGAAAGCACATAAAAGAGAATTTTCTGACGCCACTCCAATCTGTGAAATCGCTCTCTCATGTTGCAACGCAAGCATCTCCAATTCTCGGGACAAGCCCACACAAAACGGACTAAAAAAAGAATCTGTCATTGTGGGTCATCTTTGGTTTTCATTTGCCATTATGTGTTACTGTCACAAACATCCTACTCACCCAAAACACAGGACAGCAGTGACTCACGTGAGCAATTCATGCCGTGTTCTGCACAAGTGTTTCAACAGGACAAACTGTTCCTGTTCCTGTCTCACTCGCACATCTCCTCTCACAGTCTCTTACTCACTTTACAGTCAGAAAGTTTTTTTTTCTACTTCTCCTCCATCCAGCTGGGTTCCAAGCTATTTCTAATCCAATCCCCCTATCCAATTCTTTGCAGGCCCTTTCCCCGCTCAGGCATCCCTCGGCCACCAGGCGCCCTGCTCACCCTGTTTCACTCCCCTCCTCACCCTGAGTGTTGTACCATCTCGATGAGGAACCACTCATCCCTATCAGTCCAGACCTGTTTGCAAGAACCCTACAGTGTCTATACGAGAGAGAGGGAAAAGAGAGGTAGGGGAAAAGGGGATGCAGGGAGAAGGATGGATACAGAAGGAGCACAACAACAACAATTTATATGAAGGAGGATGCTGCTTATACAAGAATGGGAGGAAATGAAATAAATAAACCACTGGCCCAGATTCCAATTGTTGGGGAGATGTACCGAGCCGTGACATTTCCATTTTTGAGATGAAATGGTGTAAAATCCTCTAGACGCCGGGCTGGGAGAGGTCCATGAGGACCCCCACAGCCCCCTTCCCTCCCCTCCCCTCTCTCTCCCCCACCCCTCCCTCTCTCTTTTTGTGTTGCCCTGCAGACGCAGAGCACTTTCAAGACAGGCAGACAGCAGCGAGCCACCTGGGAGCAGCCTCTCTCCTGCAGACTGAGTGGATCCCAGTCAAACTCTGACAGCCTCACGTGGAAGCGAGGAGACAGACCCTGAAATGTTCTGCCACCTGTCACTCAAACTGACAACGTGATGTGAAAAGAATTAAAAGCAAATAAAAAATGATATCCAGCGTTATACGTGCGCGGGGTCCCTGAGTGTGATCAAGGGAATGCACGTGTGTGTCTCTCTGTGTGTATTATCGTCTCGTTTCAGCTTTGCTTTACTTCCACAGGCCTCTTAACGGCACTAACTGACCTCAGTCATCACGTGGAGGCTGTTTGTGCCAAACATTTAGAAACAGCAAAGCATTCTTTGAGCTGACGCAACAGACATCCAGCAAAAAAGACCTAAATATAAAAAAATCACACATAATACTCTAATCAGAAAGCATCAGCGTGACAGAAGCTGTTGTGTGCATGAAAAAGATAACAGGAAGCTGTAATCAGTGAGATCATTATTCTTTTTTTCCATTCATTTACGCTCCTTTGGTGCATTGATGTGGCGCTTCTGTGCCGCATTACTCACAGCTCACCTGTCAATCAAACAGCAGGGCCGGGGCATGTTCTCTCTGAGCCTTTCTGTGGGTGGCCATCTTCTGTCTCTTTAGCCATGATTGCGACCATAGCTCATGCTAACTACCTGGTGACTTTTCTGTCCTTTCACACAATGCAAGTCGAATTCTTTTCCCAGGCAGGAAGTGTACTATGGACATGTACTATGGACTATGTAAATTGGACACTTTCAAAGGGGTGCACTAACAGGAACATAACAACACACACTGTGTGCCAAACTGGGGTTCGGGCGCCAGAGATCTCGGGGGGGCTAAGGCTCCTTGAGGTTGTCAAAATTTGTTTTGCACTTTTAAAATAATTAAGATCATGTGGAACCATTACTGGGAAATGTATAGAAGGGTCTTTTGGTAAGAACAAGTGTGTAGGCATATTCTGATAGATTTGATCAAAGGAATGTATTTATGTTCATTTTTTAAAGCAATCTATCAATATTTTTCGTGTGGTTCCAGGGGGGCTGTGGTTTAGTTGGTAGAGTCGTTTGTCTCACCGGAAGGTCTGGGGTTCAATCCCCAGCTCCTGAAGCAACATGTCCGATGTGTCCTTGGGCAAGACACTTAACCCCAAGTTGCTCCCGCCGCTTCGTCGGCGGCGTATGAATGTGTATGAATGGGATTAGTTACTTAAGATGGTCCCTTTACAAAGCAACCTCTGCCATCAGTGTGTGAATGGGTAGGTGTGACCTGCGGTGGAAAAGCGCTTCTAGTAGTCAGAAGACCAGAAAAAGCACTTTACAAGCTCAAGTCCATTTACCATTTTATCTTTTCTTAGATACAAAGAGGGGGGGCGCCAAGGAATAAAGGTTGGGAACCACCAATAATGAAAACTAACAGAAAAACTCTGTGACCTCATGTTATACAAAATAAATACTATAGAGTTTCTTATTTTCTGTAAATAGTTACAAGTACCATATTGTACCAAGACTTATTGTATGTAAGGGTCATGAAGGCACTTTGGACAAAAGCACAGAGCATTTTTCACATGAGATTCCAAACATTAATCATCAAGAAGCACTGAGTCTGAGAAAATAAGCCTCATGACATCATCAGGGTTATTTGGTGGTGGAGCGACTTTTTGAAGTGAATCATCTATGTATGGGAGACAGACAGAAAAGTGCAGTGCGCCTCTAAACACTAGAGCTTTATCAACTCTGAATGTTTCAGACCAATAAAAACACTACCTACACAAGAACAGGACAAGATCACCAAAGAGATAAGGCTGAGACACTTTGTCCACAGGGGGCGCCAAAAACATTGCATAATGATTCCACCCTGCCCTCCCTGCCGTTACACATTGCCACTGTCTTCCCCCCATTACCCTTTTGTTACTACCTCCAATGGTGGATCAGGAGCACAACGACTTTCTGCCTCTAGGTTACACATTACAGGAGCGATGTAACAGGGACGTGAGTATTCTGCATAGAAATGGCAGTGTATAAGAACCAATAGTTTCACTTTTAAAATGGTGATCAAACAACTGTGACCATCTGAGTGATTTTGTTCACATGCCATTTAACACAAAATAATGAATGTTATGTCAGCACTGAATCTCCAGTGCGTAGTGTTGTCCTTTCTTTATTACAATTTCGTATTAATTATAAAACTCCCTCTCTTAGACAGTATATGTTGTAAAAAAAAAAAAAAAATGTAATAAATATATGATACAGTACAGGCCATGCAAACATATCAGTGGGGCTGTAGTTGGCACTAGTGCTGGGTAAGCACCATTTATAAATTAAAGGCCTAAAGGCTTCTGCGCATCAGTGTGTTTGTGTTTAAACACGGTAGCTGCTGGGTTTTATCACCTTCAGAGTGTGAATGTGAGTGAGTGTGTGCATCTGTGTGACTGAGTGCCTGTTATCAGTCAGAGGGAGAGGAGGTGAACAGATCGAGAACAAATGTGTTGGGTTTTTTTTCTCCAACAGAGAACAAAATGCCTCTGTGACATTCCTGCTTGTTATTAGGTCAGTGATTCCACCGGGAGGATCACAGATGTAGAACTAATTTTTGCCGTCCTCTGGATGCTGACCAGTAGAGTTTTAAAGCTACATTTTCTTCAGGTTGGATCCCAGGCCGCTTTACAAAGAAGGTGATTTTCCTGGAAAGTTCAGAGTACATCATAAATAACAAAAAAATGTGTCCGGTGGAATTTGCTGTCCTGACATTTAATGTCCATTTATTTCGAAAGCGTCTCCTTTACATGACTCTTTGTATAACCATATGCAGCATGTCAGCTGTCAGCTGTGCTAAAACAACAAGAGCCAACGTGCAGAAAGAAACAAGCTCGACAGATTTCTATGTAGCTCCACAATTTCCTCTTAAAAAGAACTGAATAGCGAAAAAGAAAAGCTGTTAACCAAGCTTGTTTTAAAATGAGACCTGATTTTTGGCAATGCTTGTCAACGTACTAATATTTTGGAATTAACTACAGTCACAGCTTCTCTGTGAAATGCAGCAGTGGGTGACATACAGCCATATAGTGACTGCCAGATGTCACATTGCGTTTTATTTGTGATCAGTCAGGTAGAAAACGACAGAGCACAGGCTCCAGAGAGAGAGGCACTATTTCATGGAGTGCACCTGAAATGATGTTGGTTGGATGCATTAAGTACAGCTAAGGGGTTGTTTGTCTCCTGAGTGCAGAGGACATGGCAGCCCACCAGAGCACTCGCCCCCCAAGTGGTTTTTTGACTCCGACCGGTTTAGTTTGGTCCGGCTGGAGGGGGGGATTGAGGAGGAGAGCGATTCTAATCAAAGAGGTCGACTTGAGAGCTCATTCAGATGTTGGTCAGGAGAGGGACCACACTAATGCTGCTATTACTGCTGCCACTCCAGCGCAATATAGTACAGATCCAACCACAGCTGTGTTACAGGAAGCTTCTTGTCTTTGTACTTTTGGAAACAGAAAGATAAAGAATCAAAGACTGGGAGAGAAGAGGAAAATTGTAGGCTGACAAGTATAATTTACAAGTAATTTGAGTGTAAAGATCAACAGGCTGCCTGTGTTACAACTGACATGTTCAATTATGTTTTCACAAGAATAGTTTGTTCATCACCAATTCTATTGCAAGGATATGGATTTTAAAACCAACTGCAGATCTAATTTATATCAGATTCCCAGATGCAAAATGTATTTTTCAGACATTGATAGCTTTGTCTATGTCAGCTCTATTTATCATCCAGTTACATTCTAAGTTGCATAAGATGATTCAACCAGCAAATATTTGGACAATTGAATCATCTCTTAAGTATTTTATCAAGTAGCACCTCTAGACCTCTCTGATTCAAATTTCTATGGCTTTTCTTTTGTCTTGAATGTCTTTGGTTCTTTAAACCAGTGGTTCCCAAAGTGGGGGTCGAGAGACACCAAGAGGGGGGTCACGATATGACTTCCAAAAAAACAAATACAAAGTGTAAAAAAAAGTAGTTCAATTTATGCTGAAATGAAAGTTATGTTTAAAAAATCCCTCAAGTGTAGTTATTCGGGACGCTGGTTTAGCTCAGTGGGTAGAGCAGGTGCCCCATGAACAGAGGCTACAGTCTGTCACTCTGGACAAAGGTTCCTCCTGATCCCCCACTTTCTCTTCCCATATTCCTGGTCTATCTTTAGCTACCCTAACAGAAAAAAGGCCCAGTCACTGGCACCCTTCTTATGGGGGTTGCAAGCTTAATATTTGGGGAAACACTGCTTTGAACAAGAGATCCTTATTGATCTACCGAGCCAGAGGACCCCGCTCCAACCGGGATCAGGCCTAGCTTAGGGGTCACGTTTTAGTACAATTAATCCAAACAAGTTTAGGTCACATTCTAATACTTTGTGTCCCTGTTTGTAATATACCTGAATGTCAAGTGTTTCACATTATGATACAATCAAGATGACAGGAGCTATAGTAAGATGGAATAAAAAAAACACTGGGCAGCAGAACCGTCCATTTAGAGTCAGCAGAGCAGATGAATAGTGAATACTTCCTTCAGAGATGATAAAAAAGAAACTAAAATAAATAAGAAGAGGTCAACCTCAGCTCAGCTGCACCTCTCTTGTTTTGGCCTCTTCATGAAAATTGCAGACAAAGATGACAAGAAAATAAGCACTTTTTGTTAATAACACTGGAGGTGGTCATTTTGCAAGACCACGTCAAGACAAATAAGGACACTCCAGCAGCTCAAATCACAAAATGAAACAAAATACATTGAAAATTATATAGTGAAATAGGTGAGTAAATCAGTATGTTGTATCCAACATGGTGAACCCTTCTGACAATAGAAAGAGATGTTGTTGTAGTTATATTGGTTACCAGGTCTATAAAATAAATCAGATTTCAGGTCTCTCTCCTCTTGGACATGCACCAGTCAGGTCTATTATAAACTACAAATGGATTTTAAACTCTAGAAGACCTCCAGCTATACTAGTATAACTAAAACCAAACATTTAAAGGTTACATGTTAAGCAAAATACACTTTACCATGTTTACCACACTCATATGCGTCCCTAGTCTGTCTACAAACCAGTTATGAGAAAAGTCCATCCCCTCCATCTTTAGCCTGCTCCACTTTTCTCGTGCTCACACAGGCCGTTTGGAGATTTTCCCTTCATAACATCACAAAGGGCAGTAACCCCTCTCCAGCTAGGTCTTTGTTCTGCCATTTGAGTCTGCCTTCTCAACGATAGGGCGTGGTGCAAGAAAGCCCGAGCCCCCCGAGCCCTTCTGGAGAGGGGCGTGGTCGAACAGCTCACTTGCATTTAAAGCTATATGTGACCTTTCATTAGACCATCTTAGACTTTCAATTGTGAAACAGTTCAGTCTTGAGAACCAGACCCAATGACCAATCAATTCCTTTTAAAGAATGATGGACCAATTGATTTATTACTATTCGAAACAAATGTA
The DNA here is from genome assembly GCA_020745685.1 of Tautogolabrus adspersus. Taxonomy (NCBI): domain Eukaryota; kingdom Metazoa; phylum Chordata; class Actinopteri; order Labriformes; family Labridae; genus Tautogolabrus; species Tautogolabrus adspersus. Next base: position 8,067,446 of record CM036535.1, read on the forward strand.
AAATGCATCCCTTTCTGCATCTCAAACTACTTTCAAAGCGGCATTATTTGGCTTATTGTTCAGTCGGGCTTTTGTCTGTGTTTTTCATTATTTAGAACATGCTTCTGATCTTGTAAAAGGCATTATTCCAGCTACTGCCTTCTGTCATCCCGTTTTTCTGGGAGGATTAAAATCCTCCACGCTGTAATCATGTTATCAGCCTAAAGCTCAGAGGTACCGCCTAATACAGACCCTGGCTGGAAGTAAAATCAAATGGTCTTTGGCGAGGGCCGTGCATCATATTAAGCCGTCTATGACAATAGTTTGTTTCATCTCATCCACAACAAAGAAAACACTGGACATCTATGATAGATCATGCTCATCCTGAAGGTTTACAGAGAGGAGGGTACAGATGTATGCTTGGACTTCAAAGAAAATCACATGTTGAGGTGCAGGGATGTGTTGTGACAAACTGCGCTGCATGGCTGGAACATGTCTGGTTGTGTGTGTGCAATGTTAGCACAGTGCACCGCCTTCCCTTCCCGATGATCAGTGGTTTCACAGGAATTGGAAGACGATTAATGCAGCGTGCTATTAGCCACTTTCTTCTCTTTCTTCTTTCTCTCTGAGAATCAAATTGAGAGTTTGAGAGGAAAAACTCTTTATTATCAAAAAATCTAACAGCTCTTGAGAATATGTTCAAAAGACCCCATTCTGCTCCTCTCACGGCGGGGATTGTTTTTGTTTTGTTTGCCTGACATTCACACAAAGCCTTCCAGAAACAAACCATTCTGGAAATCACAACTTCTCCACAAAGTTGTAAAATTGGTGATTAAAGAGCATAATGAACACTGTGAGTGTCTTTGAATGACCTCAAGAACAATAAAAAGAAAGACAGAAAGAAAGAAAGAAGTGGCAGCAGAAAGACAAATGACCTGGTGTATTATGATAGCAGCCTATGACTCGCTTTGTGCCGTAATCAAAACTTTACACGAGAAGACAGGATGTTGAAATCCGAACAGTTTTACAGAAGTGAATGTGTGGAGCAATCCTGCCAGCAGGGTGTTGTGATTTGCATGAACACTCATTCATTATTTAGACACTTTTTCTCTCAATAACAGCGCTCTGAAAGAATAACAGGAACAGTATGCAACAGAATTGCTATAAATACTGCTCATGACTCAGAGGGAGATGCTATTTAAAGATGATTCAATTATTGAAATAAAACTAGAATTGTTCAACTATTCGAATGGCCATAGTATCCATCCTGAGAGTCCATACAGACAAACAAACAATGTAAGATATTAAAAAATGATTTCTGTTATGTTGGTTTAAGTGATGCAATGGCCTCAGAGAGGAACACAAATATCTAATGAACTAAAAACTGACCAATCAACAACTCCTGAACCTGCAGACAAGAGATGAGATCATTCCTATTATCGTGTTAATCAACACATTTTGAACCTATATGGACACATTATAAAGCTTATCAACCCAAAATTGGCCAAAACAGTCAATCTCACGGTCAAACATCACAGACAAATTCTATTCAATTTCCATGATAGAGTTGCCTTCGCAACAACACATTGGTTTGTTTAGATGGCAAGTCTGCATCTTTTTCCTAAAAACTTAAGCTACATTAAGATTTGCAAAAGGATTTTGAGAAAAAGGAACAAATAGAAAAAAGCTGCTATAGGCAATGGTGATGCCGATCTACAAGAGCAGGAAGAAAGAGCAATGCAATGTCTTCAATGTGAACTCACGGCCATTCATGGTAGAAATGTTGAGACATTTTTTTGTGTTTAATAATTCCAATAAAATATCAATGTTATCATATTTAAGGAACACCAGTGAGAGTTGCATGCCATTTATCTCACCAAACTATCACGTAGCCAAATTCAAAACCGCTCAAATAAATCGCCTTGGGAGTGACAATCCAAAACACACTAACTTTGTCTCTCTATCTGATCCCCTTTGTAACAGAAAACAAAACACAGACCTGATTCACTGCACAAAATAAGGACAGAGAGAGGCGAGAGATGTCATTATATATGAAATACTTGTCCTTTTTTAGTCTTAGCAGCGGAGGGACATCATGCAACCTCAGGGCTCAATTCCTTCTGGCAATCTCATCACTAAACATGAGGATGCCACCAGAAAAGAAATAAAAAAAAGAAAAAGAAAATGAACTGGCCCTGCTCTATAGCCTCGTCCAATCTACGAGAGCCAGCTCGCTCTCTGCCCGCCATGCAATTACACACAACCTGTTGAGTGTTGTCCCGGGAATGCGGTCAGCAAGTCACTGGAGAATTAATGAAATGCCAAGATGGAGGGAGAGAAATTGCCTGTATAACCTATCCTCAAGGTGCCCTTGTGGTATTTTCAAGAATAAGTCAGACAAGAGGAGAATATAGCAGCTCCGGTCACCCATTGAAAGACAAAGTTGTGCTGCCTTCAACTCATAATCTACTTTCTTTTTTGTACATCCGTGGAAATGAGAGCGATCATTGGATCGCTTCCTCTCTGCCAATGCTGTGACCATAGTCTGGAAAGGTCACAGGCATGAAGAGATTTAATTGCATGCCTCAGTGTCAACCCTTTTATTAAAACAACTCATTACAGCCCGATAAGATTAATTTGATAAACTAATTCTCTCCAACACTTCTTCCATTTACACAAAAGAGCTTTTCTTTTTCATGTTTAGTTACCATGTTGCTCTGTTTAATCAAAAGCAAAAGGATAAATAGTAAAAACTAAGTTATTTCAGCCATTAACTACTTACAGCACCTCCCCTCTTATTGACTGTAAAAGGTACCAGACGTAACAAATCTCTAAACAAATAATTACAACATTTAGATGAGAGGTTCGAGCTGGAGAGGAGGGGTTGGCAAAGTAATCAAAGCTAAATAGTCTGCTGTTAGCTTGCAGAAGAGTTACGTAACCATAGCCTTTCCCACAGAATAAGATACTATTTGTGGTGACACATAAGAGACACACACAAAAGAAAGCTAACAAGCCATGTAGGGCAACTGTGGATTCTTAGATACTTGATTTTGAGTTGAAACATAGAATATTAGCTAACAAATATTATATTAGACAGCTAACACACACCAAAAGACGACAACAAAGACTGCCTTGACTTTCTGTTTGTACAGTAAATGGCGCATCTTGCTATAAGAAATTGTCATGAACTTGCATGAAAAAATGTCCACAGGAGAAAGACCACGACGAAAACGACAGGACAAAAAGGTTCACATGAGTGACTGAATTAGTTTAGTTGACACCTAGCAGACAGCTAGCATCAGCCATCTGCTACTTAAAGCAGCCATGCCCCCTGATTATGCTTAACTTTAAGTCTTGTTATATTATGAATAGCTAAACTGAATAAAATTCACCCAGTGCTCAGGTGTCATCATGAGTAACAACTGCTGTAACATGTTTACTTCTGTTGTTTGGGCCTTTCAATTGGGATTTACTCGCTTTTGGAGCCATCCCTCAAGTGGCCACATAAGGAACTGCAGTCTTTGGCATTCATTTCTCAGACCCAGAGTTTGCCTTTTGCTCTTACCTGACAAGGCTTGTAGAAGAATCTGGGTCCCTGGCAGTGACAGTACCTATGACCGTGTTGATGGGCGCGTTCTCATTCACTTCTAGTTGGTACACTGGTTTGGAGAATACAGGAGGTTCATCTGAGTCTTCGACAACAATCTTCACTGTAGCTGTGTCCTTGAAGGGCCCACCGCTGCTGGGCTCAGAGCGGAGGTTGGTGGCTTCCACTTTCAGGGTGAAGGCTCTCTTGCTCTCGTAGTCTAAAGGCTGTGAGGGGGGAAAGGGGAGAAGTGATCAAGGACCGTTGCATTGTATAACAGAAGAACTGTCTTGTTCCTGTATCCAAATCATAATCGTAAATGTCTCGAGGAATGAACTGTACTTGCATAACATTTTAGAGTTCTTTCTTATATTTAGACTTCGAGAGTATCCGACTGCCGTTTAGTGACGCATTTCCATCTGAATGGGATAGAACCAAGACAAAAGGCGGGACTTAACGTTGGGATGAATTTGATTGGATTGTTAGCTTCGACAAAGCTTTTTAATTGGTCTAAAATTAGTAAACGCTGTCGAGTGCAGGATAAGTCATCAGACATTTGAAAAATTTTACAGGCAGAAAAAATATGGTTATTTTGATGTAAAAAATACTCAAAAAATGCTTGTTTGAAATATATTTGGCAGATAATGGCAGATAAATGAACATTTACCACAGTAACTTTGGATTAAAACTGGGAAATTTATTTTTTATTTAATGGAGACTTTAAAACCATATAAGACCAAAAATGTCTAACATGGGGGCACCGGTTGCCTAATGGTTAGTGCGCACACTCCCATATATGGAGGCTACAGTTCTCCAAGCGAGCTGCCCAGGTTCAAATCCGACTTGTGGCTCCTTCCCGCATGTCATGCCCCACTCTCTCCCTGATTTCTGTTTCTGTCCACTGTCTCTATCCGCTGTCCTGTCTCTGAAAGAAAGGCCTACAAAGCCCCAAAATAAACCTTTAAAAAAAAAAGTCTAGCATTGGTGTCCCTAATGGTAACAGCTTCTAGGACAAATGTCGCAGGCATTAATGTATGCTGCTGGAGCGTCCATATTGACACTCGGATTCAACTGGTTGCGAAGCTGAGGGGGAGAATGCACGCACAACGTAAGCTCATTTATTTCTGCTAAAAGTCTTGATGTTGTAATCATTTAAAATCAGCTGTAATCACATAAAAATCAGACACACAGGGGCCTTTATTTTAAATAAACTTCATTTGTGAGTGACTGTGATAAGGTCTACAGGGTCCATCTTTTTCAGCAGGCAGAACTTATTCAATTCATTTTGATTTAAATCATTACAGGTGTAATTTTCAGTTATTGCACAACCTGAAATCTATTTTTCCATACTTATCAACATGAAATAACACAAATCTCTCCACTAATGCTGGAAGTGCCAGTAGATTATAGAGTACTCATACTGCTATCACAACCAACTCACATAAATTAAACTAGACCAGGTGCTTATTCAATTTCCCAAAGAGAAGTAAAAACATTTAGCACAGTACATGTCATTGTGTGACTGATATATCTGTTTAATTGCCTTTTTAAATTGCTATACAGTATTTATTTTACAGATGGCTCATCATTAATATTTAAAAGGAAGAGGGGAGTCACATTTTTACTCACTCTGCATCTCAGAGGACATCCCAGACTGTCACAATTTCATTCTGAATCACCTCTGGTCGCTCTCATACTACTAGAATAATGGGATCAAGTCACTTCCACGCTCCATAACCAGGATTTATAGGGAAATCAAAACTGGGCCTTGCCGCTTGAGGGGATAGGAGCTGGCTCGGGGAGGGAGGAGGACTAAGACGAGGGATATGAACAAAACGAGAAATGTATTCGGTTGGAGGAAGTGAGAGGATGTGTCCCTCAGGTCAGACAGGGCTAGTGCTGAGAGAGGGGCAGGTGGGTGGAGGAGTGTCCTGCTGGGAGAGAGTAGCAGCAGTGTGGGGACAGTGGGATGGAAGGAGGGGGGCGAACAGGGGCTTTGACTTCCCCCACACTTCTACACTCCTGGCATCAGGGCACGAGCAGACAGACCGAAGCCCCTGAAGCCTCTCAAAACCCCACTCCTCTACGGTCGGAGAAGCTATTTGAAACACTTTCATTATTAACCTCCCCTTCTTCTCCGCCTTCTCCTCCTCACTCCTGACACCCCCACAACCCCTCCGCTTCTTTCTTCTCTTCTCCTCTCTCTCTCTGATCCTGCCGTCTGTGCCGAGAAAGTGCATGGTGTGGCCGGACGTGGAGCCAATGGATTACTCTTTAATTCAGAGGGTAGTGGAGTGTAAGAGCTGTATGAGATTGTGGCTGGATAGTCCAAATGATTATATGGAAATAGAGAGGGGCCTTACTTATAAAGTGAATTAGAACTGGAGAATCATTAACTGGTACAAACACTGATTTAACTAGCTGGTGTCCCGGAGAGATGAAGGCACGGGCACTTTACTGTAATGTTATACATCTTTTTAAAAGCATAATTTAACAAATATTAACATTTAAATTGTATTAAAGCATATTTTCAAGAAACTGTGCCTCTAATATGCCCACTGCCAAAAACACAAAATGATATGAACAAGCACTCCATTCCATGCAAAGACCCAGTGCCATAATCTATAAGCCATTTGACTCACCAGGAGTCAATTCTTCTTCACTGGTCAAAACAGCAACTACACAATAAGTTGCACTGTAACTAGCATATCAGTGATGAAGACATGACTCCAGATGTTTTATCAAAACATCAAAAAGCTATAGCTGGCCACGTTCATGTTGTATGAATTGTGTTTAGATGTGCTTTTTGTATGATCCAAAACACGATGTGTGCCAGACTTCCTCCACATGTTGTCAGGCAGATCTTACATGTTGATCATAATACATTTACACCTTGATAGTACATGCATTTTCCTAATCCAGATGACAAATGTACATACAGATTACATTTTCAGGGAAGGTGTAAAAATTGCCACAATGATTTGACCATTATAAAAAATAATGTGAAATGTTGCTTTAACACTAGAACCGCCAAGACCGTCTGACGAACGGTTTGGGTTTTTATAATACAAATAACTCTGTTAAAATAAAACCTACAAGACTCTCATGCTATGACTTTTCCTAAATATGTGTCTTGTATGTTTTCTGAAGCTTATGTGTTACTAAAATAAAACACACAAGATTTCTGCGCATTTATACCTCTGACCGCCGCCCGCCGTCATTCAGACGGCAGTTGAAAATGATACATTTCCCTCGCGCGTCTCTTTTTTTATTCTTCCATAAGTTAGAAAGGAGGCAGTGTCAGACAAACACGCACTGCAAAAAAAATATGACCGTTGTCTCCTGCAAGGGATGCAAGCGCCCCGTGAGCACTTTTGCCCCGAGGTGTGTGCCTCAGGTGCCGCGCCGCTGTCCAAGGTGCTGATCGTGCCTTTGTTTGTTTGTTCGCCTGTTCTGGAGTTCTGCACTTATTTTTGTATATCGTTTGTCATGCCAATATATAGCCTTGTTTTTGTTGTTGTTTGCCAGAGCCTTGTGGCGACAACCTGTTCATTCAATCGTTCGCGTGTGTGTGTGTGAGTGCGTGCGTGTGTGTGTGTGTGGGGGGGGGGGGGGGCGGCGGCGGCGGCGTTTATCTCGGTGTTTATCTCTCTTTTTGCACTGTTTTTTATTAAAATGCATAGCCTAATATAGCAAACAATATTATAGACTAAAAGTTATGCATTTTCCATTTTTGAAGAATGTGTTTTAGCAACGGGAGACGTGGAGCAGCAGTAAAAAACGGCGCTCTAAAAAGCCGAAAAATATCGTAAATTGACATGAGACATTTAAAAGGTTACAATCCTGCCTGGTTTAAGTAAGTTGTATTTATAATTATTTCTCATAATGTCATCAAAAAAATGCTTTATTTGTGTACAAACTATGAAATTACATATGCCGTCTGATAGACGGCTGGGGCGCTTGGAGGGGGGTCTAGAATGTTGGCGGTCCTAGTGTTAAGAGATGTAGTCTGTCTTTGGTGAGCTTCCTTTGACCTTTACATAAGAATTAAGCACATCTACTGTAGTTAAATTCATCCAGGGGAAATTGGCTCAGCTTGCTTCACCCCCTTATCAAAATATTTCCTTATGATTCCCACCTGACAGCCTGCAGAAATTACTCATTAGATTTGCTTCCAGTGTCCTAACACAGAGGGGAAAGGGGAGAGGGGGGCTCTTACTGCTGCCTGCATGTAAAATTACACAAAACGCTTGTATGGTTTAGGTGGTTTAGGTTGTAAAAGTAGCTTTTACTTGATAATATCCTGCCAAAGAAACCAGAATACACGTCATATTTTGAAGTATTCAAATTATTAATTCAATAAACGCACATAGTGCTTTGACTGAGTAATCCAGGGAGAGTGTCTTTGATTTGTATTAGTATGCATGGTGCTACTATTGTGCAGCTCCAGTTGATTATTAAGAAATTCATGAGTGCAAAAAGAAAACAGCAGAGCTACGTACCAGACATTTTGGCGTCAAGGTTGCATAGCTGGTTTACATTCTTACACGGCTTGACTGAATTCATTTAAAGTCAAAATGGGGGACAGCAGACTTCACAAAAGAAAGATATTTCTCACATCTTCTTTCTCACCACAACTCTGCTGTGTCATTTTTCTGTCCCTCTCAATCATTAGCATCGAATCAGTATGTACACACGGGCCATTTACAGACTTCAAAGTTCAGTGTTGGCTGCAGGGGTGAAAGCTCAGCATCCCACTAACATCCCTCGACAGGCCTGGGGGCCCACAGATAAAAAAAAAAAAAAAAAAAGCTCAAAAAGCCAAACAGCAACGAATCTCTCCCCTAGGTTTGTGCCTCTCCAGCCTCAGTCAGATCAATCTGTTTTAACCTTGCCCCAAAGGATCTTTAAAAATCTGAATTCCACGTCAGATGGCGGATTATAGACCTGTGCAGCTGTTTGACATGGACAGGGAGTATTGATGAAAGAGTTACACTTTTCTTATGTCAGCCCGATTGGAGGACAACACTAATAAACAAAACGAACAAAAAAGTCATGTGTTGTTTCTGGTCATTGTCTTAAAGAAAAAAGGGAGGACAAAGTATTTTCTTTTATTTAGAAGGCCTAATGAAATCACAAAAATATCCTTCAGTGTTTCTGTTAAATACGGTGCAGCAACATTTCAGCTTACTATCATCACTTTGATGCAATTGAACAACTTTCAAACTACTACAGCATTTACCTGCATAGCCTTAAAAATGTATTAGTTCTGGTAATGTTGTCGACCCTCTCTGCTTTCATAGGCAGAGGCTTTTTTTCTTTTCAAACAGCAGGGTTATGCTTTCAGGTGGGTCTTCTAGCCATCCTGTCATCTTGCTTCCATATATTACTCTTCTTTGGTGTCTTTTGTTTTGGCTGCTTTTGCTTTTACGCGATTGTTGTCACAAGCATTACTGCCACCTGGAATGGGTGTTGATACTGCCATGTGTGATTACTTTTTCTTCTCTTTTGCATGCACAACTAAGATGGAAATACTTGACGTATCCAATGTTTTAATCATCAATCGAACTGGTTATTTTAATGTTGATAATAGGGAAAATCCGGTATTTTTATTTCTTGCATATTGCCTGCAAATCAGAAAGTAAAGAATTCAAATACTTTTGGAAAATGTGTGATTTTTCTATTAGCATTTTGAGCTTCTATGATACTGTGGAAAATGTGGGCTTAGCATACTTATATGATATAATTTTATTGGAATGTCATAGACAAATGTATAGGTCTGAACATGGCTAACAGCGTTGTAAAATCAAAATTGATGCTAGGTGTGGAGGAGTCACAGAGCTGCTGAGCAGAGCCATGTGTTCTGTGAAAAGAGGAGTTCACTAGAACAGAAGAGCAAAAGCAAAACAACTGCTTCTTTTGACTCATCTAAACTTTAGACTCTACTACAACACTGTGCAAATGCATTGCATCTTTCCCAACACATTACCATTTATCTTGCTTTAGGGATGTCTGCAACAGATTCATGGCCTTAGAGAGGAGAGGAGAGAAGCTGAGAGCAAGACTCTCTGCAGGATATGGGAGGGGCGGAGGTTCCCTAAAAGACCAACACATGTGACATTTGCTTTGTCAACAGTTGGAGATTTTATGACTTTGTGTCGAGTTTGTTCTCAAGCACTGATGTTTTCTTTAGTGGCAGTGAATCGTGGTCCCAGTAGAACCGTGTTAGCTCTTATGCATTCCACCTCCCACTCACTTCATTGTTCACACTGACAAAGTCACACCACACGTCCTTGGGGTAATGTCATTTTACATCACAACACAACGACATTCCACATTTGAGTGATTTATAGCTTCTCTCCACAGACGGGAACCAACCATGACTGGAGACTTTAGAGCACCCATCCATCAGTCATGTGTTTAATTCTATCTATGCAAACATCCCTCACCAAGCAGAGCATTTACAGACTTAAGAGTATAGAATACATACATACATAAACAGCATGTGCTCTGCTAGCTTTGATACCGTGTCTTCAGATCTCACGTTGATTTGGTGGGATGTCCTTGAGTTACATGGCTGTGTCTAAACATGCTCACAGGTCACAGTGTTATTAAAATGCAATGCTGTTTTTGAGTGAACACTTCCATGTTGAGGAAATATGGGATTGAGTGCTTTTAATGGCTACAGGCAAGCGATGATATGCAGGCCCAAACGTCTGGCTTTTACCCTTCAGGAAATATCCAGACTGCAAGGAATCAAAAATCACTGAGATCTTAATTTCAGCAGCAGAGCACGTGTCTCAGGCTCTGCTTCTCCTCCAAATTAACTGATGAATAAAATGCTCTTGATTTAAACACTTGCTCCTGCAACATTTCCTTGTACTTTGCAGTGTTACGCAGATGTGTTTGCCTCAAGGTTAGAGATTCAGGTTTTGTGACAGGACTGCAGCAATCTTGCTCTCCCTTGAGCAAGGCAATTAACCAGCAACTGCTCAGCTAAAGTAGCTTTGGGGCCCGTGGCAGAAAAACTGCAGCTTTTACATGTGGATGTGTTAGCATTCACAAGGAACAACAAGCGACTGCATGTTTAGTCCATCTGCTCTTATGCTGATGGGGATGTGGGTGTCAGCAAAACTGAATTCAACCAAAGTTAGAATGAGGTGCTGAAGCAATTCACAATATGTAACAATTTGCCTTGAGCTAGCGCTAAACAGCAAGACGGTAATGTGAAAATAAGATTATCATGTCTGAAAAAAAGGATTTCAAACCTGTTGGTTTCCACAGATTGAAATTGTTTACCTCGATTTCCAAACACACGTGACGTCCAGATAGTAGTAGTTTTGTCTTCAGGCAAACAGTCATGGGAGAGTGATTTTTGAACTTGTTGTACTATGCTTTCTTCAATGATTGTATATGGAAGGGAAATATATATTTTTAGCTACATTAAAAAAGTCCCTCATGGCTGAAGGTCTGAGTATATACTCATAATATTAACCTTTCTTAAAAGGTGAGGCACATAGTTTAACTTTGCACAGCCGAGCAATCAGGCCTTACGTTGGCACACAATTCAGAGAGAAAGAAAGGCCTTTTTTATGGTATTTGCTTATGTGCTTAAAGGAAAAATGTGCAGCATTTTACACATCAATCATCTATGTAAATGTCTCTCTGAGTCATGACTGTCTACAATGAGTGAGACACACGAGTCCTTCTGGCTGTGTTGTTGTCAGTGTCGTGTTTACATCAGGTTTACATGGATGGGACGGATGGCTTTTAGTCCTTTAGTCAAGGACTACAGGAAAGGAGAATAATAACATAGCCTACTCACTGCTTACTTGGATGTCACGTGAGTGTTTTTAGATCATAGTCATTACGCATTAATTTACATGCAATGTGAAGCTACGAGCTAACTAAAGTGTGCTAACATTAGCCTGCTAACACAACAATGCAGGCCACGGGCAATTGCAGCTCGAGCCAAGGACAATTTTGGCCACAGATTGCGCTTAACAGTGCTTAATTATGTCGGGTTCCATTTCATAACTTCTTCATGCGAACGCGAGGGTGTGTCGCTGGAGGAGAGTGAAGGCTTGAGTACGGCGGAGGTGTCGCCAAAAAGAAGTATGTTTTGGTGTCATACTGGTGCTCAAGGGTGACATCTACTCGATCAAAAAGTTGCACGTTCTTTCTTTAAGCTTCATGCCGCCACAAGCAGCTTGATGCAGGAGGCTTCTCTAGGGAGATCCAGAGTTTAACCCAGAGATCTTTGAGTAAACCTGAGGTCATGTGCCGATCAATAAATATTGAAGTTTGTGTAACTGCTATATCAATAAACAATTATTATTATTTATTTATATTATGATCACTTAAAACCCACTGTTAACTGTCAAAATCCACATCTCGCCTCAGTTAGCAAACACTCCCCTCTCATATATAATTGATAGCAATCCTATACACCGGATCTGAGGACGATTATAATGATTAGTTTTCATTGAAACTGTCAGAGCTTATGATTTAACCATATGTTGATCACAGAGGCAGTGCTTAGTGCCTGTGCTGCACTTGATTGTATTCTAATGACATTGGTTTTCATTTCCTCCCCCATGATGTCTGTTAATGAAGTGATTAAAACATTATAAACACCTCTCAGCATAATGCAGGCCAGTTAAACACCATTTAAACTACAAGTGGCCAGTGAGTGTATGGAAAACTAATTAAAACAAAGGCAATCATTTAAAGAATGCATACAGAGCTCATCCCCATCTGGAGTGCTATTTTAATCCTCTATATGAAACTGTAAAGTCAGTAATGGAACTCAAGATTTAAGATGTAAATTCGGGATCGAGGAGGCTCGTGGCTAGTGTTTCAACATTTGGGGGGAACGCATAGTAAGTATATATTATAAGGTGCAACAGATCACACAGTTGATCCAAAGACACTGACCCCAATAGTTCGGAATGTATGTGATCTGCAGATTGATGAATATGTATCACCATGATGTGAAACGATTTTTCTGCCAATAATTGCCTGTGCAGTCTTAGTGAAAATCATCAGCGCTGGAGTAGTGAGGGTAGACCCCACAGAGATCAAATTTAAAGACGGTCTGATACATTTTTTACACAAAAACAGAGTCGTAAAGTGTTGATATTTCATTCATGGTTTCTATGGTTGATTTGGATCCAATGGTTTGTTTGTTTAGTGGCAGACTGCTGTCCCTGCTGCTCCACAGACAGACTAAAGATCTCTTTCGTACCCCTGGCCGTACGATTGTACAATAATGTAATAGTTCAGGGGGAAAGCACACAGTGACTCTTGGACTGAAAGCATTTTGCACAGCTGTGATAAAGAGCCAGCCTCTAGTTGGACACTAATGTTCATCTTGACATATAATATATCAGCAAAAATGCACCTTAAAGTATGCATAGACTCAATTAAGGATGGCATTACCTCCCTTCAGACACTGCTACACCTTGCAACATAAATGGTGCCTTGCAGCTGCAGGTCTACTCTAATTGGAACAGGTTTCATTTTGACTGTGTTTTAAATTGTACATTGGTTTCTGTTGTTATTCCTGCATGGGTTATGCACATATGGTATAGGTCTAATTTTAATTGTATGGGTTTCATTTTAATGTAGTAAGTATGTAGGGGTTTCTTTAAATCTTCGTTCAGGTTAATATATACATATGGGAGGGGGGACAGCGGGTGTTAGGCGTAACAAATGTATCATGTCATGTGTGTCTTGTAAGCTGAAAATGATTGCTTTGAATTTCCCTTGGGATCAATAAAGTATTTATCTATCTCTATCTTTTCGTCTCTCACTCCCACCATGTCTGCATTTATCATGCAGGTGCATGCTTGTGGTTGCGTTTGACAGCAATCACTTCACTCTCGTTATCCCACAGTCTGCTGTAATCTATCGCCGTAAACGTATCCACACAGACTAACACAGCACTTTGTTTGGTTCAAAAACGGAATATATAGTCCCTTAAAAAGACTTCTCATTTGTTGATTAACTCACACAACACGCACTGCAGGAGCAGCTAGTGCAAAAATCCACTCACACATCTGCTCGATAAACAGAATGCTGACAGCATGTGAGGTGTTTAACATTGTCATTGTAAAACTGTTTATAATGTAGAAGAACTTAGTTAGCCAGGGCAGATCCAGGGGGTGCCCCCATACCTTAACAAAAAATAAAGTCCAAGCAAATATATTTCTTCTCCAATTATTTTAATTTTGCTGATGTGAAAACTGATCCAATATGTGGCTCTAACCCAATCTAAACTGTGCGTTTGTGATCTGTTGCACCCCTTAGTATATATAAGTCAATAATAATTCCTGAATAATGATATTATTTAAGCTTTTTTATCTTGAATAAGATTTCTGAATTTTAATGATTATTTTTACAGCTTCAGAGTGCAGAGGTTGATCTGCGTTTTTTTGGTACAGTTTTTGACACAATTACTGGGACAAACTTGATATTTTGGCTGGGACATGTACCTACCATTACTACCCGATTCTACACTCTTGGTTGCATGGTCCTGTTGAGTTGTGACCATCAGTACACCTATTTCTAATCTTTGGGCACACCATGGGCATGGATTTACAAATGTATTTCAATTTTGTCTTACTTGGACCTTACTGGGCTTCGTACATACAAAGACAGGTACAGAAAGAATAGTTAACTGAAGCCATTTCCAGCATGGTTCTAGAGTTAGCCTTACCTTTTTCAGTCGAAGAATCCCTTCTTGTGTCTGTGTGTCGGTAACAATCTCAAACATGCCCCCTTCATCTCCCTCCACGATGTTGTATGTTGACTTAGAATTCTCGCCGATGTCCCTATCGTTTGCTTTCACCTTGCCGCCCATTTTCCCTATCGGCAGATCTTCAGGGATGACAAACTCGTACAAACCTGAGTGGGGAACAGACACAGCTCTTTGGTTTCAAGAAATGTTAATCACATTTAACAGCATATCACAGCAGTGCATCATGATTAGACATTACAGCAGTTAGAGGAACTAGCTTCTGAGGAGCCTTTTGATGAAATTTGCAAAATTATATTTATTTTCCTCATTAAGACCAATCACAGAAATATACTTCAAGCAGCATGGTTTGTTTTTCATCTTAATATGATTTGGGATGTTTAAGATTATGAAGAAACTCACTCTTAGAGAATTTTGGTGGATTGTCGTTGATGTCCGTTAGCGTAACCGTGACAGTCGTTGTTCCGGATAAGCCGCCCATGTGTCCCCCCATGTCCTTCGCCTGAATGACCACCAGGTACTCCTCCCTTATCTCCCGGTCCATCCCGTGGAGGGCAACTTTTATGGTCGCTGGAGGTGGAAACAGTTCATAACACATTAATGCAATTATAAACATGAGTGATATCCCTGCACATCACATTAATGATCCTCGTGTGAGTATGCACGAGGAAGGCATACTGTAACCTTCAAGCCTATACCCATTTCCCGGCTTGCAATGCATGTTATTTTGGATGAAGACTTAAGAAAATAAGGATTCCAAAGCAAGCCAAGGTATAGATTTCCATGCAAGTTAAGTCTCTGAGAGAGCACAGTCTGTGTGAGCACGGCGAGGTGGCCATGCCTGAGCCAGCCCCAGCTCTGAGAATCAGCTGTGTTTGTTTTCCAATGTGTCTCCGCCGTCTGCAGTCATTTGTATTCTGATTGAGTGTGAATTATGCTGTCTGTCTTGTATAATCTTGAATATTGTATGCAGAATGGACCTTATTGACTCTGCCACGGCGCTGAATATAAAAAGGGCTCAGCACAGGCATATACGGATAATCCACTCAGGAAACAGAGCCCTGCAGGATCATCAAATGAATATAAAACCCCTCATAAAAGCCAGGCTTTGGCATGACACCCTGCCTTGGTCCTGAGCTGCCTCAGACAATGAGAATATGCTTGGCTATGATGAAAAATGTGGGAGGGGTTAGGATGTTGTCTGTGCCTGCATTTTCTTTCCTTCAGATAGATTTTCCTTCGAGATGCAGCTCAATATCAGGGTCAGTTTTTCTTTTGGAGGTCATGCGCAGCATCGATGATCTAAGCAACTAGAGGGTGTGAAGGAGGAAAAAAAATGAATTTTTTAAGCAAAAAAGCTACCTCACCTCGTCAGCGAGACTGTAGTTGAGGAAGGAGCTGTACTGTAGCCCCATACTTTAGATCATTTAATGAATAAGTATCTTCTATCCTGCTCTTTAGTTTGGTTTGAGGCATTATTTTGTCCAACGTTTTCTCAGGAACGACAATTCATGCAACTCTTGACAAAGAAATGATGCATATGGTGACCATGAGATCAGCACAACAAAACGATACGTAACAGGTGGTCACAATAGAGCAGTACTAAAGCAAGTTAGATGACTGACTGAACAGTCTTTTCGAATGATCCAATAAGAAGAGAGTTTAAAAGAGGTCAAATAAGGACATATTTAACGTTTAGTGTTTAATATGGGCTATGCATTATGCACATTTAATTAGTTTGTCATCTACTGACAAGAACATGTATATGATCCTACATTGTGGTGCTTTTAAAGTGTGGGGCAAATAAGACTCCAGAGTGGTCTTACGTAACAGAAATCTTAATAGACATATTGGGGATTGGTAACAACCATTGCCCACTGCACAGCATTACACTAATGTTTTCTATTTTAACTCCTGGAGGTGTCTGACTCCCAAAATGAATCAAAGTCATGTGTTTCAAGCAATCATTATCCGTAGGGAACATCTTTAAAGCTCCTGTGAGGCTCTTGTGGTCTGTGTCGACTTAGGCGCCCCCAGTGGACAAAGCAGTATGTTTTCCTTCACACTATCTATCTACTAGCAGTCAAACTTACGAATTAACTGTGAATCTTTGCCGTGGAAACTGTGGACAGTCGGTTCGTGCAGCGTGTTGTTACTCACTTTGCCTGTCAACCGTCCCCCGGCAATGATCAATGTTGTCGCTGATGGTCTTGTTTGCTTGTGTTGCTCATAAATAGGCATCAGTATTAATTTCAGTCTCTTTCATGCCGACAAGACACTCCTCACTGGAGCTTTAAACACTGTGATAAAACAAACCTATGTGTTGTTTTAGCTATAGGAGGGCTGGGATTTCACAAACACAAATCCAATATGAGGATTTTTTTTAAAGAAGATATTCAGTTGCAAGATGCCCAATCAGTAAAAAACAGATTATGTTTGAATGTTACACTCATAAATAGAAAGTCGGGCCATTGGCATTCCATTATGAGTTCAGTAATATATAAGTGATACTACAACCCAGTGACCCATTTTGCCTGGAAACACTGAATAAATGAATGTCTTACATATAAATGTGTCAGATACTTGTGAAAACAAGGATTGGTGAGTACAATATTTATTTTACTTTACTTAATGGGTCTACTGCTTCTACTAGTAATAATAGTAACCACTCCATATCATAAAACTTCAAATGTTAGCCCACCCCAGTTGAAGGCCTAGTCCCTTTTTGTAGCCTGGTGTATCTGCAGGTTTTGACAAATAAAGGCAGGTCTCATTATTAGAGGCATTTAGTGTTGATTAGGAAGTAGATTAAAAATATGGAGAAAAAGCAGCAAGACACAAGAAATACTCAAACTTGCAATAAAGGCTGGTATGCGTACCAGCTTACAGCAGGTCTGCGTACTGTCTTGAAAAGCAAAATAAAATGAGTGATTTTTAACTTAAAGGTCACATGTTATGCTAAATACGCTAACATGTTCCCTAGCCTGTCTTCAAACCCCCCAATTATGAGAAAAGTCCATCTGCTCCATCTTTTGCCTACTCCACTTTTCAGAAAATGTGTGCTCAAACAGGCTGTTTGGAGATTTTCCCTTTGTGACATCACAAAGGGCAGTAACCCTTTCCCCAGGTGGCTGACACTCCCACAGCTTGGTGTTCTAATATGCCAGTAAACAGTTGTGTATGGTGCAAGAAAGCTCACTTCTAAAAGGGCATGGTCTAATACAGGTCACTTGCATTTAAAGCTACAGACACAGAAACAGCCTGTTCTCAGCAGGGATGAAATAGAGGGGTTCATAGACATGACACAATACAGGATCAGAGTGGATTTTAAGAAATAAACTGCACAGACATATTTTGTGGAGCTCTGAGACTTATTTAAATTTGTCGAAAAGGAGGATAATATGTGACCTTTAATTTGATTATCGATATCCTATCTTTGTGCTCAGTCAAATATACTTTCTAATGTAGATTTAGAGTTCTTTAGTCCTTCCCATCTTTGCTGTGCATAAGTTTGGTTTAAAAATAATTAAAAGCCTGTTTCATGTCTTGACGCCTTTCCCAAATAAAGGCAGGGTCATTTCATAGACTGAAGTAAATAAAAGCCCGGGCTCTTATTTGAAGTTTTACGGTAATGTTGTCAATTTAATCAGAGATTTAAAGCAACAAACAAATAAGGCAGTCCTAGAAAAAGCATACTCTAGCACTCTAAGGTTGAGTAAGCAGGAGTGGGAAAGTATATATTCTGAAGTAGTTTTCATTATAGGACAATTCTTAAGGCATACAGAATGTGGAGCATCATCTCATTTGTCCTTGGGCATCATGAAAGGACATCTGAAGGACATATTTAGTGAACATAAACGTATCATCAAAACAAGATACTGGATTCCATTTCTAAACCATGCACACACAGCCAATCAAATAAGTGATTTATACAACATCCTCCCCTCTAATTCTCATGTTTGCTGATTGAAGAAATCATGGAGCACATGTGGAGGTTTTTTTTTTTTTTACTCTACAAATTGTTAGGTATCAGTGGTCCAAGCAGTGAAATCTCATAATGACTTTAATTTCAGTGTGAGCATCAACCAGGTGGGCTCACCTCTCCTGGAGTCACACAAACAAATGAGTCTATAAATAGAAGAGCAACAAAAACAAGTTGCTCGTACTTCCTCTTTCACGCACGCACACAAACACGCTTCAGTCAACCAGCGAAGAGCAACACTCATCTCTGTTGATCATCGTTAATTATTCAAATTAATTCCTAATCACTGAAAAGGGAGGATAGACAAACACTCATTTCCATAGATATTTGCCTCAACTTTTTTTTTTTTTTCCACCGACCATTAACCAAGTGATGAATTGGGGAAGGATGTTTATTTATTTATTGAATGCTTTTCATTTCCAATCGCGGCGTCGTAAGTGTCAAACGCATTCTAATGGTTGTTTTCCCCTCACCTTTTATTTTTCATTAACATTCATTAAAACATCTGGCTCACTTGAATGAGCCATCTGCATGTGCTCCGCAACCACACAAAGCATGAATGCTAATCCTTAAATTGTCCGTTCAATGGGTTTTCTAAAGCCACGTTTGGGGCTGCACATGCTTCGTGATGGCGACGCCTATAGCAGCGAGGACGAGCCACAGTTCTATTTGTTGAACTTGGTCCTAATTATGCACATTAATTTGGAGGCTCCCTTTCCGGAAGCTTGTTTATTGTGTTGCTGTTTTCCCAAATTGTGAGCAGTCGATTTCCATCTCATTTCTTATTAATGTAATTTCACCATTATTTAATCATATTGCTTACAGACACGTGTTAAAAAAGTCAGCTGGAAAAGCAATTAAAGATCCAATCTGGAATCTGTTTGGAGATAACTTTATGCATGATGATGCTGCTGACGAGTTTGCCTTGTGAAGGGAACAAATCATTATTATGGTTGTTATCGTCTTGAATTCATAAGGCAGTGATGCTACACAGCAACATATGAGTACTGGT
The DNA here is from genome assembly GCA_020745685.1 of Tautogolabrus adspersus. Lineage (NCBI taxonomy): Eukaryota > Metazoa > Chordata > Actinopteri > Labriformes > Labridae > Tautogolabrus > Tautogolabrus adspersus. The sequence continues at coordinate 8,086,767 of CM036535.1, forward strand.
CCATTTAGCATTTAGGACGACCAATCAGCTGAGGGAAAACACGAGACTCCGGGATTGCCCGGCTCTGCTCTTATAAGTTTTATAACATTGAGGATTTAATCATGTATTTGCATGAGCTCATTGTTAAGTCATACAGTGTATCACTGATAATGCTTTGAACTGGCAAAACCAGGACAATCATTGATGCATCTCATTGAAACAGACGTGCTTTTGTCCTCGTCCACCTTCATGTGAAGCCCACACTCCCTTCTCTATCAATCTTTTATTTCATTATATTAGTTCTGCTTGTGGTATTTCTCTCAGGGTTTCATAAAAAAGACAGAAATCTGCTTCTCTATAGGAACAGACTCAGTTTTCAGCTATTAGTATCACAAAGTTATCATATAACTTTACATTTGAATTTGAATATATTTATTTAATAGGGACAATGCAATTTAACATAGTTTCAATACAGAGCATGAAACTGACGTGCTGCACAGAGAGTTCATAGCTATTGCTTATTTCCAACTCTTGTCCCTAGTTGGGCCATAGGGGAAAATAAACAGAGTAAAAATGTACAACATACAGTTACATAAAACCCCATAACACTTTATGAGGATACATTAAAATACATATCTAATAATGTGACAATACAAAATGCTCTAAACCAGTTTTAATTACAGATGTAAGATGCAATTTAAAAGTGGGTACAGCTCTGGTTTGCTTTCAGCCAGCATTTCACCTTTTTTTGTAAAAGATTTTAAGTCTGAGATTAATTTTATTTCTGGTGGTAATGTGTTCCTGAGTTTTCAGCCTTGGATAGAGAAAGCTGATTGTCCAAATGTAGATCTAAGTTGTTGTATGTTAAAGTTTTCATTCACTGTGCTTCTTGTTACCCTCTTATTCTGTCCTGTCTTTGAACTCATCTGGAGAGAGGTCTTAGGGGCCAGATTGTTTGTGTGACTGTTGTCTGGATGTCGTCGGGATCAGAATTACTTTCATCTCCTTCATTATTTTGTGCACAGTGTGAAGGTCTCAGCTCTTTTTCAACACATCACACAGGTGTTTGCCTCACCTACTTTCAACATTAGAACTACAAGTTTATTAGAACACTTTAAAACTGTGCTATAAAAATATCTTTGTTGGATTTAAAACTGTTTTTTTGAAGTGTGTCTAATTTATTCTAACTTTGTTCTCTTAATATAAAAGAGCTCTGAGTATTTTTACCTTTAATGGCCTCAATAATCATAATGACTATAATATAATGTTCACTAGAGTTTCTGCGTCACTGTTGCCTAGCAAATCTGTTCTAATGGTCATTAAATTCTATAGCAAAGCTTTAACCTGGCTTAAACTTTGAGCTGAAACTAAACAACAAAATACCCAGTGCAACGTTGAAGCATGATTTTTCATAACTTAAACAGAACGTTTTGCTTACTGAATTAAAACATAATGCTGTTAAAAACGAGTTTGCTTTTCTAGAGTTAAGAAGTGTAGTTCAGCGTTTTAATTGATTATAGTTTGTATCTTGTTGTTTTCCAAGTCTGTATAGTTCTGTCCGTTTGTAAAAAGAGGTCGACTCTTTAAGTGTAAGCTAAATCTATGGGGCGCTGGATTGCCAAGCGGTTATGTTGCGCACCCTATGTAAAGAGGCTGTAGTCCTCATCGCAGTGGCTGTGGGTTTGATTCTGACCTCGGCCCTTTGCTGCATGTCGTCCCCCCACTCTCTCCCCCCAAAGTGTTCTGTCTCTCTTCAGCTTTCCTATCTAATAAAGGCAAAAAGCCTGTAAAGATTTATAAAAAAAACTACATCTATCTAAGGGTACAAATAAATAATCTAATCTTATATGCCCCATATCCCTCTCTGTGATTGCAGGTTTGATATTTTGGCCATTTGGGGGTAAATGCACTGCATACTTATCCATAAAGGGTTGCTAATATGCATTAAATGTCATACTGATTATGTTTTTTAAGATGTTGTTTCCTTAGATCTTAATAAGAGAATGAAAGCTTTATTTTACAGAGAAAAAGATAGACGGAATCTCTTTGGTCTCATATCTGCAGCTTTTTGGTTGTTGGTCGATGAATTCATTTTTACATGGATGCAATAAGATTAAATGTCCGGATGTTGCATTACCAATCTTTACACTTCAGAACTCATTTGCAGTTGTTGTAGTGGGGCGACTGTGGATCAGTGGTAGAGTCGGTCATCTGTCAGCCGGAAGGTCGGGGGTTTGAATCCCATCTCCAGTATACACTCACAGTGTCCTTGGGCAAGACACTTAACCCCGAAATCCTGCCACTACACCAGTGGAGTGTGAATGTGGATGAATGGGATTGGTTAATGCTGATGGCTATTTTACATTAGAGCCTCTACCATCAGTGTGTGTGAATGTAAGCTGTAGTGTAAAAATTAAAGCTTTGAGTGGTTTCGAAGACGGAGAAAGACTGCTGTCCAAGTCCATTTACCATTCAGTAGCATTCAGAGTGACTGTTATGGCTAATAGCTAAGGAATTCCAGTAGTTTAAGTGCCAATACATCAACTAAAAATCATACCTGTTTTGCATCAAGCTTCACATAAATCATCATTCAAGTTGCGGTCCCCCCAGTGCTACACATTTGCTACCCCAGCATAGTGTTTATGTTGTGGAACATAAGTGTGCAGCTGTGGAGGGAAGGGGTAGAGAAACGGAGCGAGCCTGGGAGTCAGAGTTAACAGCAGCCTCACGCAGTGATAATCTACAAGCATTTTTGAAAAACAGATGGGCTGAGTTACCTGCAGTCCTGCTGTTGTTACACAACTTTTCTAAGCAATAACCAACATTGTCAGCTCCCTTTTAGCATGCATTTGCTAATGTGGTCCCTTTTGGGCTCGCTGAAAAGAGGTGAGGTTACATAATGATGTAGACATTTACAAAGTGGTGAAAAACACACTCATCGTCCACGTGGTTGTCTGATAAGTGTTTTTTTTCCCACTAGAAATCCTTGTTTTCCCCTCAAGCAAATGTATGCATGTTTAGGCTAATGCACAGGGTAAGATAACCTCATATGGGCCAGCAGGTTGGGGAGCTGTTGAAGCTCCAGCCTGGAAGCTGCACAACCTGAGCCACCTCCTGTCACTGCACACCTCGATTCAAAAGACACCTTCGCTCTCACTGCTACCCCTTTTTTAGGGGACTTTTAATGCCTTTATTGTAGAGACAGGACAGTGGAAGAGTTTAAAATCAGGGACAGAGAGAGTGGGGAATGTCTTGCGGGAAAGGAGCCACAGGTAAGATTTGAACCTGGGCTTCCGGGACTACAACCTCTGTACATGGGGTGCGCGCCCTAACCACTCGGCAATTGGCGCCACGCTGCTTCTCCTTTTTAAATGTTTCATTAAATCCACAGTGTTTGCAGCACAAACACCCATAAACTAATTCACATTAAACTGTAAATGTAGCTGTGTTGTACATGAACTAATCCACAATATATAATAGATACTGCAAGATGTAGAACCTTCCGTCCTAAACACCAGCTCAGAGGCGCGACTGTCGGCATTCAGCAGAGTGTTCATGCATATTCATGTAATCAGGATATGGATGTCTTGTGGATGTTTCATCTCATGTTTGGATTTCACAGTCTGACATGTAGCTAGTCTAGACATCCGTGTCGAAAAACACAACACCCGTCTAAATATTCAAACAGTTTTGTTCTGTTTTTCCGTCATTTAAGGCAGAGTATAGGTTTTCAATTGATGAATGAGTGTTTGCTGCTATCCAAAGGCCTTTGGTTCCATTCAATTCATTTGGTGTTCATTTTTACATTCACCCATTTGGGATATTATTGAAATAAGAAATTATAATTACATCATTTTGTTAATGGTGATAATCGGTTAGACCAGGGGTGTCAAACTCAAATTGGGTCTGGGCCGGATTGGTTCAAATGAGACCTCCAGTGGGCCTGACTAATTTTGCCGACATCACTATAACTCAACCCATGGAATATATAGGCTGCTGTATAATTTTTTTAATTAATCATTATGCTATCCTTGCATCAAATAAAAAGATTTATTTCAAATTTGATTTTTTTTTTGGCATTCACTACAGATGAGTTTATAAGACTAAAGGTTACAGATTTAAAACACAAAATCTCTGTCATTACAAACTGCTTGTTGGCACATGGAAATAATTAAATGTACCTCAATACAGAAGAAAACAACAATAATTATATGTTGTATTTAAATGTTTTTGAGATTACTCACTTATATTTTTTAATATTGCTGTTCAAGGTTACAAATGTTTCCAAACGAACAGACGTGAACTTTTCCTTCCGCGTTGTGCACTGCGGTCTGATCAGCTCCGTGTGGAGATCCACGTTCTTTAACTGGGCTTAGTAAACTCAGTAAAACGACTTTCAATATAAGCCCGGCAGTCCGTTCTTCTACCTGTCCGTACCGTCGTAATCTAACTCTGTCACTGACTTTTTATGCGCCATGAATCTGTGCCATCTCCATGTGTAATTCAAGGAATTATTTTAGCGCTGCTCCTCGACTTAACCAGCGGACCTCTGTATGATCAGTGAGCCTGTGCAGAATATCATTTTAAGATAAGAAGGAAATGTTCAGTTACAATGACATTTTTACAGTCTGATGAGAGCTGGTGATAAAGGCGCGACAGCAGGACTATTTAGAAGTGATGTCGCGCTGAAACTTTTAAGTGATCAACACTTTCACCTCTGGGTGACCTAAAAATGAACCATCTGTAAATTAAATCAGTTAATATTAATTTTAAATGACTGTTTTTACCATAATCAGAGGTAAAATAAGTCGGGAGATGCCAGAGCTCAATGCCGGTGTCCGGAACCGAGACCTATAGTCAGGATGTGTGGAGACGGCCTGGGGCGTTACGCATGACGCATATGTTTGACACCCCCGGGTTAGACCCTTTGAATAAAGGGTCAATTTGCAATACAGAATATATATTTTTCTGACAACTTTTTTATTTAAAGCAACATTATGTGACCTTCAAATAGTTGTTTCAAAGTCGATTTAATATACAATAACTTTCAACAGGGAGAATGGTGTTGATCCCATTTCCACAGAGCACCCTGGAAGAGGTCGGTGACGGATAAAGCTAAGAAGAGAACAAGAGAGGGCGACCGAGCAAGAAGCCGGACTAGAGGAAATATTAGACCTTGTCAGTAGACATGGTTCTGTGGCTTCTTACGTCTTACTGTGCTGCCGTGTCAAAAAATGCTAGTGTGAGACAATAGCAGAGGCTTTCATCTGCTAACAAATAATGCTACCAGAACAAAATAACTTTACATTAATTCACTACTCACTATTTATTGTAATTGCTTCTTAAATTGTATTATTTAATCTTGCTAGTTCTGTTTTATCTCCTTTGTTAAATGTTCTGCACCAATACACCAAGTCAAATTCCTTGTATGTGCAAATGTACTTGGCAATAAAACCCATTTCTGATTCTGATTCTGATTCTGAGATTATGGGGAGCAAGATTTGGTAATCTATTATTAAAGATTTCAGAGGACGCATATCTCAATGGACAATTATCCCCTTTCAAACAATGCACTCAGTAATGAATCACTTTAAAGCACCAGTACTCGCTGCTTTGCACTGTAAGGAAACAAGAGGCATGTTTGGATACTCAATTTTTCAATAACTGAAAAGCCCCTAGAAAATAAAGTTCCCTGAACCGGGAAGCGTAACAGCACTATGTTTGTTTTACCACAGTGCTTTCGCACTCAGAGAACTTTGGTGCGTGCCAAAGTGCTCCAAACAGAATCCCTCCATAATGTTGCTTTAACGCCATACTTTAAAAATAAATCTCTCTTTTTTTTTTCTTCTTACAACATTTTCAAAAACAGCTCATTCATTTAGCTGTCATGCTTTTGTGGGGCATTATGCTTATATAGAGCCGTGAATTCCTCATTGCCACCATCTTCTGAGCAGTGAGAAATATTTGAACTTAAATAAAAAAAGGAAAAAGATGAGTTCTCAGTGTATCTGTTCTCTTCGTACTCCACACATGTATGACAAAAAAAAGAGACAAACATTCACTGGAGAATGAAAGAAACTTTTGACACCTTCTGACATACTTACCTGCTTGACCTGGGGTGACTTTTTAAGCTCATTTATCTACATTGAAGGAGGTAATAAACGAGGACGCATGTTTGAATACTGAAAGGTTCTGGCCTGATGTACCTCATCCTGTCTTTAAGAAAAAGACTGTACTGAAGTAATCCTTACATCTAATCACTGACTCGCTGTGAAGCCTATTTCTCTCCTTTTTGTCCCATTATGGGCGTGGCGTTCATTCATTACATTTTGGAATATATTAAGCTCTCCATTGGTAAGAGTCAGACAAAGGATTTGCACGCTATATTAATAGCTCCCATTAAATTTAATGAAGCAATGCTTCGACCTCTCAGCGATCTTCGTCGAGCTTTGTCAGGCAAACAATGAGTAAGAGCATAAAGAGCTTTTCCTGTCATCAGAGGTGTCCTTCCTTTGTGTTTTTAAATCATAGTGATCACATTGGATCTCTTTATTTCTGTGTGTAGCATTCTTTTTTAAGCGTAATACTTTGGATGGTTGCTATATAGTGTACATTCATTATATGTGTTTCTAAAGCTCAAAATGACCTTCAGTGTGAAAAAAACAACCCTCACAATGTCTGTGAAACAAAGCTTTCAATTCAAAAACACAACCAACCACATAACAGCACTTACCTGAGTTGGAGTCTATGGAGAAATATGGTTGTCCCTCCAGTATGCTGTAGACGAGTTTAGCGCTGTTCCCGTACACTGGATCATCAGCATCTGTAGCTGTTACCCGGGTAACAGGGGTACCTGCGGGGCAGACAGGCAAAGTTATGAACTGTAACTCTATAGGCAATCATCTCGCTCACGTCGCTGTGAACTGAGATTCAGAAGTGCCGAGCCAATCAGGATGAGACGATTCAGCTCACTGTGGGGTTGATTTGTCTCCTGTGTCATCTGTGTCAGACATGCTTGAAACTTGTAAAGCATACAAATAGTTTTACTCAGCAGCATTCAGGACAGGAGCGGATTTAACCGGCACATTTTTACTTTAGTAATAAGGAACAGTAAGAAAACAATTTTTTATGATCTTTTCAATAAATAGAAATGAAAATGGAACCTCCCTTTGACATAAAACTCAGTTTCCCAAAAAGTTGGGACATCCTTTAATGATATTATGTACATGTAGACGATGAAATCCCCAGATTCTTCATGTTAAAAAATCATTATTCTCAAAGTGTTGCACTACAGTATTTTCCAGTGCAGTCTTTAACAGAGTGGTAAACCCCTCCACACCTTCACCTCAGAAAGGCTCAGCCTCTCTGCGAGTCTCTTTTATACCCAATCATGCTAACCTGTTGCCAGTTTACCTTAAAACAAAGTCATCACTGTTGTTGTTCTAAAATGCCATCATGTCTTTTAGTAAGTATTTGCAGCAACTTTTCCAGTCTGTTCTTGCTTCTGTCCCAACTTTTTTTTATGTGTTGCTTGCATCAAATTCAAAATGGCCATATAATTAACATTAATAAAATCTCATGTTGAACACATTGATATGTCATGTTTGACTCAGAGCTCTTTTGATACCAAGTCATCCAAAGTGATGCAGTCTTGCTTTACTCCACTGAGCAAACTAACCACATATAAGATCAGATTCCTTTCTTCTGGTGACTTAGAAAAAGTCATGCATGCATTTATTTCTTCTGGACTCGACTACTGTAATGCCCTTTATTCTGGCATCAGCGAGCATAACATCCAAAGACTGCGATCATTCCAAACGCTGCTGTCAGGCTTTAAACGCATACCAAGAGAAGTGACCACATTACACCTGTCCTTGCTTCCCTTCACTGGCTACATGTGAGTTTTAGAATTGATTTTAAGGTTTTATTGCTTGTCTTTAAAGCCTGAAACAGCCAGGCCCCACCCTATAACTGTGGTTAGCTGACTCCCTATGAGCCTGACTGCTGCCTGAGATCCTCCAGCAGGGCCCTACAAGTGGTTCCTAAAACACGACTGGTCCAGGTTTGTTTACTATTTTTGCTGAATTATTTGTGAGTTAAAGTGCTTTATAATTAAAGCTATTATTAATATTCTTATTCTTCTGATAGTCAATAATATATTTTGTACACAATCTCACATTCTGTTTTCCCAACTACTTTTGGAAATGGGGTTGTGAAACAAATTGAAAAGTCTCACATTTGAAAATAAAACGCTGTTTCTTAAATGGGTAAAACTAATTTAAATATAGAACAAATACTAAGAGACCTTCTAATACTAAGGAGCGGCGGCTTTGGATCAGTGGTATAGTTGGATGTTTCTCAAGTGGTAGGTCAGGGGTTTGATCCCAACCGGCACCACATGTCGTGGTACAAAGTGTGCTTGGGACACTTGACCCTAAATCGCTCCTTTTGCTTCTTCAGCGGCGTGTGAATGATTATGAATTGATAAGTTAATACCGATGGACATTTTGATATTCTTTCTCTACCCAAAATCATGGAACATCCCTAGATCAAAAATAATAAAATATTGTTTTGCTCTTTTCTGTCCTAATAAAAAAGTGGTAATTCAACATGCCTGTATACTAACCAATATATTTTATCTTTCATTTACCAATAATCCCCTCCCCACATGCCCTTAATTCTTCTTCCAGTTGTGTGTCCAACAGTTCTGCCGTCAAAGTGTAAATTACTTGACGTATATATGACATGACTTCAGATCAAATACTGTTTAATTGTTGTTTAGACTGACCGGCAAAACCAGCCATGTCAGCTTTGATTAACATTTACGTAGCTCCTGGTAAAGCTAGCAATCGTCACGTTACGTTAGCCAGTGTGGCAGTGATGGATGTGTCTCATACTAATTTTACCATAGCAGGGGAAATATCTACAGACCTGTACATGCTTTTAACAACTATTAGTCTCTAAGAACGCTAATGTGGGCTACACAAAGGTATGCTATGTTGTCTAAAAGCACTGATGAAGGTCAGAAGATGATCCAATATGTCTTTTCATTAAAAGCAAACATCATCACTTACCCACAAAGAAAAAACACCTTTTCATTCTGACAGGAGTTTGTCCAATTAAAAGTTGAGCATCTTGAATGTAGCTGGTAGTTAGTTTGTATTCCTAAATTCTAATCGAATACCTCCATTCCTTTAACACTGAAGCAATTAGCCATTACTTTCACACCAACAATGAGGTTCTTTATTAAACCAGCGCTATGAGGTTTACAGAAAACCTTTGCAAGGACTCTCATCCAAATACAGACTCGAAGCTAAACGCTCAAGGCAAATCACTAAAAAGAGGAGCCACAATTCAGTTCACCATTCACGGCTCCTTTATACCGCATCAGGGGGAAAAATGTACTGAAAAACTGAATATAAAGAGACTATTACCGCAATTAAAACTCATCTATTTTAATTCAGTGACCTAGCATCTCAACAGTCTCAGTGTGAGCCAATGTGTGTGTTTGTGTGTGTAAGAAAGAAAAAGAAAAGAGAGGCTGACATGCTGACAGTGAGACACAGGCTGGCAGGAAGCTACAGATGGTATGGTAATTGTCTCTGTGGAAGATGTTAAGAGGTACTCTGACAACAAAGAGTGATGTCCCTGGTCGCAGACAGCCCAGGTCCTGCCACAGAGACCTCAGTCTGTCCAGTGCAGAGGAAAGGCCTTGTAGTGAGCATCAGTTATGGTTACGACATTCTGATTTAATCATGTTTTAAATCCCCAAATAAGACATGTGAATTATGTTTGCATATATAGACGCATTTTTAGCTGCTGACCAGAGATGAGGTTATCCACAAGGTAGGCAATGACATCTGTCAATCATTCCTGGTGGACTAATCCTTTTTTGGGCTACTCGTCTCTTTTTGCTCTGGTCATAGCCACTTCTTTTGTCTGTTTGAAAAGGCTGTACACGTTTCCTTACCTTCTGTTCATATATTTTAGGCTAGTTGTTTTTCTTTTTTCTTAATGTTTAACATGATCATTTCTAAGATAATCTTATCTTAGAAACTTTATCTAAGCTTTCAGGAAACAGGCACTAATGTTAATGAAGTTGTTGCTGTTCATATCCAACTGAAATACCTAACAAGGAGCTAATGCTGGCATAAGATGTCTATGTTAAAAAGTTTAAGAAAATCACTGGCATTCAGTGTAAGGCCAGAGATATATTAATAATAATAACAATTATACATTAGACTTATATAGTCTATATTTTTCTGAATACTCAAAGACGCTAGACTACGGAGCACCTGAAGTCCCAAGAAGTAAAAAATAAAATAAAATATATATATATATATATATATATATTGTGTGCACAAGATTATTTTTTTTACTTGTCTGGACTTCAGGAGCTCCGTACTTAACAACGGACAAACGTGAAACAAAGCAAATAAAACAATACAAAGAAGAAATAGAGAAGACAGATTTGTTGAGGTGAGTTTTGGGGGAATTTCTTGAAGGTGGAGAGTTAGGGTGCGTCTCTTATGTCTCTTATGTTTTTTGGGAGTGAGTTCCATATTTGCTTTTTAACCTTTCATTTGCATACACAACTGGCTGCGTTATGAAAGCTGTTCTCATACTTGGCTTTATATGCATGAGGCGTGTTACTGAAGAATACGTCAAGAGGGCGCCCACCAGGGAGCTCAAGATGTACGCAACTACCTGGTATGAGGGATGTAAACAACAGACATGGCAACCCTTGAGTAGGTTGACATACTGCCAGCTCAGTGGACTGATGACCCGTAGACCTCACACATCAGTGTCCACATTCTCCAATATTTTCCTGCTTACACCAACGTCACTGTAGCAGACTCGTTTCGATATATCTGCTAGTTTGACAGGAATATGCCACTGTGCAGTGACACAGTGGCATATCTTCATTCACAATGATTGGGCATTAAAATCCCAGTTTGTCCAGCCTATTGTTTCAAAGCCATGCCTCATTATTGACTCATTTCTTTTTACATTTAAACTATTACAGTAATTCACAAATTAAACATAGAAAACAGAAGAATGGATCAAAAACTAAAACAAAGATTTATTATATACGTGTAATTGCATTGGGGTTTACAAACTAAGAATTTGTGATGTACAAAGAACTCAGTTTACGTCTCTGCTGCTGATCTGTGTGCAGCCCAAGGCTGACTTATGATACGTTATATGTTAAAAAATTGTAAACAAACTCGGGCGACAAATATTTTATCTTCAAAGAAAACTATTGTAGTATAACCACTGCAGAAAAGAAAAGGCCTTTCATAATGCTCTGCACCTTCTTCACAGCCATGCTTTGGAGCGTTTCCTTGTCTTTTCTGACGTCGGGTACACGTGTCAGCCATTGATTAATAGTCACTGCCGTGTCTGTGGTCTTGTAACAGCAAAACAAAGCAAAAGCCACCTTTGCACTCTAACTGGAGAAGCAGTTTCACTGTTGCAACCCAATTATTTCACAGTGAGAGAGCCTCAAGTGCTCCTCTGGGACCGAGGTGTTCGAGTAATTCATCGTCTTATGATGACCCACGCTGTTGTGTTGCCAAAGCTTACCTTGTAAATTCCATAGTGCTTGTTACACCCTGTGCCTTTTGCAGTGCTTAGATCACAGCAGATCAATGAGCTCACTTTCTTTCTGTGTTTCTGCTCCCTGCGATAGCACCGGCAAAAAAAAACATGTTATGAGTTGATGTCGGCTGCTGATAGAGTTGGAGTTTCCTCTCCTTGAATTTACTGAACTGCCACTCAAGTAATACATACTTTTAATTTGTACAACCTAAATTTTGAGACTGATATTCCAGGTACCACATTCCAGTCCCTATTAACACTATAGTACATCTCTGCATTGACTGCTCCCACCATAAGCACTGTGTGTGTGTGTGTGTGTGTGTGCGTGTTTGTGTGTGTGTGTGTGTGTGTGATTGTGGTTGGATATCTCATATTTTTTATATCTACACATCATGACACCTCAGTAAGATGTTATCCCCGTGCACTATTCACAGCTCTGCCTAAAAGCCTGACATTATGTGGAAATTTCCCTCAAACATAGATAGGTCAGTAAATGATCAAATACATTGGTTGACAGAATGTAAGAAAACATAATTATATGAATTATATCTGAAAGATGTGCACAATGATCCAAACTGGTGTGCTCATGCAGTAACGCTGAGAAGCAAGTCACATGCTGTGTGCCATAGGTGTTTGCCAATTGTCAAATGAACAAAATGAGAGACAGCTAAGGAAATTGCACCTTCTCTTTCCAGAGATACAGAGTCTTATCTGCCTTAAAGTTAAATTACTACTACTACACAGAGAGGAGGCAGCCATCTACACATCCTTAATTATGAAAAGTACGTCCGTACTCCTAAAAGGTGTCTGACTATTGCAAACAGGCTTTATAAATTCAGTTAAACTATGGATTGAAGTGGGGGAAGTGAAGGGTAGGGGGGGGAAATCTTCATAAAAACAGTGGAACCGCTGAAGCATGAAATAGCTCCTTCTTTCTTTCCCTCCCACTGGGGCAAAATGCTCCTCACCACCCCTGATAAAAAAAAAAGGGGGATTAGGAAAGCCAGTGTTTTGGTCCTGTTTCAAATCAGTGCAGATTAGCTCGTCCTTCCCCTTGATAATGCACTGAAATTTCAGGGACGCTGCAGAAATAGATGCAGCAGTCGGCCGGGCGATGGGCGCTGAAACTCGATTGTAGGAGGAATATTGTCTCTGGCTTTTATTTGAAGCCTGTAGCATTGTGGCGATTACAATAATAGCAACACAACACCTATAAACTTCCAGGAATGAAATAGCTGAATGGTTGCTAAAAACAGATACCATGCAGGGAGAATTAGGTATGAAAAATCCTGCAATGTGAAATGGAAAATGTTTACTGGTGATGCCACCAATGTCCTGTGCAATCTACCTCTTTTAACCTGAGTGAAACTAACACACCATTCTTGGTCAGACCTATTAGAGATGTGCAATCATGCTATTTCCCGTCTAAATGGATTAGTGTCACTTTACTCCCGCTGTCAAGCAGATGCCCAGACACTAAACGATTACGTATAACCTTTTCCCGGGAAGCAAACCCCCCTCTGTTGGTTTGGGCAGTGGCCCACAGAGTGACACGCATTAAGCATGCTTGAAAATACAGCCTGCATTTATGGTTGTTTTCCCACGCTAAGTGTAATTTCGTTAATCACATCCTGAAGTTCAGGGGATTTAATACCATACTAATAATTTAAACACACAGCATTTCCAAAGGATTCCATTACTGTCCACAAGGCATTTATGCTCCATTTACAGCTGTTGTTTTTCTTTTGGTTGAGGGCCTGTGGTTTCTGAAGGGGTCCCGGAATAAAGACATGGGGGTCTAGCCTTTCTGTTTTATCAAGTGACAGAAATAATAGGGCACCCACTTCCTATTTACTCTGTACTCTGGCTCAGTGATAGCAAATCAATAGGAGTCTTCCTTGAACCAGAGAGGGGGATAAATTGGTGGATGCAGCCCAATGTGACACACACACACACGCTGTGGAAGGACACTGCAGCTTATTTCTGTAACGCATTATCCCACAAGGCAGCTTCATTTCTATAGGCTGCTTATTTCCTTGGATGTATTGCAAGAATAATCAAACAGTGGAAGGTCATAACGATGTAGCTTTGAGCCATCACAAGATGCTCATTTGCAGACACTAAATGTACACGGCAGGGAGGAAAGGAAATGAATCAGAAAATTAAACTGAAAAACTGGAAGCAGCTGTAGCTGCAAATAGAGATTTGTTTTTTTGTTTTTTTTTACAAGCAAGGACTCATCATTTCTAAGCCTAAAACACTAAAGTTAAGACATCCAGAAAAACTATTACTCATGACAAAGTATGCAAATTGATAAACTTAGTCATCCCCGTCCCAAGATTCAAAAAGTGTTGCTGGGTGAGAAAATCAAAATAAGGACTTACTGTGAAACACTGTGTGATGTGCTCCTTAAAGTAAAACATGAAATACTTCACAAAAGATACAACATACTTTATGAGATATTCTGCAAAGTGCAAACCCTACGTTGACTCTTGAGTACAATGTTGATATGCACAGAGGGTGTATTTTCCAGCCGATGTAACACGAACATGAGCAGCTTTTCTTCTCCTATTTCCCAGAATTCCTCCTCAGCATGCATAGTTCAACTAAGCAAAGCACACCACAGGGAAGCACTTTCAGCTCCAGTACCATCGTACCTATAATCATTCCGAAAAAATGTGTCATTATAGTTCATTTACTATGGCTGGGTTGCGAGACTTCTACACCGTATCCCTCCATCAAAAAGCATGGCAGCTGTGTAACATCTCAGCTCTGCTCGCCTCGGACCGGCTCAGAGGCATGAAGGGTAGAAGACAGGGGGCATTCATATGTATGCAGGCACTGAGCCATAGAGGAGGAATATCACTGAGGCATGGGGAGAGCTGAGGGCTGCATGAGGCACAGGGCTAACAGTGCCCTGCTGTGAGCCCTACCCGGGTAAAACAATACTGTTTATGTCTGACTGGCTTTACACTGCAGGGGTTGAAAGAGAGAGGCAGAAACACAAGGAAATATGAGGGAAGAGCAGCAGTAGTGCACATACAGCATCATGTTTTTAGAGGTTTATTGCAGCTGTGAGGTACAGGTGAAATAAATATTAGATCTAACAATGTTCTCTTTAAGAGTCCGCTGTCAGGTAAAACACTACATCCTTGCAGCTGTTCTGAGGGTCCGGTGCTCTATGTAATACCCAACCACTAACACCGACACCAGTTTTTTAAATCATCTTAAACAATTGTTTACTTAATAATTGAGTTTTTTACACCTTTGATAAGCACTATGTATAAGCCTGGGACCTCAACAGGCTAAACGTAAACTCGACAAAATAGACCTGTCTATGGGTGAGAAGGCACAAGAGGCATGTCTCACTTTATTTCTGACGAAGATCAAGTAATTCGTTTTTCAGCTGGAAAAATTAGTTTAAGAACACAGTAGTGTATAAGTACAGATGAGTTACAATCACATCAGTACCAAACTCACAGGGGCTGCTTCTAATTTCTAACAACTTTGTTAAAATCGTTAAGATTTTAATCTCTTACAGCATGTACTATATTGGTGCAGATTGTATTTGTAAATGGAAAGTTAGCTTCAGGATCATCATTTTTCCATAGAGACAGAAGAATGAGAGTTTAAATTTGGATCTCGACAGAAAGTGACAGCATTACTTTTACTGCTTTAATGTTAAGATTTGCTTTGCTCACACTACCCTAAGGCTCTACAGCTGTCAAACGCAGTTAGCAAGGTCACATCACAATCCAAGGA
This sequence comes from Tautogolabrus adspersus, assembly GCA_020745685.1. Taxonomy (NCBI): domain Eukaryota; kingdom Metazoa; phylum Chordata; class Actinopteri; order Labriformes; family Labridae; genus Tautogolabrus; species Tautogolabrus adspersus. The sequence continues at coordinate 8,102,109 of CM036535.1, forward strand.
GCATTGACTTCAGACTACAAATTGCTCAATACAAAACAAGCATGCAATCTTTGTTAGCCTGTACAGCGTGTGTAAAATGTGCCATTATGCTGCACTTATATATTAGCCGCTATGCCATTATATAGTTCTCTTATCTTTTCCCTACAGGGTTTTTAAATGTCTGTAGTATTCAGAAATACTGTGAGTGCTTCTCAGCTCTGTATACCCAATAATCAAACTCCCTTTTTCTTGAGAAACTGTTTGAAATGCAGAAAGACCGCTAGGATTGTAGCTAGCATTAGAATGTTTCATTCACTTTGGTAAATTGTATTGTATTGGAAAAATCTGCACATCTGATTGGTCTATTTTTGCATGCTCCGAAGTATAATTTGATCACTTTTTGATCACTACAAAACTGACAGATCTTCTGTCATTGAATCAAGTAAAAAGAAGTCTATTGTTTAGAAATGACAAAATTCAGAATACTGTACATTCACTGGCCACATTCATGTCATGAAATACTTTTTTCAGTTTGCTTACTGTAGCTGTCGTTTACATTAGGAAAGTCTTCAGTCCGTTTGTTGGTCAGTAAATTTGTTCAGCTATCTCAACTGTCACTCATACAGCAATGGATTGCAAACTAATGTAATGGTGAAAAAGTAATAATGCCTCCCATGGCAATGACTGTTTAAATGAGTCCAGCCTTCACTTAGCCACCCTCCACCACTCACACTTTTCGAGGTCAGAAAGATGGTGTGCCAAACCCGTTTTTTTTCTTCTTCTGAAATGGCTGGTCTGCGGAGCTGGACAGTCCCCTGATAGCGCCACGGCGGTGACAGGAAAGTGATTATGTATTGATCATGATCACATAGACACTGGTGTGGCTCTCTCCCTCTCCTTGTCTGTGGGCAGAGAGGATAATAGCTCATGATCAGACAGGGAGACTGACAAGCCATCTCTCCAGGCAGGGCCAACAGCACTCTTTCTGGACAGTAGCAAGTGCTTTGATTGAAATGCATGTGCACGGATGTTGTCTGACGCAAGAATTAAGAGGCGATTAGCTCTGTGAGGCAGAGTATTGTCAAATACAAAGTGTAGCTCTGCTGTAGTGTAGCGGGCCAAAGCTCTTGATAACACAGAAACGGTTGTAACGAGGTGGAGAAAACAAGCGTGTCGAGGCATCCTTTCATCCATCCATCCATCCCCGGCTGTATATTCTCTCAGAGGAGAAGATGACATACTTGGAGCGTCGCCAGTTGATTTTTCTACTGTAGTCGAAGCCAGTTTCAGATTCCTGGGCTGCAGATGGGTGTTTATGGCAACGCTGCAGATGGGCATTAAGGGAAACCCTCAAACAAATAAGCATGCTCATAAACAACTGGCATGAGTGAACCTTTTGTCATTTGCCAAAGCAGACCTCGCATCCCTTCTATTTGTCTCCATTTCCACCAACTGTCCCCTGATGTACAGTCCCAGGCTCAGACGTTTTGTTTTATAGCTTTATCAGGAGGATGTAAGTATTTCACATTACAGGGAGGCACAGTAAATAATTGCAAGCAGGAGAAAACATACTTTCCCTTAGCACATCAGTCTTTATAACAGGACTAATGCATACTCATGCCAGACTGCTTGTTTCAGCAGGGCCTGCAGAACGCAGCTGAGGAACAAATGAATTAGGAAACACCATGAGGAGGCTGAAAAAGGCAGAGATATATGTTTATTACAGGTGGTAGCACACTTTTCAAAATAAGGTAGGCCAAATACAACAGGGTTACAGAAGGGCTAACAGTAAGAAGAAAATATCCTGAACATATAAGACATGGTTGTCAGGATCCTAGAAAATGGCTCCCAAGAGCCAATGATGGATAAGGGACGCTGGGCTTCTGAAGAGGAAGGGGACCGTCACACTTAAGCACTTACATTGTCATTGTTGTAGAACAATTACTACACTTTTATAAGACAGAGAGGGAGCTGTCACAGGGAAACAGTGTTTGCAACAGTATGTGTGTGTTAGTGTGCTTGTTTGTGTGTGTCTGACATTCATGTTTCAAGGATTCAGCTACAGAGTCTGCCGCCTTGACAAGCCGTTTACAGGAACGGCAGGAACAAAATAATTAAGAGGGTCCTTTGTTCCCCACTGATGGCCGTGACATATGCTGCCATTTTAAAGGGTTGTGTCATTGATTCACTTTAATTAGTTCATAGAAAATGTGTGCAACATCCAGATAGAGTTCAGGCCTGGAAGTCGAGGACGGAAAATTGGGCACTTCACATGTTTAATTGCTCCCAAGGCATTTACAATGGCAAGGTAATAACAAAGAATAAGGCAAAGTCTATTGTCTAATGAACAACTTTATCATGGCTAAATGAACAAAATGTTGCTTAATTTGAGAACGCTGCCACAGGGGCAGGGGTGTTTAATGTGAATTATGCCTCCTCAATTAAAAAAGGGGAAAAAAGTAGGAAAAAAAACCAAGCATAACGCTAAAGTGTGCAGGGAGTTTAACTTGTGGTTATTTTTTTTGCCGCGTTCCTGAGAGTGGTTTACCACAGATCAGAGGTATAACTTTAGATGGAAAATGATTTACTCATGTATACACTGCTGTCAAAATGTCTACCGGAGCGTGTAGACCAGTGTTGTGCAGCTGAGCTGCTCAGTGGCCACCAGTACACAACTCCAAAGTGTGTGTGTTTCTGTTAAAAAGCCAACCATACTGTTTGTAATAGAAAAATAAATAGATACATGTTACAAATTGTAGTGTTGTTGTACTCAAGACCACACTAAACGAGACCAAGATATACCTTAGACCAGAGTGCTCCAAGACCGAGAAAGACCAAGACCAATACAGGACGAGGCCAAGACAAGACCAAGACCATAAATATCACTGAAAAATCATCATCTTGTGTGCAGTGGGCATGTCACTCACTAAGACCGTAACACCGGGAAGGTTGCAGCCGTAACCGGAGGTTAAAAATCAAACTACAAATTAATTGAGCGTTTCAGTGGTGGTCTTGAGCGGTCTCGATTTAAAATCTGGAGTCCGCTCAGTCTGAGACCAAGGCAAGATCGAGAAAAAATGCTTTCGATTTCAAGACGAGACCGAGACCTTAAAAGAGTGGTCTCCAGACTGGTCTTGAGACCGAATTTCGTGTGCTACGAGAAGAGAAAAAAAAAAAAAAAAGAGAACAAGAGAAACATGGCCTCCCAATTTACAGCTCGTCTGAGGACCTTTCAGTTTGTGTCCAATATGGCGCCCTTTGTGGACAAAGCAGCACATATATTCATCTCTTAGCTGACTGTGTCCTGTACATGTTTAAGTATTGTTAAAACATCTCATCATGCTGTTGTCGACAGTCACATGTATCATAACTGTGAATCTATGCCTTGAAAATGTAACGGCTGTTTCTGCACTGTGCTGTTAATCCATTAGTCTGACACCTACCCAGTGCAAGCTGTTTTTGACATTAAAAATAACTATATAGAGTAAATCAATGTTTTCCTGATGGTCTGGTTGTTTTCTGTTTGCCTTAAAGAGGCATCAGTATACATTCTAATCAGTTTTAAAACCAGTAATAATCTTCTCACAGGAGCTTTAAACCTCTGATTTGAGTATTCTGTTCAGGCACCTCACAGAAAGATAGCTGCAAATGTTCTCAGAACTTAATCCTCCTGCAAACCATGAAGCCACACCAGTACAATGGAATGGAAAAGAACAGAAGACATCTGAACAAACTTCACTTGTAACCTAGTCAAAACGAAACAGACAGCCTGGTTCACACAGGTTTGAACACACCCAATGATAAGAAAGAGGATGAAGATATTTTTTGCAGTCATATGAGTCAGTTCATTTTGAGGTTGGCTTGAGGTTAGTTTTAGGGACCCTGAAAAAAAGAGTTATTGCCCAAAGTCTTGATAAGAGTTTTAAAGGTCCAAGAAGTTCACATATTAAATGCATGAATACAAAACACAAGTTATTGCACAATGTTTAGATTTTTGAGAACTTGATTGTTTGGATGCAAAAATTGAGAAATATTTGAGTGTAATTTATTTGATTATGATCGGATTGTTTGCTTACATGGTATTGTCAATCATACCTGATCATTCAACATCCACACAGTCCTGATGAAGCTTATTACTCCGCTCTTTTTAGGTAAGTTTGACTTCTTTTAGACGTGAATTTTTAATGTTATTGTGGAAAACATATGCATCATATCAATAACATGATGAGAAAAGATAATGCAATATCTGACATGAAACAACATGACCTCATAATGTATTTAAAGTATGTGATTATATAAACTGCATTAAAAATGCATTGTAATAATGGAATACACACTTTAACTTAAATGCTTTAAAACACACTCAAGTGTTTTTTTATCACTCTGGGGTGTTTTTCAGCTTTAACTGAAAAAGTAAATTTTCTTCAGGTGCCAGTGGGAACATTCACATTCTTTCCAAGTGTGCTATTTCCATAGTCTGGAGGCAGCAAGCAGCACTGAGGATGACGTCGCAGAAAAAAAAACAAAAGACGGAGTTGGAGGGAAGCGTTGCCTCTCCCACCTCAGTAACGACTCCCCCAGGCTGCAGCAGAACAAGGAGATGTTCTCAGTCAATTACATGTATCTATTCGAACAGACTGCAGAGGCAAACTCAAACAATAATTGTCAAAATAAGCAAAGCAGCTTATTGACAGTTGGAGCCATCATTATGTGACCTATAACCCCAGCAGAGACAGATGTCTCCATCTCCAACACAGCTGAATTAGGAGACCAAACGCCTCTTTTATTTTGTTTCAGCACAGCGTCTTCTAAGTAATACACTGACAGCAGTCCTGGAGAGAGAAGGGTTAAAGCGTTTTCCCTGAGGAATGTCAAAACGTACTACGTGAGTGGTGACTCAATGTCCTCGTCAGCCGGTGAGAGCGGTGCTACGCTGCCGTCTGACAAGCAATCCATCACCGAGAACACACAGACAGAAAGCTGCACGCCGCCACATAAATGTCCGCATGACAGACATGCTAAAATACACACGCCTACGGCACGCACCTACCATTACATACCCGCACACACACATGCATGCAGACAGGCACACACTCATGCACTTGTTAACATGCTGACAGTCATACAACAAAAGGAGACATCCAGATGCACAAACATAGAACACCTAACTACCCTCAAACTCTCAAAAAAAAGGTGGTCAATGAAGTAGAGAAGAAAAAAAATGACAGAGGGGGAGAGCGGTAAAAATGGAGGAATGTGGATTTACACCCCGAGTAATCCCATGGTTTGTTTACACTCCCAGAAGTGAAGTGAAATTTTAAAGGGCTATCTCTGTAGCGTGCTGGAGAGCAGATTCACCCAATTACACAGCAGCCCCCAGTGTGACATAGTAAACCTGATGTACAATTGACTGTGTGTATTTATTCGTAGGGCTTTGTGTGTGTGTGTGTGTGTGTGTGTGTGTGTGTGTGTGTGTGTGTGTGTGTGTGTGGGTGTGCCTGCGCGCATGTGCGGACAGCAGACAGCAGACTGTGACTGTGGTAAAACCACAAACTGATTCAATCCATACTGCAGTGTTAAGAGCAGTACAGCTGCCAATGCTCCAATACAAAAGCAGCCGGAGATGGAGACCGCCGTGTGATGCTACAAATCAGCCGCCTGCATGACAGCAGAGACAAGAGGGTGAGACACATAGTAACCAGGCTTGAGTTTGTTAGAAGTCTGCCATAAAATTCAATAAAAACAGAACATTTCAGGTACCACATGAAAAAACTAAGAAAAAAAGAAAGGTAAGGAAAAAAATTACAGCCAGGGCCATAAATTTTGATGACTAGAAAAGCTGTAAAAGCAGAGCAGACGAGTCTTCTTCTCTTCTCTTCTCTTTTATTCTATTGTTTTTTTTACCCTCCGTTCATTGTATCAGACAGCTGAGGCGTGGCAGTGCCGGTGAGAGCCGGCGAGGGCTTTAGTTAATGGGGAGAGACATGAAGAAGAGGGCCTCGCCCCTACTGGAGATTTGATCCTTTCTTCTTATCAGCTTCTTTTTCAAATGACCTTGCTGTACGGACTTTTATGCCTCTCCCCTTTATTCTCTGCCAGTGATTGGATGGGTTTCTCTGGTCTCAAATCTCTGCCACCTTGATGAATGTGTTCCTCCCCCATTTATGTTACATTGACCAATCCCCCTCCACTACCAGCCACAGTGTGAGGCATGAATCTTGGCTGCGGACACTTGAGGATGGACTAACGCACGCGCACACACCCACACACACACACACACACACACACACATAAGAGCATATAAAAAACGGCTATTATAGATGCTAAGCTTCTTTTTCGTCTCTACAGAAGACTTTTTTGCTTTGTTTCTCTTACAGTTCAATTAAGTCTACACAGTCTTTTGTGGGAGCAGAATGTAATATTAAAGAGAGTCATTATGTCTTTCAATGGGATGCAATCGCTGCTTTTAATTTTAGTTACTGAGTGCTGGGTGCCTGCAGGGTCCAAACAGCTATGGTTAGTACCTCAGACAATTAATAATGCAGACATAGAGGGATGAGAGTACAGGGGATCCTGTTCTCGCCGCTCAACACTGTAAAATCACCTGAAGCATGAAAAGGAAGCACGGACGCCAATGCACACACACTTTCCTGTTGACTTTTGGCTGCATCAACACACAGCCAAAGTTCTCGCTTTTATGTGAAAAGAAAAGTAAGTGTAAAAAGAAGCCTAGGACATTGCACAATACAAGATACAACAGGAAGGAGCATATACACGTAAAGGTAGCAGAATAAAGAGCCAACAACACCACATTAAACATCCACAACTGTCTTCTTAAATAATTAATAGGTAAGTGTACTGAAGAGTGCGTACGAGAAAGCATCCTGGCATCTTAGCAGATATGAGTCGGCATTCGCCAAGTTGGAGGTGCGAAACAGAGCCCTCTTTCTTTCTCCTGTTATAGCGATGATGCAGAGAGGACCTCCCACTCACCAGCATGACTTCAAACAGTCTCTTGTCACTTGTGGCTGATATTTAACACTGCTGATAAGGACACACACATTAACACACACAGGCCCACACACGGGAAAGTTATTACTTCCCGAAACCTTATCATAATCAAATCACAGATATACAGTATGTAATGATCATATCAACAAATGAGGACACAGCAACAGCGAAAAGGTTTTTGTTTTTTAAAGTCCTCTATGAATGAATACAGTTTAGTAGTTTATCATAGAACAAGTGCAGTGAAGGGTTCCTGCTCAGTGTACTCTGTAGAAAAAGGGGCTGATGGTTAATTAGTGGGAAAGTGTATGAGTGAGTGAGTACGAAAATGACTGTCTTTACCGAGCTTACACCACATCTTTCTCCAGTGAGGTGTGATATGTACCAGACTGAATGGAAGCAGGTGGTGGGAAACTGCTTTAATGAAACATGGATTATTTGTTTGTTACTGTCGACTACACAACACTTGACCTACATTAATTTTTTTGTCATCTACATTTCAAAATATGCATCAACATCAAACAAATGGAGCTCAGCGTGACTTCAAGCAGGAAGACTGGTTATATTCTCTCACACATTTATTCAATTTCTTTATTCAATTTAGCCACTCCCTCTCTACCACTCCCTCCGTCTCCCTGCTCTGGTGATCAGCTGATTTGGGGCGTTTACTCTTTAAGTAATAATCCAACCAGATTCTGCCACAACCTCTCTCAACCAATCATCCTGCTGCTGTCAAATTTTAAAATCTGTTCCCCCTTTTCCACAGTCAGTTTGTCATTTCAGTGTGATCGTTGTGACCCTCCTCCGCACCAGTCACCTCCATTCCAGCTCAGCAGAGTTCAGATCCAGCCTCAGAAACCCACTCCTCATCACATCCTGCATTCTTCTATCACCACCACCACCACTGTCTAGACTCCATCAGGGGGGATAACCTATCCTGCTGTCGGCCTCGTTTTCTCTCAGAGTGCACAAAGTCATAATGACAGAGTCTAATCGCCAAAGACATTGCATTTTTATCTTTTCCTAAACTGATAAATAAATAATTGTTCACTCTTACTTAAGTCTCTCCTGATTGAATTAATCCCAACGAATATGGCAGCACGGTCTCTGGTTCGAAGCATCTACACGTCAGTACAAGGCAAGTATCAGATGGTTCTGAAGTAAGTTAGTGACAAAAATGTGATGTCCAATTTGACAAAATCATCTATCATTGAAAACTTTCAATACATGTGAAGCTTCACATCCGTTGTGCTAATATGTAAGACAAAAGTATTGCATGTAAAGAATCTCCATGCTACTTCTATACATTATACCTCAACAACACATAGGAACACAGATGTTTTCCATCTACAGCTGTGAATTGTGGTGCATTATATTGTGTAAAGCAATATCATACTCAAGGCTAAATTGTGTGGTAAGGGGATTGCTGGGGTTAAAGATCACAGGCTGAAGGCCAGCTGCTGTACACCAGAGACGGTATATTTCATGTCTTAGTGATATTTCTGCTGTTGACAGAGTTTGAAAATAATTGGCAAGAGTTAAAGCATAATTCAAACCACACAAACTTAAATAAACTATTTCTGATTCAAAGACTAATTAAAAAAATGTCTTCTTTGCAACAACTCCTATCTGCTCAATGTCCACTTACATGGGATGTCCCACCCGCTCTTTCCATCAAACAAGACAAATGAAGAGTACTCCATTAAGAACTGGGGCTGCACTTAAATGCTGCTTTACTTGTTTTACATGTTCAGTTCATTTTTCTATTCAAGGAGAGAACCAAGACACTTGTGAATCAGTTGTTTTATGTCATATTTAAGATGTATGCATTTACAATGGAAGATGGATTAACAAAAAGACCATCAAGTAGAATTGTGGGTATTGTAGGAGTCAAATAAGGGTCTAAAATGAGGATATGTCAGTCTCCCCTGCAGTTATTTTCATCATTCTTATTTTTATCTACCCTGCACGTCCTCAACATTATGGAAGTAGAGAGCGTCAATGGTGCAGCAATCTTTTCAAAAATGAAAAGTAGTCTTCATAAGAAATGTTCCCTCGCAGTGTGAAATTATTTTTTCATTGTGCACAAGCAGTCTTTGTTACAGCCTCACTAAAATGGCACTTCAGTAACACACAGATTCAAGTGAAAGCCAATCCATTAAAAAAAAGGCTTAACCACCAATTTTGGACTCAGCAGAAAGCCAGGGATAGTAACATTCATTTCATTAATGATTAATGAGCTGTTAATTATTCCAAATTATCCAGTTATTAGTTCATCATGATTGGTGAAGCAAAATGAGCAAAAAGGGAAAAGGATGTGACACATCTTCAAAATTCGGGAATGTTTGGGTTAAAGATTACAGCTAAAACAGTAAATAAATATAATTCTAGTAGCCAATTCATTTTCTGCTAAACATCTTGTCATTTCATCCGTTATTTCTCTGCTTGCTTGGTGAAGACTGGGAGAGACAGTTGGACTGTTCACATTTTGACTTCTTTTTTAGGATGAAAGTCGGGTGCTCAGATATTCCATCATCTGCCCGCTAGTGGTAATCAAGAGGCACAACAGCGTCCTTTTCATCTAATCGAACCAGGATCAGTCTCTGTCCTCCCCTACAGAGCTGCTGATGAGAGGATGCTGTGTCCTTGTTTTCCCTCTCAGATTGATTAGCTGACCTTGATACAGTGATCAGCAGTGTGTGACACTTTGACAGGGAAAGATGAGTCTTACATGCATTTCAGGGCTGCAAAAAAAACTTTCATTACAAGCATTAATTAAACAGGACAGTAACCTTGGACATGACAGGCTATGTGTTTCTGATAGAAGGTTTTTATGTTTTAATTAGAGCTACGGCCTTACAAACATTTTGAGAAATGCACTCAGCCAAATAAATTTTGTTCTTGACCTTTGCTTCCCTCGTGTCCAATTGTGCCATTGTTGACCTTGTTGCAGGAAATCCATTTAATCACATCCACTCAGCGCGACAACACAGAGGGTGGCATTTCTGACAGCCTCAGCTATTTGCATCCTTTCCCTCATCATTACAGAAACAGGCACACAACAGCTTGCCGAATGCTCCAGTACACAAACATGCGCACACACTCTCTCATTTACTTTCCCTTTTATGAATTTTGTTTGTCATTTACCTCGGCCCTTTTCATTTTTCAGCTCTTTCTACTTCATGGGCACAGCAAAAAGGGAAAAGAAAAGGGCTGTCTTTGTTTGAGAATCGACACCATGGCTAAGGAGAAGGCTGCTTTTTGTCCCCAGTCTCATTGAGAGTCTCTTGCTATTCATCGGGGCAAGGCAGCCAGGCCAGCAAGGGAAGCAATCTTATGCAGATCACATTGAAGGGCTTCATTACCTAGAAGCCAGCTACTTTTTGTTCTCCCTCAAGGGAAGAGTGAGAGAGAGCATTAGCTTAGTAAAAGAGAGCAATGCCGAGCAAAAGGGAGGGCGAAGTACAGAGGAGGAGAGAAAAAAGTGTTTGCATGAGAGAATGAGAGGGAGTGAGTTACAAAGAGAGCGGGTCTCTGCGGGCAACGCAGGAGAGCAGGGACAAATTACACCTGAACAACAGCATCTTTATGACTGCATGGTGGCTTTTTTCCAACACAGAGACGCTGTGCATTTCAGTTTACATGTGCACTTATATGCACTTATGCATGTGTAAACTGTGTGTGCTTGCATTCAATGTTCATGCATTTACAGTGTGTGCATATATGCCTTTCTACAAGCCCCAGGAGGCCATAAAGGGCTTATATTACTGTATCTGGAGTATTGACTGATGATGTAACATCAATATTCAGAGGTACACTAGATAATACGTAACATTTGATGAATTAGTAATACTCATTTGTATGTGATATTGAGCAGCTGTGACGTAAGTTTTTTTTGCTCTTGATAGATAGCTTGGGAATTTCTGACTCACCTGTTTTTATTCTTATATTGGATATGTCATAGCTATGTGTGAAACAAAGACATGCTGAATTAGCTGTCACTATGCATCAGCTATTGTACATACATGCAAGTGCGGGGAGGAAGAATGGGTGTACAAAAAGAAGAAGCAGTTAATCACTTCGACAAACATGTAAATAAAAGCAAGCCGACAAATAAATCAATAATCCAACATATTCTCGTCTCCTTCTCGTCGAATACGGCAGCTTGGTCTGCGGCCATAAGCTTCAAATTATGACAATCTAGGCACAATGCTCACATCAGCTTGGTTCAACCATGGTTAAGTTAGTTAAATCAATATGCAAAACCAAGTTAGACAGTCGCAGTTGATTTTTTTTTGCACCAAAATGACTTAAATAGGTTTAAGGATCCTAGCTGGGTTTGAGTCTAACTAACTACTCATTCAGAAATGCTAGTTACATGACTCAACACACCTAACAAGCTGGTTACGTAACACGCTGCAACGTATGTAGCCTTCCAAGGTTACTTTACAAACATACATTGGGTATTTTAAAAGAAAGTCACACACTTCAAACAGGTCAACATTTATCATTGTGTCGCGCAGGAATCAGACTGCGGCCATTTGATTGGAAGTCCTGTATTTTCTTGACACTTCAATTATCCTCCACCTCCTGCAGACTTTTGCTCTCTTCATATTTTGCAATCAAACATCAGAAACAAACCAAAAGAATTAGCTGAAAGACAGCATAAAAAAAATAGCCGGGGGGTTTCTACCGCATCATGTATTGACAGTTTGGGCAACACACTAAGCTGCTTTATTAAACCAATTGTGAGTGAGAACAGGCTGCACATACACATGAACATGCACTTACACACAGATGGACAAATGCAGATGTTGTTGCCAAATGAGGTGCGATAGATGGGAGAAGATGGTTATTTACAGAGAAACGCCAGCATGTCAGTTAAATCCTTCCTGCCTCGGAGGCCTGTCCTATCCCCATTTAGTGTGGCCACAGAAAGGGCAGGCTGGCATGCACACCGCCTGGCATTGAGACAGGCCTCAGAGAGTCACAGCCTTGGCCAGGTTCGCTGCTCTGACCCCCTCTCACCCCAGCTTGGCCTGTGAGCCGCCCACCACCATCACCACAGCATCAATCTGCCGCGTCCCTGCCCAGCCCAGGAGCGTGCTCGTCAGATGTTCCCGGCCCAGCTCTGGCCCAGCTGCCCACTATGTTAAAGGGCCAGGGGCCCCCTGCCACTCAGTCCATCTGCCAAGCTGCAGACCAGAGTCTAGGATCAGAGAAGAGAGAGACACAAACACCAGACACCCTCGCTTTTAGCTCTGTGCTCAAAGCTCAGCAGAGAAATGCCAGATAAAAGATGCACTATAAATGTGCTTCTCTTACGTATGTGGGTTGCTGTGACCCTGAAATACTGCTAGGGTTTATTCAAGTTAAACTGCATTTACTGCTTTCAGACTCACACTTTCACAGCGGTATGTTCAAGATTTAATGCAAGATCAGCACAGTGCTGTACAATAATATTTTTAGGTGTATCCAGGAAGAGGATTTTTATAGAACATCTGACCCAAGTGGAGCATGAAATGGTCTCAAAATAACTCAGCTTTCCCGGTATTGATCTGAAAGTTGCCGATGTGTAGAAAAAGTGGAGAGCAGTATGAATCAGTGAGAATTGTGTAGGGAGATGGAGAGCTTGATATATAGATAGATACAGGGAAAGAAGAACTCCCGCACACACACAGATACATGCTTTGATAAAACATCCAGCAATATTTAACAATGTTATCCTTCATGCAGGATTATGTATCAGTGGATCACTTACTATACTGTGTGGGTATTAAATTGTCTGTGATCACTGTGAGCTTTCTGCTGTATGTTGTAAGGGTGTAACGATCAGCTCTGATAAAGGTCTGCATCTTGCTCATTTCCATACGTCTCCCCTTGATCAAGTCTGCTCATTTATCGTCCAAATCTGTGATGACAAGCCTTTACTTATTTTCCCAGCTGCCTCTGGTGATGAGAGCGTAATCAGAAACATCATTAAGGCCCTACATAGACGCCTGTGCCTGTTAGTCCTGTTACCCACGCTCATAATAACTCTCAAAATGCAAATCAACTCCAGGTAATCTATTAATGTCACTTCAATTTTATGTCTGCGCTCCAATTTAGCAGATCCTGACACATTTGGCGAGGCTCTGTGCTGCCATACAGGTATTCATTTTGCAGGGTTTCAGAGAGTGTGGCCCCTCGTGAACAGGAGATGGCCATCTGTCTGCGTGCCCGTTTTATTAATCGCCTTGATAATGAAGCCCACTCACAGCCTAACACTCCTGGGGCTGCTCTCACACGACTTCCATCCCGCAAAACAACTTTCGGCAAGTTTGTTTCGCGGTGTAGCAATTATTGTCATTGGCACCCTGTGAGCACAGGGAGGACGGTCTAGCGACCTCCTTCTAATTACCTGAAGCGTCACTTCAAGCAGACTTTGTAATTTCCAACTACATCACAACCCCCTTGTCAGCTGCACAGCCTGATAATTCTAGCATATGGTCTGCAGACAAATGGGGGGATTTGTCAGCGTGTTCTGGCCTTAAAGTCAAAGACCCCATTAACAGAGAAACAGGATCTACTAATCCTGTGAGATCTGTGCATCCGTGCTAATGAATGATAATTATAATCATGGCGATGCTTGCACAAATAAGAAAAAAGATAAAATGTAATAAATAAATGTAATTGAAGTGAAATATTACAGCCATGGAGAGGTAGCGTACATTAAACATTAATTTGCTGAAATGATTGATAATAAAATATTATCCTCCAATTAAAGAAAATACCACATTGCTTTCATTTGGCTGAAGTTTGCATGCAGAGGAAATTACACAACCTGGGGACTTGTAAAGCACATAAAATGAAATCAACGAGATAATCTTCGTAATACAATATAAAGTCAAAACAGCATTAATAATTTGTTCTACTGACAGCCAATATAACGAGTATATGCATTGCAGGGAGAAGGTTGCTCATATAAAGATGAACCAACAGAGATTCAATCAATCTCAGAAATTGTACTCGTTAATTGTCTTCAAATGAGATGTACTTTCTTAATGAGTTAGTGCATCTCATTTTAAGACACTTAACACGTACACTTAGCTTACTGCATCGGCAGATATTTTTAGTTTTTTGAAAGCAATTAAGGTCTTCTTTTCTTTTTTTTTCATGCCTTGTAATAAGATGTTTATTGAGACATGTCAGGTTAATGTGGATTATATTAATAAATGAGCTGTTTCTGACTAGAAATTAGATGAGTGCACTCTCTATGGTTTGAGTTTTGGCAGCGTGCAAGTTTGCAATAGCAAACACATTAAAGGTCACATATTATACTCCCTTTCAAACCAGTTTTGCTTGGTAAAAACCCACTCCCATCCTGTATTTGATCATGAACTATAAACCCCTCTATTTCAGCCCTGCTCAGAACAGGCTGTTTCTGTGTCTGTAGCTTTAAATGCAAGTGAGTTCTGTCTGACCACGCCCCTCTGGAAGGGGAAGTGGCCCAGGCTTTCTTGCACCATGACCTATTGTTTACGGTAAGAAGGCAGATTCAGAGGGCAGAACAAACACCTAGCTGTGGGAGTGTCACCCACCTGGGGGAGGGGTTACTGCCCTTTGTGATGTCATGAAGGGAAAATCTCCAAACGGCCTGTTTGAGCACACATTTTCTAAAAAGTGGAGCAGACAAAAGACGGAGATGATAGACTTTTCTCATATTGGGGGATCTTTATAGACACGCTAGAGACACATAATAGTGTTAGAAAAACATGCTAAAGTGTATTTTGCACAATATGTGACCTTTAAAGAAAAGCTGATGTACGTGTACTGTTAATATATCTAAACCATATCAAGATCACAGTTTAAGAACTGAATATTGTTAGCTTATTTCATAACTTTGTTTACAGAAGACTTATCCATCAGTGCTGGTTTCCTCCATAAATTCCAAGTGTGTAATTCTTTTCTATAAATTAAATGAACTTTTCCGTTCATTCCTTTATGCCATGTATGTGTTGCAGAGTGTTAAGCTCTCCCGGCGTCTGCTCTTTACCTTCTGTTCATTCATCGTCTTGTTTTCTAGGCCACAAACTCATCTTCAGGCAGGGCAGGCAGCTGTTTTCAAAATAGCAGACGTACAGCATTAGGTAGCTAACAGCCTTTAGCAGCAGAACAAGTTTTTCACTGAAAAGAGGTGCAAAGACAATCTTTTGTCCAAAGCGACGTACATCAGAGAGTAAGTACAACACATGCACGGATCTATAGAGGAGGAAACAACGTCAGTAAGTAGATACAAACAGCTTTAAGTCACGTTAAGACACACGTGCTGACAGGCAGAGCACAGAAGCAAAGCACAGTTGTTGTTTTTTAGGTAAAGTTAATTATCACAATCAACCACAACATCGTCAGCTGCTCTTGTGAGTTCTAATCACTATCAAAACTGTCCTAAATTTTGTGAACATCAAAATCATCATCACCATTAATATCATTAAATGCTTAGGTGTTCATGAAAGAGCTGGGGCTTTGGCTTTTTCTTAAAGGTGCCAAGGGACTCTGCAGATCAAATGGAGTTTGGTAGTTTGTTCCTACACCTGGCTGCGTCAGAAGAGAAGAGTCTAGCTAGAGACTTTGGGCGTGTTGTAAAGGTTGAATCAGACGCCTTTCATCGGCAGAGCGTAGTGGGCAAGGGGGAGTCTAGACCTGGATTAGAGAGTTTAGGTAAGGAGGAGCCGTTTTTGTTGCTATTTTCTAAGCGAGCAGAGGAGTTTTAAATTTGATGCGAGCAGTAACTTGGAGCCAGTGGAGGGAGATGAACAGCAGAGTGACATGTGCTGTCTTTTCTTGCCTGCCAGTTGTAAAAGTCAATGCATGATATTGCAAGACACAGCTCCTCTACAACACACCTCTGGACAGGTATGGTCTCATCTTCCTGATGTATAGCAAATCGACATGACCCGGAAATCGAGGCAACTTGAACCTTAAGCATTAGTTAGTCATCAATCCTGACACCCACGTTCCAGGCAGACTTTTTGGGCATGAGTTTGGTTGTACCATGCTGGATATTGATCCATGGTTGCATAGAGGGACTGGCTGGGAGGACAAGGAGCTCAGTCTTTAATTATTTTGAGAATCATATTCTCATCTTTATTGTTTAAGAAATGGAGGCCTTAGTCCTGTTCGGCCATTTAAACCAGCCTCCCTGGCTGCGTTTGGTGGGAAATTTGTTGATATGCAGTTGTGTGCTGACACATTCACCATCTTCACTATGTATCGAGGTTTAGTTTGAGTTTATTTCACTCTCACGACAAAAGTGGCCAGTAACATCTCAAAACATGGCTGTTCTCCCAAGTTATTAGAAAAGTTGACGTTCTTAGATTCAGAATTACACTTTTTTTTGCAGCAACATTTGGCAGAACCTGTTCAAGCACAGCAGTCACACAATCTCTAGAGTTATCCTGGCTCCTTACTAATGAGATCAAACTCTATTCTGTCTGGCCGTCTCTCCTCCGGCATTATCACCACCTTTACCCTCCGCTTCCTCTCTTTGTTAAACTGTACTCTGAGAGCTGATCCACCAAACAATTAAAATGGTAGTCACCTCCATCCTCAGCCATTCAGGAAAATGAAAGTCAGAGAAAAGTCACAGAAAGCCACACGTCTTATCCGACTGGCTCTTTTAAAGGAAGAACAAAAGGTCTTCCTCCTTCATTTCCCATTAACCTCTATGCTCCTCCGCACACAGGAAACATGGCGACCTCGCTGGCCCATGTCACATATCTCATCCGGCTTGTAGGGACTGCTTCCTTTGGGGGATGGTGACATTCAATGAGAGGGGTTTTTCTATCTAAGCGTAGTCCTTGACAGATAAAAGGTGGGTGTTGATATTTGTCCCGGGTCTTACTGATACGGCGTGGAAACACTCTCGATAAGGGAGAAGACGGTTAGACATTGATGAAGTCTGGAGTGGAACTGACAGGCTCCAGTAAGTGGATAACATCGTCAGGAGAACCAGCCTGTTACGGTCTGGATTAGATTTTTTGATTATTCGACGCAGGTGGGTTCTCACTAAGCAGAAATACTTCAGCACATTCAGCATTGTCTGAACTCAATTCAACATGTAACACAGCATCTCCAAGCATGTGCCGTAATTACAATTTAATGCTCCTCGGTTTCATGTTGAGGTGAAAGATTTGCTCGTATGCAGCTGACTTCGCTGGAATCCGTTCATCTTACACTCCCTTTTCCTGTGGATTTAGTAATCCACTGCTCAGTACACTTCCACTAATCCAGTCCTGCATAAATTCTCATTTCTGCATGATAAAGATAAAACACCACTCTCAAGAAAACCAGTGATTTATGAATACAAGGCGAGAGAGATGAATGACTTATTGTTAGTTTGTCCGGAGCATCTGATTCTTCCCATAATGCCGCAGCACATGAAAACTTAACAAGAGGAAAACTAGTCGCTGAAAGAAAAAGGCCTTTCATGCAAACAACTGAGCATCCGTGAATGTTTAATTAATCAGAAGTGACAAAAGGGAACAACAATCAACAAAGAGATGGCAATTTCCATTTCTTATGCATTATTCCCACCGGCAAATCACAGAGTGCTGTCAACTACCACTTTGCTCTCTACCCCGTCACTATGGCGGTCCCTGCACCACACTGACAAAACCCTTAGAGAGCTGCAGTACATTTCAACCGAGATCCAAAACAATGCACAGCAGGGATCGAGTAACAGAGTTCAGACAACAAGAGTTCACTGTTATTCTGTGTTTACACGGATTCTTTATGCAATGTGTTTTGTTCCTGTTTGCAGCAGCAGCAGTTGCAATTACAAATAAGCTGCAGTGATCATAAGAATCTGAAGCTAAATCACAGTTACATGTGATGCCAAAGCAAACAGACTCCATTACATACTAACACCATCTGCCCAAGCATGTTGTGTCAGCTTCATGACAGGTAACAAGAGGAAGTTCGATGAGGAAAACACAATAACAAGAGCAAAACAGCTCAACAACAGACCTCAGCAACCTCGCTGAACTCATCCAATGTCAAAAAGGCATAAAGACACACTCTGATCTCCTTTCCTGCCATGGATAAAAAACATTTTCTACAAGACTCCCACTGCTCCAGGGTCAGCGGTGAGGCCCCCCTGAAGAGAAAAACGCACATCCACATACATTCTTCTGCCGATCCTTGATGAGAAATACATCTGAAATACGTGATCATCGCACAGTGGTCATTTAAATGCATGGACGGAATAGGAATGTGAATATATGAATATATTAGCATAGTGTGAAATGGAAAGTGTTCGCAGGCGTTTGTGTTCCAGTTAGAGGGGAATGGAAGAATAGTAGCTTGTGGCAATTAGCATCAGTCAGTGTTGTCAAGCTTAGCAACAGTGAGATGCAGTTTGTAAGTATAAATGCAAATCCATTATACTTTACTTAGCTTCTCCGGCTTCTTCTATGATTATAATAAATTACTTGAGTCTTCAACTATCCAAAACTATCCATATTTTTCTACAATGACGTTTGCAAAGCCTCAGAGTGGTGTAAAGACGGGAAATATGAAATGACAAATGTCTTAATGCCTCTCACAGTAGTCCACAGCAGCCCCTTTTTTTACTTCTTTTCACACAAATTAAGTCGTCTTAAAGATATTATATTCTGAGCCTTCCAATCTTTGCATAAATGTTTAACCGTAGTGATCACCAGTTTATATCACATAACCGACTGCACACATTAAAATGTTAAAGAATGCAATAAAAAAACATATATTCCCAAACGCTCCAGATCATTATACAGCCTGGCCTTTGACCCGTACAAAGTGGAGCGTAGCATTTTTTCTTAATGCTTGCCGAGAGGGCGAGAGCTGTATCTACATATGCTGATGCTGCTGGAGCATGTCTGAAACGTGCAAAGGCTGCTTTTTCAGTTAAGTTGTGTACAAAGTGGTGCCTCCTTGTGTGATTAGTTGTTTTCAGTTTAAGACTCTTTGGCTCATATTTAGCATCACACAGACTGGGTAGAATGTTCTGTTGGGGATGTAGCATTAGCATAACGTAGCCATCCTAAGGTCAGAGCTCACATTACAGGAGTTTTGAATCTGAATCATTAAAAGTATCCATTTCCGCTGCACAAATAAGACATTTCACATATCTTATTCTTTTTTATCTCAAACATGTACACACTACAAGATTTGAAAGTAATGTTGAACACCACAGGATATTTGTGCGATTATCTTGTGTGCCAGAGTGACCACACATCACCTCTTGCAATCTCACTTCATCTCATGAAGAAAATGTAGGAAACTGAAGACAACCAACGAAGAAAACAACACAAAAACAAAACATTACAGTGGTTGTCTTTTCTTGAACAAGAAACTGGTGTCTGATTATACCTGTCTGTTTCTGTAATGGGTAGCACGACAGGCTGAGCTGAGGCGGGTTTTAAGCCTCTTGACCAACCGTTACACCGCGGCCACCTGTCAATCGTATCGCTACGCGCCTAACTATGGATGACATGTATCGTTCCAAACTTATTTTAATAATTCACCCCCCGTACAGTGTGTGCCAATGATGACAATAACTAATCAGACCTATTTTGATTATTGAACCAGGCTGTAAACATGTTAACGTCTGCTGTAAAAACTGCTTTTTTGCCAGTCATGTATGAATGTATGTGACCTGCGGGGTTCCTGGAGCCAGCCTTAAAGGGACACTCAACGAACTGCAGGATTTTGCACCTCCGCATTGGCTTCATTTTTCAAGACCGGAGGTTGCCGCTTGAGTGATACATATCCTATATCATCATTCACGGAATGCCTCTTGTCCAATCAGATTGCTAGGTTGAAACTAACTGTTGCATAATTATACATACCGTATATACAGTCCTGAAAAATATTAAGAGACCACTGCTAAAATATTTTTTTTCTCTGGTTCTGCAATTTAACAGTTTGTCTCTCATTTAGATCCTATAATTGCAATAAACAAAACGATGGTAAAGATAACAAAAAGACGCAGAATGTTTCAGACCACAACTAAAGCAACTGAAACAAGTTCATGTTTATTTTTAAATAACACAATACTGGAGCGGTGATAGCCTGGCGGTTATGTCCTGCACCCCATGTGCAGAGGCTATATACAGTAGTCCTCGTCGCAGCAGCTTCGAATCAGACCTCGGCCCTTTGCTGCATGTCACCCCCTACTCTCTCCACCAAACATTTCCTGTCTCTCTTAAGCTTTCCTGTACAATAAAGGCAAAAAGGCCCAAAAAATACAAAATTGATTAAAAACGGAATACTAAATACATCACCTAGAAAGAGTTCAAAATCAATTGTTTTTAGACTAAACCTGATTTTTGTTACTGTAGCTTTCATACGTCTTGACATGCTTTTTACCCATTTTTCACAAATCTGTTGGGTGACGTTATGCCAATCCAAGCAGCTCGCCTTTGTCAGGTGATCACCAAGTCAGTACCTCAGTAGTTAGATTAAGTCATGCCTGTGTTGAACAGACACTGGAAGAGAATAGCTTACATGCATGTAAATATGCTGATTTGCCATTGTTTTTCCCCAAAGCTGTATATTCACTAATATCAAATATGTACGATATTGTCTTGAGGCTCAGGAATTAATAGATTGGATCTGTAGAGCTGTCACTTTCTTGGATAAACAGGGCTGAAATTTGGAGCTGACCAATGGCTCAAACCAGATCACTCTGATTGTCAGGAGAGACAAATCAGGTATCGTCCCAGAACCCCTGTCGTGTGAGCCGGGGCTTCAATATTCCCTGAGACTGAAGCCAGTACATCAGTTGCTGCACTGAGCTATGACTGGAGTTCGGGTGATTTGATTCATCATTCTTGTGTTTTCATTTGCCAAGATACTCATAGCAAGCAAGCATATAAATAGGCATACTCATTTCCTCTGGTTCTTATTCAGTCATTATTTTATGCAACAGCCCATTAGAAACCAGCCATCTCTGGAATCTCACACACTGATTAGGCTGCTTTGTGCGGCAGAGACCAGGGAGAATGTCTGTTTGTTTGTGACTCACCGACAGCAGACATTTCTGGAACGGAGGCTCGGTATGGGCCTTCAATGAACTGCGGTGGATTGTCGTTAATGTCCTGGACTTTGATGATGAACTCAGACGGCGGCTCCAAAGGCTCGTCAGTGTCTGCGTTAACGACCTGGGCCGTTAGCGTGTATTCTGCTTTCTCCTCACGGTCCAGCCTCTTCATGGCGTGGATGTCGCCTGTTAACTCATTAATGGCGAAGATGGTGCCTGCTCCCTCACCCGCGAGGACGTACTTGATGTTCTTGCCGCCCACATCCAAGTCTGTGTGTAGCTGCATTCAAAAGAGAAAGAATGATGTTAAAAGGTGCTGCAGTTATGGTTTAATACCACAGAGTAAACAGATACGAGGGGCACTGAAATGAATGTAAGATGATACGCTCAGCAGATCCTGTTCTAATTGTATAAATGCAGTGTACAGTATGACTGTATTGTGTTTTTGCTGCGCTTAGATGCAAAAAAGATACTGAACATGGCTCAACAAAGCCTACACTTTGCTAAATTAGGTCCATTGGGGACTATAACTTTATAAGTAGCCCAGAAAATGGACCTCGGTCTACATTGTTCCTCGTTATACATCATACAAGCGAACATTGCGGGGATATTGCTCCCTGCAGTCGGAAATTCACAGAACGTAGAAGCCAAGAGTGCATCCAATAACACAAAGAGGACAGAAAAAGCATCCAAAACCATAAAAAAATAAATAGGAATTGCTGCAAATGATGATTCATGCTCACAAATAACTAGCCCCAAAACTTACTGGACGATACTGCATGCTCCTCATTATTTTTGTAATTACAGTTTCATTAGTTCACTAAAGCTGCATTACGTGCTACGCTGAGTGGTCGGCTCCCGCTCGCCGCTCGGGCTGAGTATAACTAATGAGTCTGACAATGCTACATAGGGTTGCTGAAACATCTGTGGACAGAAGAACGGGCTGAGCCTTCTGCTGTTTCAAGTTAAAAGGTAAATTGGAAGGGCAGGAAATACAGCGGTGCGGAAAGAAGGAGGTCAGAGAACAAGAGAAACACCACGACTTTGACACAGGGGAAGCAAGTAACTTTGCTTTTATTAGCATAAACAGAAAGAGCGCTTCTTTTACTGTAAGTCACCTTTCATATAAGCCTCTTGATCCCCAAGGTGAGTGACTTTCAGAGGAGGGAGTAAGGCAACCAGGAGAACATTTACAAATCCAACACAATTCAGTGCTGCTCTGACACGGCTGGCAGCCTCATTCTTTTCATTTTGTATTTTTGTTAAAAAACACACACATAAGCACACACACATGCAGAACCGAGCCAGGGCATGCATCAAAACATCTGTATTCAGCAGCTTTAATTTCATTTCCTGCCACAGAGTTTCAGCAGAGATTCCTGTGGGAGCGTGGCAGGGTGCAGAACAGCAAGGTAAAAGTCTGCCGGTAAAAATCCCGACCTCTAAACCCCCCGCAATGTTTTTATAAGCCGGCTTTTATGCATATACTGTCTCAGAGGTGTTGTTTGCAGACACTGACAAAGCACATTCACTTAAATTGTCACACCTTGCACTTTTGTTTTCCTAATTGTGCCATCATTTCACATGAATGATGGAGCTCATTAACACAAATGCCTCGCAACATCCTGCACACTGAGAAACTCTTTAAATGAGCTCAAATTAATGACGGTCTGTCATTGTTTCTCTATCCTATGTGTGACTTCCTGAGTGTAAGCCTGCAGCTATATGACTGCATGTGTCTGTGCTTCCTTCACAGGGGGTTAAATGGACTATTTTAGCTTGCATATAGGTTTTTATTGTTCCATGTATCATTCATCATTTTAGCAATGGATCACAGATTTAAACAGGGTGTCCTCCTCTTCCTTACTTAAACAGATGAAGGTAAAATGTATTAACAGCATTGTAGAATGAGGTAGAAATATGTTTAAAACCTTTTAAGCTGCTCAAGGTCAAAATGTACTGTCGAGCTCAAATTTAAAGTCCATGTGGGAATATTTCAAACACCTACGGCCCCAAGGCAGCTTTTCGACTTAATCTACAGATGAGGAGCATGTAACACGGTCAAAAAGCCCCCGCAGAGGCAAAGATGTCGCTCATTCAATTGTTTTGCCAGGTGCAGTTTTTAAAGCTCAAGAATGAACTTTTAAGCACAAAAACTTTGATTAACAAATTAGGCCCTGTGTCCACCTAGTGCTTTTTTCTGAGCGCCAGCATCTTTAAAAAAAATTGTTTTCAATAAGAGTGCATTCGCAAAAGTACAGCGTCTTTTGTTTCGAGCGCTCCACCTTTTTCTAGCAGCCGCTCCGCACTGTTGACCCTTTTCCAAATGTATGATATTCCCTGAAGTTTTGCCGCCTTGGGATCGTTTCTTGTACCCACATCCTCTTTGCTCCGTGTCTGATCGAGAACTAATACAAATACAGCGGCTGTTGGTAGACATGGTGCCTTAGATGATAAGCACATGTACTTATAAAACAGAATGCATACAAAAAGTAACCACAATTTCCCCGTAGGGGATTAATAAAGTATATTAATAAAGTATATAAAATAAAATAAAAAAAAAAAAAAAAAAAAAAAATAAGGCTTTTTGTGACCTGGGCTTGGCATTATATTGATGATGTAATTTTATTATTTCCTCGCCTTAAAGATCCATCCGTAGAGTTACAAACAAACCGCAAATCTTTAGTAAATATTCTAACCTTTATTGGCTCTGTGCAACGCCCAGTATTTACATACAGTATATCCCATCCATTCAAGTCACCTCTCAAACCAACAAATACATAAATAGTTGGATAATATAATTTAGGTTGATTTGAAACCTTTGTACGGAAGAGTATAAGGGCCAGGAAATTCTTTAATCTCAGAATTCTGATTCTGAGATTAAAAAAATTTTTTTAGTGGCCCTAATACTCTTCCGTACCTTTGACTGTTAATTGTTAACTTAATTTGTATTCCAACCTGACAGTGTAGGTTCAAAAGGATTTAAAAGATCCAAGCTTACAATAAGACAATAAAAGATGGAGCAAGTGGAGATGAATTCAAAATTGTAATATATATATATCTATCTATAATAAGGTGAATTGTTGAAATTGATAACAGACAGCAGGAGAAGAGATAACTAGAAAGAAGTCAGTAAGAAAGTACCTCTCAGATTCTTTAGAAGGTCATTCAAACAACTACAAAGTTTTTGTCCTGGACTCTGGAACTCAAATGTTCATGCCAGGGGAACTGATACTTCTTATTCTTGGTTCCTACAAAGAGTCAACCTCGGGTGTTGTGGAAGTGCAAAAAATTGCAGTTGTCCACTAAAGGCTGGCTGCAAAAGCACTGGAAGTTTCATTAACACGCATGTTAAAATGCTCATTTTGACAGCAGCATGGTTTCAAATCTGGATTTGGTATAAATAGCTCTTGTCTTTAATATTGCCTTTAGTAGACTCAGTCCTACATTTACATTTAGGCTAAGAGTTTGCAGAGTTAGGGGCGTGGTTGATCTGTTGGGCGTGTCAAAGAGGCTAAAGGCCCGCCCTCTTCGCGTGGTGCTTGGTTGACCAAAATTAAGACAGCATTTGCAATATGGCTGACTAACTTTGTGCTTCAAAAATCCAGTTCAGAAACCAAGATGTCGATGACATAACTGAGACTACGTCCATGTTTTTTTCAGTCTATGGTTCATACAGACGAACAGAAGGCCATGCTTTGTGAAACTGTTTTAGCACAGCTCCTATTGACAACAAAATATGACAGTTGAGGCGAGGAGGTGCCTTGTACAATAAAAAAGCACTGCTAACAGTGCTGATGTAACAGTTATTGTGGCTACATGTCACTACACCAAAGCAGAACTGTCTGGCTGTTCCTTGAACATTTTTTCCTTCTCTGGTGGACAATTTTAACATTTAACATTTAATTAAGTTACTACTTTGAAAAGCTGTCCAGGCAGCACAGGCCAGAACATTCAGGCTGACAGGTTAACAAAAATTGCAGGTGGATGAATAATTCCTCCACTTCACATCAAAGGGCACACTGTGTGCTTTATTTAGATAAAAAAAAGGTCATGAAAGCAATCATCAGTTTGCTACAGACTGCCACTTAAACTGTGCGTTTGCTGATAGTTGAGCTGAGCTGATTGTTAGCAGCTGCAGGTCTCTACACTGATGTCTCATCTTAAGGACCCGGTTGCCCACTTCTTAGGCAGCCTTCACACTGGAGTGCACAAACAGTCGTCAAAGAGTACAATTACTGAGTGTGTGTGTGTGGGGTAGGGGGTCTGGGCTTAATGGCCTGACATGGACTATGACATTCCAGAAACAAGAAGATACTGGACATACTGTAACCATGATGATTATGTGCTACAAAGCAGACTGAAATCACTAAAACATAGATTACAATAATCTAAGCACAGGTTTTGTTCTCAGCAGCAAAAATCAAAGAAAAAAGTAAATAGCGAGCTTGAATTATAGCATAAAAATAAACAGAATGAAAGCATCTTCAGGGAGTGCAGCTATACACACAGGCAAGGTTATTAAACCTTTCCTTGGCCGCTGTATTCTGGTGGTTGAAGAGGAGCGACGTTGGTATGTTTTGAAGCTGCAGTTCTGAATGATAAAAGAAGCATGGGTTGACTGAAGCAGTCCTGCTACTGTATGCACATAGGCAACCCACCCACACAAGCATCTACACACTTAAATCTGTGCACACCTCCATTTTCCAAGCACAACTCCCAATCAGGGCTGCATGGGACTGCTTCTTCCGTCAGCAGAGGAGGAAATATGTCATTCGCTGCTCAAGATGAGCTTTTATAGCTTTCACTTGAACAATCACTGTGTCCTAATGAGGAAGACTCTTCAGATTCCCCCCGCCCCCCGCCTCAGGCCTGGGTGTCACGTACTTAGGTGAAGGCCTACAGAGGGAAGTAATGATTTTGCTCCTCGGTGGTGCAAATGATAGATAAGACATGTGCTCCTCCTCTGTACGTACCAGTAGGACCAGAGAAGGAGAGGGAGACAGGAGCCAAGGAGCTGGAGGGTGGAGATGCTGTCACTGTGATGCAGCTTGTCAGCTTCTGTCTGCTAGAACAGACTGCACACAGTACATCAGACTGCCTGCTCCAAATTGTTCCTTAGTCAGGCCTAGGTAGGGGTCAAAGATTTTTTTTCTTTAGTTGAATGTCATATAAATATTTTTTTAAGTGGAAGCCTTTAAACAAAAAGTGGGTAATCAAGTGTGTGGTTCACTGTATGTTGGTACTCTGTGTCATTGAATCTTTCATCATATTGCAAGAAAAAAGCTAAACTAACTAAACACAACCAATGAATGGATTATCTGGATTTGTATTATTTTTTATAAATGTTTAACCTTAAAGGAGCAATATGTAACTCTGACACCTAGCGTTTAAAATGGGAACTGCAGACCAGATTCAAACATTGGAGAGAGCTGTCCCCCCTCCCCCTCCCTCCCTCCCTCCAGTGTGGATGTGCACGCAGGTTAAAATGTTGCGGACAGAGAAGCTTCTGTGTTTAATCAGCTCTGCATCGGTCTTCAAACCTTCTGTGTATTAGACGTTTATGAGCCACAGGCATTTGTTTAAAGTGAGAATATCGGTGGGAAAATGTCACTGATGAAACAGCAGTCAATACACATCCAAATAATACAAAGAGCCAAAACCTAAAAGATTTAAGAGGTCACAAACAAAAATAAATGATTTATTTTAGATAAATGAACTCGTCATATTTTTTGAAGTGATCATAATTTGGAGGAAACTTTAATCTGGTAGCTTCCAGTTAAGAGTTCAATAAATTCCATTATTATCCTCATAATCATTTTGGAGAAGGAGTAAATACATAGTCAAGTCAATTCCAGTAGCTTAAATTTGTCCCTGAGTGCACCCTGTAGTTCCTCTACTGTTATATATATACAACAATATTAGTGGTATTAATGTGGCATTTGATAGTTTCATGTAGTGAATAATGCAGACAGCCACAGATGTAGTGCAGCATGAAAATGTGCTGTATGATGCATCGGCGTGTTGACTTTAAATGTCATGTTAGGTGCGCTCCTGAAATGAAGACGATGACGGGCTTGTTTAACTGAAGCAGCACGACCAGAGAAGGAGATCACACTGAGGGGAGAAAATGTCACGTTAAATATGTAGTAGATTGCATGTTGTTATATAAAATGTATGGACACCCGGAGGCCATGCGCGGTTTGGACTAGTTTATATAGCACCTTTTGTAACAACCAGATGTTAACCTTTTTTCTTCTTCAGTTCAGTCAATTATTATGGCCCAGTTCTCCTCAGCTGGTCAATGTGACCCGGCCTCGCAGAAAGAATCCAAAGAATCCATAAAGAGGGCTTCATACTGCACTGAGGGATCAACAGAAGCTAAATCATTGCCAAAACTGGTAAAATTAGAGCTTCCATTTTTTTTCCATCTGCACAGCCTCAGGCAACTGTAGCCTAAATAGTTACTCCAGATAGATTCTGTTCAAACATGTCTGCAAATTAATCATAGCTTCCTCCCATTTGTTGGATTTTCGACTCTGTTAATTACACCTACATAAATAATCTCTAATTCTAAATATTGCAATAACATTTTGAATGTACCGAACAGATGGTGCAATGCATGATATATGATACACTTAGCTATTCTTGGGAACATTTTCCCTCCAGTCTGTCTCATGGCACATAGCGTTTTATCAAATTGGACAGAAAAGTTCCCTTCTGGTGTGAGCCACAACAGACTTTATTGGAGGAAACCATATAGTGAGGATCCACAGAGCTGGAACATTGGAAATGAAAAGTTTCATTCAGAAAGATTGCGGTTGGAAATTTGAAAGGTTTCCTCCAAACTAAAACTCTTTAAGTGCTGGGTTATGTTGTTTTTTTCTGCACAGGCCACAAAGTAAATAAAACCCCTGGGAATGGTGGACATCTGTTGCAATATAAAAATAATCAATATTGCTCTTCTGGGAGGTCAAATGCAGCATTCACTGAGGCCAAGAAGGGAGAAAGAGTACCTTGCATGTTTCCCTTTTCATTTGTTATCACTGCAGACACTCTTCCATTATTGAGACAATGGGAAGGAGATGGTGTCATGACCCACACACAAGCAAAGGTGACAGACTGTAATTGAAGCCAGCTCCACTCAGAAAAGGTATAGTAATTACAATCAGTACAGAGTTCCCATTGTTGTACCTTCTCCACACAGCCGGTTTATTCTACTACTTTCATTTAAAGTGCATCATCGGCAAGCTCTTCCTTCCGCCATACTGTTCTATTTTCCTCTTGGACAATCATGAATTAATGAGACAAACACAAAAAAGGACATTGTGTACACGACTTGTGTGCAATTTGCACCAAGGTCAATCATGGCTAATGTTTGCTGTGTTCATCGCTACACTTTGAGCAATAGCACATGTGTTGCATGCACTTGCCATCGGCGTTTATTGCTCGTGGAGA
This sequence comes from Tautogolabrus adspersus, assembly GCA_020745685.1. Lineage (NCBI taxonomy): Eukaryota > Metazoa > Chordata > Actinopteri > Labriformes > Labridae > Tautogolabrus > Tautogolabrus adspersus. Next base: position 8,130,613 of record CM036535.1, read on the forward strand.
ATGAGTCAAAGTCAAAGCGGCTACCTTTAGTACAAGAAAGCGACGCAATTAGATTTAGCCACCCATGGAAGCCTTTTGTTTGTGCGTGTGGATGCATGGGAGGATGCATTTTAATCATGGCAGGGTACAGTGTCACCGCTGAGAGAGAATGGAAAAATAAAAACAATTCTGCATAATGCATCCAGGCTGCCGGCTACAGCAGCTCTCACTGCAAGAATGACCTATTGTATGCAAGCAATGTTCAGTATGGATTGGCACCGGCTGCTCATTACATGCTGTTGTTACAACAAGGAAACATTAGACAATCAGTCAGGTCAATGGTGTGTGCCCGATCCAACCCTCAGTGCTAGAAAACAGAGGTAAATAACAAACAGGACTTCTAGTTCTAAAGCGTATGTCCGAATCATGGCAACTCCGCATGTGACCTCTGAAGAGCCCGGCAGCCAGGATTAAACCAAAAAAACAAGCCTTTAATATGAGCACAAAGAAATAGAAAAAGAAAGAAATGCACTAAACAATAGAGAGACAGAGCCGTGAAAAAGTGTAAATGAGCTGAGCTACAGGGGCTGTGGCGCCCATGCTGAGTGTTAAATAGAGGGAGATTTTTTAGCATTAACCTCGACTACTGTCATTACCCTACCTGTGGGCCCAAAACTCATCGGTATACTCAGCATGCTGGAGGTGGGTGCATGTGGAGGTGTGCTAAACAAAACAAGCTTAATCAAGGAGCACAACAGTTTTCTCTTTCTTCTGTGCGTCTGACCTAATCAAATCAACGAATGAGATTGATTTCACGAGGTGCAGATGGATCCCGTAGCAAGTCTAATTCAATGTGCCGGCTCTCCACTATGATGTGTGTTTTCTCGGTCCAGATGGTGCCTCTCGGGTTTGTAATTCATATTTCAGCATTTTTATCCCCCCACCAGCACTCCCTTCCTACCGCCCTTTCTTTCGCTCTCTTGCAGGCTCTTTTTTCTTTTTGCTCATAGTTTAAGCGGTGAGTAAATGAGTGTTGATGTGGCTTTAAGAATCACAAACTCATCAGTCAAACATGTGATCCTGTGATCTTGTTAACTGTCACAAGCAACACATGCTGACTGCTGGGTTTCAAGGAGATGTTGAAGCTCGTGTTCGGGAAAGTAAAGAGTCCAACAGTATACTGTAGAGTAAGAAATGTAAGAAGCAGTGCTAAAAATATATGGATTAAAGGTGTTGTGAGAGGAAATCTTTTCTGTTTATTTATATTTTATTGCACATTCTTTCGCAATAAACCTATGGTTACACAAAAAGTTACATCCTAAATGCATTCTCTCCCATAATTCATTGCTACATTCAGCAAGATGTGTAGCTGAAAAATTTGTCGTATTTATATTATACTGGCGTCAGTAAAATCCCTCATTTCAGCCTCTGCCTGAAACGGTTCATTTCAGCTGCTGTCTCTTTACGGCCCCCCTCCCAATGTGCCCACTTTCCTCTGATTGGCCAGCTCTGTTTGCATTTGCAGGGAAATGTGTGTGAGCTTCCAGGTGGGTGTGTTCTTGAAAGAGCTGCTAGTGTGGGCATGTCCAACAACTTTGCTCTAATACGTCAGCAGAACCTGAAATCGGGTTCAGGTCAAGTCTTGCTACTTTTCGTAACATCTCGTCAAAGCAGCAGGAAACCACGCCCGGGGATTACACAAACAAACTGTGAATCTTGTTTTAAACATTTTGTTTGCCAAGGTTTAGTATGGACATCCAACATCATATCATTATATGTATGTATTTAAATATAGATCAGCATTATAGATATTCTTGAAGGTCCGTTCTACTCTCTTTCGCTTTCAGTTTGATTGCTTGGACCCTCCTCCAACCCATTCACCTCAATTTCATCTCAACAGTGTTCATGACCAACTCCTTCACAGTCCACTCCTCATCACACCTGCATACTTCCATCACAACCATCACCAGTGTCTAGACTCCATCAGGGGGGTATCCTATCCTGCTGTCGCCCTCGCTACCCCTCAGAGTGCACAAAGTCATCATGACAGAGTCTAATCGTCAAACACATTGCACATTTATCTTTTCCTAAACTGTTCAATAAATAATGTTCACTCTTAGTTACGCTTCTCCTGATTGTTGTCGGAAGGATGTTGGAAAATGTTTTTCTTTTCTAAGTCAAGAGGATTGTTCGTCAGATCACTTGTGACCTGTTTTACAAAGTAACAGATGAAGTTCTTTTTTTTCAGCAATGCCATGTGAAGTAAAAGTCATGGATTTAAATTTAGTTATAAATCGGAGACAGAGATTGTATCTACAACATCTTCTGAATATATCAAGAGTCAAAAGACGATCAAGCATTTACAAATGAGGAAAACATTCATTCATTTCCACGTTTTTAAATTTCAATCTCAAGTACAATTTGTAAAATTTGGGATTACTATGAAACAAATTAGTTGCAGTTAAAGCTACAATAAATCCCTCTTAATTATGATGGAGTGGAACGTTTAAGAGACCATAAAATGCAGGTAATAAAGTGCTGCTAAAACAAAAGTGTATTTTAGATCTTTGACAAACTGTTAGAACACATTTCATGTTGAATCACGCACACACCGACGATGCCTTTTGTAATCTACTGTGAATGTGGAATAAATCTACTTATATATATATGTAATAGGAGGGAAACAGGTAAAGAATAAGTGTACACACCTGCAGGGGACAAGACTTATAATTCTGGTTTTCTTTGCATTACAAACAGCATGCATCAAGAGGGGCTTCATATATAGTATATATAGACGTGCAAAGATTTCCATAATTGGAAGACATGCAGTGCTGGAGCCATTCTTTAGGGCTTATTTCTGTGGAAAAATGCAGATGTACTCCACAGTGCCTGTTCGAGCTGTCAGAGTCATTGTTCTCAACCTGAGCAGCCGTGCAAATTAGCCACTTTCAATGGCAACTGCCACTGCTGGAGAGGAAATGCATTGCCTCCTCATGTGGTTGAAAACTCCTGCAGGTACACACTAAGTTTTCTGTATGGGGACTTGAATAATGGGCCCTGACAGTTTCTGCTAAGCACTTTTGTTTGTCTTATAGCAAGTTTCTTCTGTAGGGCCTTCTCAGAATGGCACTGCAGGCTAAAGTGGTATTATATCAATTGTTAATGTGCAATGAATGCAGGTCATGCATCAAACCTTTGTAACTTTTATTGGCGAAATCTGCTCCATCATGTAAGGAAAGAGCAATCGCTGCCAAAATGAAAAGAACGGCGTATTTGTAAAACATCTAAGAATAGACGCTCTGACTCATCTCCAGTAGGATCAATATTACGTTATTTGGTACATAAGCAGCTTATTTCAGAGCCCAATCGCACAAAGACAGACAGACAAAGACTATCCGCTGTAGTTTTTCCACTTTCAAAGAAATTGTATCTCACCATGGGGTTGTTCTTTTATTAGTCAGGTATTGGAAGGTGGTATTTGCTCAGGCCGAAGAACAAAAAGCAGCATAAATGAAGGCGTCATTGGCTATATTAATAATCATCTGTGCCTTCTCCTTTGAGAGGGCTGTGATATCGAGTATCATTAGACATGCAAATAACAGCTCCATTTTCCCGTCCCTGGGATTAGGAAGAAAAGAGAGAAAAATGAAGAAGAAGCATGGCTGTGGCAGAAACAATTAAGCCGTCCTCTTCACGGAAGCACTTGGCAGCCGGCTTCAGACTAGTAAGGGAGGGGGGAAGGGAGGGGAGGGGGGTGGCAGGAGGGGTCTTTTGGATCTGCAGCAACGTCAACACGCTTGTCTGAGTGAGTGTGCAATTGCGCGGAGCATCGCTTTAAGATGTCACATCACCTCGGAGTGGACGGCAGCTACAAGCACTCCTCCTGTGTGTCATGATGCCACTATATGTGTCTCACACTGAGTCTGGAGCATTTGGAGGGTGGAGAGAGGAGAGGAGAACAAGAGAGCAAGCTGAAGAAAAGAAGTAGACACGAGAGAGGAGACAGAGTCGTCACCGTTGTCTTCTGCAGCAGTCAGTGATGACATGGTCCTTTTATCCCTTCCTTCACCCCACACGGGCGAAACATCGCCTTACCCGAGACACAATCCTGCAGCCTTCCTCCGCCACATTAGACAAATATCCAAGTCCTCTCTCCCTTACATAATCGTACCCTTTAGCTCAACACGGTCAACTTTTACAACCCAATGCACAAAACCAAGACGCAGCAGGAGAAAGAATACCAATGCCCTGCTGGAATGCTGCACTCGAAATGGAATACAACTAAATATTTTCACACACTAAACTAAAAGTCATTTACTCTTCTTTTCAGTGTGTGGAAGAGAGGGGGAGTGGGCCTGGAAATTGCCTCTCATAACCCATTTCCCGGATTCCCTTGTTACCTTCACTTCATTTCTAAGTGATCTTCATCTTTCCTACTTCTGCTCTCACAAAACAAAGCAACGAGAGCGGGGAGAAAAATCAATCTTTGTCTGTTAAAAGGTTACCTAAAGAAATGTAAAAAAACAGGTTAGGCCTAGAGGGTATTAGAGCTGTACAATTCAGAATTAAAGGGGATTTTTTTTAAGACCAGTGGAAAAAAAAACAGGTATATTCTCTGTGATAAGCTTTAAAAAGAAGAGGAGAAAAATAATAAAACATGCCAAATCTGAATGAGAGACTGGGGGATGAAAGTGTGCGGCCCACTGAGTTCAGTCCATCATCCCGGAGATGAAGACAAGACGGTGAGCCAAAAGAGAAAGAAAGTCAAAAGTGAGTCTCTGAAATGCACACGTCTCCTCGCATCTCTCTCTCTCTCGCTCCCTTTCCCTCTTTATCACTCTCTTCATCCTCTCCGGCTCTCGCTCTGTGTCTTTTTCTGGAATCGCCCGTCGGTAATGTCAACAGAGATTTCACGGCACAGTGCCGGTGCATCAGCCAGGCTCACATTTCCCCTACCTGTGATTTACATCAGAGCAGAGGCTCATGGGGGATTTTCCATGCCAGCAACAGGAGGGGAGCTGTGACGGGGATGCTTGGTAGTTGGTGAGTGTATGATGGGGGAGGTAAGGGTGGGTGGGAAGGGCTCTAGTACCCTGGGGCTTGACGCAGTAAGGCACTCTAACAATGGCGGCACAGACCACCCGGCTGAGAGATGCTTTTACTGCAAAGAGACCCTGCATGAGTGCATTCAGGCCCTGCTCCTTAAATGTCACCATCCTGAGTTATTTCAGGATGGTTTTGGAAGAGGGGCTTGTGCATCTGTGCTTGTTAGCCGACCTATTTCTGTATATGTATAACATGTTTTAAAGACAACTTATTATATTACAAATTGCTGTGTTGATTCTGTTACAAGACAGAGCCTCTAATGGGTTTAATTTTGTCGACTTAATTGCCAATACTTATTTAAGATCTTATTCAACTCTGAGGTATACTTTATTCATTCTCTCTTTGTGTCTGCGTTTAATCTTCTTTTTAAGTACAAGCCGCTCCAAACCTTTGCCCTGAGTGGGACTAATAAAGAAGCTTTAATTGAACTGAAGTCGAGGGTTTAGCTTTTATTTGGACCAGATACAGAAACGGTCAGGGATTTTTGTGGTCTTCTGTCCGTGATGTAACATGATGAACTGATGACAACAAAATATCATGATTACTACAAATTCAATGTGTTTGTTCATCCAAATCACTGAGTCATACAGCGGGGCGGCTGTGGATCAGTTGGCAGAGGCTGAGGGTTTGATCCCCAGCTCCTGCAGCAACATGTCTGATGTGTACGCTGAGGCTCAAATCAGAGTTGATGATGTTATTTTTAAAAACAAAATCAGAATGATTTGGTCACTGTTGTCACAAATGATCCTCCTTGATCAATAAATCATCATACATTGATATGATGATAGAACAAACTGGTATCGCTGACTTCCATGGGTTTATATATTTTATATATTTTGGTTTGATTTTCAATATTTTTTTATTACTGATCTTAAATAAATTTAATTGTAAGAACATATCTTGCCACACGAAACTCTGAATATCAGCTTCTGGGTCACACACTTGGCTTTAAGTCCTCGTTAGATCATTCAAATGGTTCATTATTAATGGCTTTTGTTTCATTTTTAATGGCTTTTACACAGAGGTTTTAGTTCTTTTACTGCTTTTCGTTTTTACAAGGACCTGGGGAGTTATTTTGTTCCCTTTCATGAACAAACACATTCTGAAGTGACAAACATTCTTGAATCTTTAACGGTGTAATATGTAGAATTTCTACACTAAGGTCGCTTTCACATTTAAAGTTTGGTGGACTCGGTGCGATTCAGGGGTAAAGTTGCAACATTGTTGTATTTTTCATTTGGTTTGGTTTGCGTTCAGGCTGCACTTTGTCAAGCGCGCCAAAGCCTGTCGAATTGTGTGTACCGTAGACACGCGTCACTAGTTGGGGCTGTAGCTGCATTCACGTGATGTCGGACACATCTAAAAAACGAGTTTCCGAGTTTTAAAATGTACAGAAACGCCTGCTCAAGTCGGAAAAACAAGTCGGAAATTGGTGAAATAATTAGGTGCCCGACTTGCAGATATTTCGTCATCAACTTAGGGGGGCAAAATATGTTTTGTTAATGTTAAGATACTTTTTAATAGGCTTATTCACGTATTTTACATCAACGTTTTGCTCAAATATTAGGCTACTTGTAACAGAGACATTACACACATCGTCTTCGTAGCATCCACACTGTCTGTTGTTGTTGTTGTTGTTGTTGTTACGACATTCCGACTTTTCAAACTGAAAAAAACGTGAACACACTGAATGAATGACTTCCCAACTCGGAAACTGTGACCATCCAAGGAGCACTTGAATGCAACACCGGATGTTACGTCAAAGACCGCTGCCTAAGGAATCAGGAACTGCTACTGAAAGCTGTCGTACTGTTGCTGTATGTGCTGCTGTGATAAAAACATCATGTAAATTATACCTGGATACATCGTCGGTAAACATATTCTCTTCGTAATGTCTGTGTAATTTGACATTATTATCCATCTTTAGGACAAATATTATCTCATTATTGATTATCAGAAAGCTTCATTAATGACTAACAAAGTGTAAATGTGCAGTTGTGGTCAGAGAGAAACCTCTATCTCAGCAGCAAAGACTCTGACAGGCCTGTATCTATTATTTAACATATCAGCCTGATAGACCGATGATTACACTTTAAAACTCAGCATGTGTGCTGTCTGACTGTCCCACATGTTCATCCAACAGAGGAGGACACAGTTTAGTGAGACGCTCTGCGCTGGTTGTCGTGTTTGGAGCTAACGAGTGAGGACACGGCGTTGGTGCGACATGCCATTTGTCTCCTGTAATAAGACATGAGAGCTTGCAGACGTTTGAAGGAAGTCAGCACCGCAAAACGACTCCTTCCTGGAAAGACACACAGTGACGCTTGCCAGGAAAGCTTTTTTTTAATTTATTTTTTCTGAGTCAGTGTGTGTGTATGTGTGTGCCTGAGTGAGCGTGTGCATACTTTGCCTCGCTCACTGGCTTGTGTGTGACAGAAAAACACAGGCTGTTGTGTGCGTTTGTGTGCATCTGTGCATGTGTGTGCTGGCGCGTGTGTGTCCCTGTACAAATGCCCCCTCCCTATTACAGCTGACTAGTAGATGGATGCTGGCTGTCACACCTGCCTGACTTTGTTCCTGCCAGATGCGGTGGGGTCACAGGGAAAGCGCCCAAACACTCATCAATCTCCACCGTTGTCCAACATTCTTTCGGCTCCGGCAGCAGCTTCCAATATCCATTTAGTCGCTCCAGATGCTGGCAAAAATGCTTACATACACAAAAATGTGGCGGCCAAACCTATTGACCTGCGCTGTGGGTATAGGGGTTGGTGAAAGAAAAAAACAAAACAAAGGACGTCACAGGATCAGAAGTAATCTCTAAGTTTAACTTTACATTTACTCTGCGAGGTCATCATCGTCATTAAGCTGGCAGGAAAAGAAATTGAATGTGGTTTGTTTCCCAAAAGCGGCTGTCAAGTGCGATGCTGTGAGCAAGTGCCAGCACACTCACTGCAACCCGGGTTCTTTTCATTGAAAGCCACATGGAGGAGGCTTAGGAGTCTCTTTGGGAGGAGTGAAGCGGGGAACTAGAAGGTCTAAAGGACACAGGTATGAAAAAAAAATCGTATGACATTACAAACTAGCTCCAAATAATTTTTTGGAGGATTTAGCCATGCTACACATTTGGAGACTTGTCAAAAAACACATTAATATGACTCATATTGGTCACAAACACACCTTTTTTTGCCTTTTTGTACGCACCAAACTCAGTTACATTTGAAATACACTCCTGGCCTTCTACGAGTGCCACAAAAAGAAGCCAGAAAAGTAATTTCCATCATTCTGGCTGGTGCAGACTTTTACAGTTCCCCTGATAGGAAACAGCGCTTGAGTAGCCAATGCGCTAATGGGAGGGAGGGTTGGAAAGGCAGATTGAAAGTATAAACCACACAAACAAATTTCATCCTGATGGAGGTTTCCTGCTTGGTACTCCTCCCAAACATGTTTTTGATGAGTTTGAAATATTTATGGTAAATTATGTAAAAGTTGAAGCAGAAGCAGGAACAATTTAACGCCTCTGAGCAAACACAAGCTACGGGAATGTTTCAGCCTTCGAGTTATGTCTTTAGTTTGTTGGTCAACCATTTTTGCTGTAGGTCACACTGCTCGCCCTCCACAACGGTGTTTTCAAACAGTCCAACATCAATTTTTTGCCATAGTGTAGTTACCCGGGGTGCTAAAACGCTCGACAAGCAGTAATGGTGTGAAAACACAGCTCTCGCCTTGCACACTCTCCCTGCTCTGTCTTCCTCTCAGCAGCGTGTCTCTCAGTGTCTTTTCTACATTTTCACTCCTCAGCTCTTCCTCTCCCTTTTTAATTCTCCCTCTCTTCTCCTCTCCTCTGGGCCTCCTGAGGGTTGAGAAATAATGTACACAAACATAACAGGCAAACGTGGTGAGCACTCACAGTATTTACGGGTGGAAAAGGAGGGTGGAAAAAAAGAGGAAGAAATAATCACAGTGTGCGTTTCCTTTCTTGCACACACTTTAATTGTGCAGAAATCAGAAAGTTGGAGTATTCCCCACAGTATGCAGATGCACTTTGATGCTGTCACTCACACCGTGTGGGGCTTTTGATTAGGCCGTGACTGTGCTCCGGAGGCACATGACCACACTTGGCAAGCAGGAGCCATTAAAATCCAGCAACTCTGGCTCCCCCCTCAGTCTCTCTGTCTCTCTTTGTCCCCACCGTTGCCAACACCGCCAGCTCTCCCAACTGGGTCACCCACTGCCAGACACTTGATACTGAAGGTAGCACAATCAAAAACCAGTGCTGGGAATGCAAGCTGGTATAAAAACGTGATGAGACAAATTCATATTTACAAAAAGAAAGAAATCGTTTGAACCAGCACATATACTGAATAAATCACCCATTTTTAAAGTTACATTTACTACATTTACTCTCTAGTAAAGGGTGTATCAGACACACACTGCATTTAGAGGTGTGGATGTCTCAGGTGAAGCATTTATAGAAAACTGTGATTGCAATAGCAAATATGAAATGCAGAAAATGTTAATGCCAACCAAGCAGCATTTTCTATCAACACAATAGGATCTTGTGTAGATTAAAGGGACAGTTCAGGTGTTTTGAAGTGGGGTTGTTTGAGGTTCCTATCAATGATAAGAACATAGAGGAGATAACAGTCTGCATGAAGGCGTTGCTACATGGAAGCTTAGCTATTAATCACTGTGGACCAGGGTTACAAGAAACATCATTGAAACCGTAACAAAAGTCCTACATGTAGACTTTTGAATATATATATAGCGCCACACATTGATGTCAGACAGTTCTTTCTGAAGTAAGTTTTTTGTGCAATGCTCCTGTATCTGAAATATCAAAGCACAAGCTGGTATTTCAATGTTGAAATTTCATTGAAAACTAGTTGAAATAATGTCTGAATGTCTAAGACGTAATGTTAAAAGCAGAGTGGGATTTTCTGGCACAACTTCACCAACTATCAAGGTGAATGAAGAGTGAAGGCTTGAAGAGGTCAAAAAGCAACACTTGTAGTATGAAGGCCACAATCCGAAATGCACCGGTCTAAGACTTCATGTTATCCATTTTTAAGTGGATTAAATACAGTTATAACATCAACATGTGAGAAAACATCGTTTTCTTTGATCATTTTGATCGTTTGTTCATTTCTATCATTGAAACGTTGAAGGAAATCATGAACGTAACGAAATTTGTCATAAGTAATGCAATTTGTGAAGAGTTATATCTTGGGACATCTTTGACTATTGGATAGGTCAGCTGAAGAGAGATAGGGAAATGTTGGGAGGAGAGGGTGGGGTACGACATGCAGCAAAGGGCAGAGATTTGATTTGAGACATTGTAAAAAGAACCGTTTAATGATCTTCTGCGCAGTAATGCAATCATTTTAGCCGCTATATACATGAGATACATCTTGAAAATCGCGATTAATGTTAAACAGTGTCAGTAAAATTCGGTCCAAACATTCATGTTTAATCAACGTCTTTAAATACGGTGAAAAAACTTGAATTTTGATCGATTGTCAACGTTTGCCACAGACTTCTTTGAAAAAATCTTTTCCAGAGAAAAATGCTGATTGGGATTTCTAAATAAACATTCACGGCATTATATGAATATGTATGTTGATGTTAAGTGGCCTAAGGGACTAAATTAAATTCTAACCAATACCCCGATCATTACCTCACTTAACCTGGTTTATCTCAATGCCTAAACTTAAACCCAGACCAGAGCGTGGGCATGAACCCTGGACTCTGCTGTGACAATCCAAACGGTAAATGGACTAGAGCTTGTACAGCACTTATCTAGTCTTCTGATTCAAACACTGCAGGTCACACCTACCAACCACATTTTTTCCTGGGAGCTCATGAGCGAGCTCCTGAGCGAACGAGCTCCTGTAGGTTCCTCTAGATCGTTGGTGGGGACGGCCTGCTGCTATGAACCCTCCCGTTGTGTCCCTATCCTTCTTCCTGCACCTTTAAACATTGTTATATCTATGGTATAACTAGCTCTCTGCCCCATCCATTCATCACAGTTATAGTAATGCTAAATGGACTTGAGCTTATATAGCACTTTTCTAGTCTTCTGACTCCTCAAAGCACTTTTACACCGCATGTCACACCTACACATTCACACCCATTCACACACTGATGGCAGAGGTTGCTATGAGACCATCAGAAGTCACTAATTCCTTTCATACACATGTACACACCACCACCAAAGCAGTGGGAGCAATTTGAGGTTAAGTGTCTTGCCTAAGGACACATCGGACGCAGCAGGAGCTGGGGATCAAACCCTCAACCTTCGGGTTGAGAGATGACCAGTACTACCAACTGAACCACAGCCTCCCCTACTGTGTCTCTGGTGTAAAAAGGCTGAAAAAGTGATCTGAAAAGGTCTCTGAAAATTGTTACTTTCTCTTATTAAATGAGATGGACTTTATGGAGTTTTTTTTGTCAGATTTTCTGATTTAAATACTTTTTAGTAGAAATTCTCTCTGTCTTGCTATATTTGATATGCCTCAGCATTTATATAAAATCAATGTATTTTACATGGAACGGCATGCATGTTTTTTGCACACTCAATGTTTAGTGTTTTTAGTGCAAAGAAAGCACAGTGGCTCTATGCGGTGCATCTGTACATGTATCCTTTAGGCACTTCACTGATATTTGTTCTTCTTATTTTCAGTCGTTTGTGTAAAGACGTGACTAATGAAAATATATTGCATACCTAGCTAAAATGTGTGGTGGCTGTTTGAAAAAAGAAGAAGTTTAAAAGCAGCCCAGAGTACAAGGCATCAAAAACAAACGTTTCATGTTGTGCGTTTGTGTGATCCAACATTTGGACAGGGACAGCAAGTGTGAAACAAAGTTACGTCAGGGAAGCAGAGCCACAGTGACACTTACAGAGAGGGTGACACTTCCACTCTGCCGCCCACTCCTCCACCAGCACACTTCCTCTGAGCTTCGCCGAGTCCCGGGGACATCTCCCCTGCACGCTGGGTGTCACAGCAGACGGATGACTAGCTTCAGCAGCACCATGCCATTTCCCCTCCTCACACTGAACTGTCACACCCCCTCCAACACGCCTTCCTGGCCTGCCGGGCTGCACTGCTTCTTGGCCCAGACTTAGATTCTCACACACACTCACATAGACAACCGGTAGGCCACTCACATATTCAGAGGCCCAGTACAAAAACATGCCTCCTCTCCATCTTCCTGTGATTTACACTCAGTGGGAAACTGTGCGGCACTCACAATCATCCCACTAACCAGCTACAGGAGCCTCTTCACGGGATGAATGTGAGTGTAACAGATTGGAGCCACACTGCTATGCTAATGGTCACACAAAGAGATCTTACCACAAAGTCCTTGTGGCACGAGACAACAGACTTTATTGAATTTGACTTTGACATGAATTCAATTTAGTTTTCGGTTTAAAAGGAAGAAAAGGAAATGTCAGAAAAAAACTACTTGCATATGAACAGGAAAAGATCAGCACAGAGATAAGATGTACCGCTTTGTCCACAGGGGGCGCCAAAATCATTTTAAACTGAGCTTTAAGTCTCTAAATCGTATTACCAATATCGGGAATCTCTGCTCCTTACACTGACAAAACAGGCTCAATAAATTACCTTCAATGCATACGAGGGAAACTGTATTACATTTTCTAATCACTGCAAGCCGCTCTGAAAGATCATGGCAAGTTTCAACCTTTAGGGGGCGGCAGTAGCTCAGTCCGTAGGGACTTGGGTTGGGAACCGGAGGGTCGCCTCGTTGTGCATGTGTGTGATTCAGGCCTGTGTGTGTGAGAAGCATGTCTAAAAAAGAACAATCCCCCAGTGTATTCATATGACCATTACAAGTACTGCTATGAAACAGACGGGAAACTTAAGTGCTTCTAGTGGATGTGATGTCTGTGACCAACAGGGAGAACTTGTAGTAGCACAAGTGAACTGGAACAGACTGTGATGATAACTTAAGAGCACATTCAGAGCAGCAAGACATTCCCTAAAAAGTAATGTGCAAATTGAAGTAAATTGCATGTCCGTTAGTTCAAGTATAACATTCATTTATTCCATTAAGAGTAGTTAAATTTAAAAAAGTCTACCAACTCTGACAATGAAATGTCCATCAGAGGCTACCGTTGTTTTCATACTGTGAATTAATTTCAGAGTATGTATTTTTAAACTTTAGTCTGGGAAAGACATTTAATTTGATCTTCGTCTTTTACAAGACATCTTATTCAACATTGACCTATGCATTTGTAGTTCTGTTTGGGTTAATAATGTGTGATAATCTGGACTGCAGATTGTTGACCTTTTTTTTTTGCAAAATATAGAAGCTCAGCGTAAGTTATAGCAGGTAGACTGACCCTACACATGCATTCAATTTTCTTCCCTCAATTTAGCCACTCCCTCTCTACCACTCCCTCCGTCTCCCTGCTCTGGTGATCAGCTGATTATGGGCGTTTACTCTTTAAGTAATAATCCAACCAGATTTTGCCACGACCTCTCTCAACCAATCATCCTGCTGCGGTCAAATTTTTAAATCTGTTCTCTGTCTTGGCGGAGGGCCCCAGTCACCTCCACTCCAGCTCAGCAGAGTTCAGATCCAGCCTCAGAAACCCACTCCTCATCACATCCTGCATTCTTCTATCACCACCACCACCAGTGTCTAGACTCCATCAGGGGGGTATCCTATCCTGCTGTCGGCCTCGCTACCCCTCTAAAGTCATCATGACGGAGTCTAATCGCCAAAGACATTGCATATTTATCTTTTCCTAAACTGTTACTTCAGTCTCTCCTGATTGAAATAGACACATTTTCATAAAATAGCATAAAATGTATCATAGCTGTGTCACTTTCTGGCTTTTACTCAAACTCCACTGTTGACCTCATATGACTGTCACAGCAGTTTCTGGAGTATAAATGATAGATGATGCTGTGAATGAGTGCAACAAGAAGTCATTCTGTCCTGTTTGCACAAGCACCCTTCAGCTGTGTGCCCAAGCTGCTCCCACTGTAACACAAATTGTTGTTAGGACAGTTGCAACCACTGCCAGGAAATTAACATAAGCAGCCTATTGCTGTTTCTTCTGCCTTCCAATGATTGGAGCATAAACTTGAGGAAAAAACAAAATCTAGCATTAAACAAATGCTCCCCCCAAGACAGCACACAACAAACAGAATATTCAAGAGAGAAGAAAAACTACGAGAAAGTGGGAAAATATGTTTTGCCCGGAGAATTCAAGATTTGCTAAAATGAAAGCAGCAACACTAACAAATCAAAATTAGCCACCAGTTCGCTCTCGTTCACATTTCTGGAGAGGACGGTGGCTTGTTTGTGTCCCCATCAGAGTCTGGAGCGTTCTGAAATTAAGCCAGGGACAAACATACACAGCTACTGTACAGGAAAGAGAGGCTCCAGCTGCACTGCAGAGCTCCATTTATTCTTATCAATATTCGTGCATTAGAGTTTATTTGCAAAACCGCATTAACGCCTCTGGCAGAATCTCCCCCCTACTCTGTCCCTCCCTTAAATCTCTCATAAATCTCTGAGCATCCCTTCTTCTTCTAACGGCGTCATCACAGAGAGCCACTCTTTTCAATTCCTGGAGTGAGAAAAGGACAGGGGGTAAAAAGCCTCTTCCAGTATTACATCTTTTCTACTTTATTACACGTCTTCTGGGAAAATGGGGGCAGCTTTGCAGCCTGGCTATCTGTTTACATTTTCTTTACAAGACTATATTGGAATTATAATTGTGTTCTATGGCACCTTCTTTTGGTGCCTTGCTCTGTTTAAAGGTCCTGTGGACCTGGGGAGATGAAGAAAAATGGCCCCCTTTTGAGGGATTCGATTACTGAGGAAGAAAATGCAGCTGCACACTGGCCCTCTCTTCTTCTACCCCCTCTCTGTTTTCCTCCAGGTGCCAATCTCTCGGGATGCTCTGGAGATGGTAGAGCTGGAAGCAAACACAGCGGTAACAACACATGGGGAAATCATTTCTCTGTGCAATTAAGGTGGAAACATACAAAATGAAATATATCACAGAGATGGGTCATTATAAATTACATAATTAAATCAATGCGGCTGACTGCTGATTCTGATGGGGTGATATTAATTACTTTATTGACTCGGGTGACTTTTTTTTTCTTTTCCTCAAGGTTGTCAGAGGTCAAAATATCAGAGTGCTGCATCTTTTTCTGGGTGCTTTGATGTTGGCTGAGAGTTAAAATAGCACTGTGTTAAAATCTGGCCTTGGAAATCTGAAAAACACATTAAATGCATATACACTGTTTTGAATCCAGCCTTTGATTTATAATTCAGCAGAGGGAGTCTTGTGTTGAAACAAACTGAGCATACGACTTTCAACAAGATGTCCATCTAAATAAAGTATGGGTGCAGACTCCCTTTTTCCATCCTGCAACCATTTAGGTCCACATAGACCCGTCCAGCAGTAATGTGACTGTCATTTAACAACACAACTGGAGAAATGCTTTGTTTTGTCTTTGTGTTAACACCTAAAATTAAAAAGGCTTTATCACTAGTTGCAACACAATGAGACATGCAGGTTTACACAAACACAGCATAAATATTCCTTCACAATATGGATACCTGCTGATATTCCTGCAGCTCGGCTACATTGCGTGGTGCAGTGGAGTGAGACAGAGAATTTGTATCCTTAATAATGTTTGGAATTAATTAACATGCAAAGCCACAAGCCCAGAGTGCAACCACAGGTGGCGCCACGGTGGAGAGAACGCAGTGAGAGCAGGCGTGCTGAGTGCAAGCCTCCATAACTCATGTCCATTTAACAGATGATTTCTAATTTTATTATTGTTATTCTTGCAGTTTTTTTATGCCTCAATTTCACTGAGACAAGTTTGCCATTTTACACAACAATTTCCTGTGTAATATCATTCTATCAATAAGTAATTACTAGTCTGGTAAATTGCTGTGCAAAATGTTCATTGGAGGGTAGAAGATCCATATCAATTGTTCATTTGCATAATGCAAATGAAGGCACAGAGGGAAAAAAACAACTTTGCTGCCACTGCTGACAGTTGGATAGCAGCGACGCTGCTGGAGAAGCATAAGTGCCTTCACTACAGAGCAGCACAGAGGTCTATAGAAGTTAGAAGCTCTGCTGTTATGAACAGGAAAGTAAACTGAGTCCAAGCCCCAAAGCTAATGGAACAATGTTATTTGTTATTTTTGTTTTTTACAGTTTCACTTGGCCGGAGAAAAAAATGCTCACAAATATGTGAGCAGTTGTCCATTGATGGCAGCTCAGGCATTAGCAGAGGATGAGCTCCCCGCCACTCCATTAGGCTTTCCCTTGATAGAGTAACACCATTTTAGCCCCTTGTTTACTTAATATGCAGGATCCGGCCCCGTCTATTTGCTTCTAATCAACTGATAAGACGAAAGGCCTTTTCTTTGGCCCCTGGAGGATGAAAACCAAACTCCTAATGGTCATTAGTAGCAATTATGCTCCGTAACTGGCACACCCCTCCCTGCTTTTGCTGCGTTGGCTACTTAGGCGCGTGTGGAAGTGATGTTTACGCAGGGGACCCTGAACGCAGCTCGAGAGCTTCTGAGTATACACTTTCATAGGCTGAGGCTGACCACAGCTCCTGTCTGATGATGGATACGTTTGGTTTATTGTCTGATTTCTTGCAGCTGATTGGGATTCGATGCTTTTTGTACACACATATGGAGACAGTAATGTGTGTGTTTGCTCCATTAAAATTGTTGCAATGTGTCAATATCTGCATGATTCACAGCACCATTCCACTCTGAATGCTTCATTAACACAAAACTTTGACTTTACTGTAATTGTAGCCCTGTCAAAGGCATCTTGAGGACATGACATGGAGCCTCAGCGTGTCCATCCCTGCATGCACCCAGCTCCTCCCAATTAGCTAACTCAGCTGCTCTGCTGCACGATTCAGGAGACTTGTGATTTTTATGCAAAACCACCAAGATCAAACGGCCTCTGCCCTAATCCCTGCAGTCGAACCTGGAGAGTGTGATCCTTATCGACAAACGCTGATCCGCTGCAGAGTAAGATCTCATTACATATGCACAGAGACCTTTTTGACATGCATTTTCCCTCAACGCCGGTGATGCAACAAAGGGTGGAATCCCGCTCTCATGTTTGCATTGTAAATGTTAGCACAGATATTGTGTGCTGAAATCAAGTTCGAGATACCTGATCCGCATTCTGCCTCGATTTGATGTGGTATTTGTTGAAGTTATACAGCATGCTCAGGTATCTGCTCAGTTAAATCCCTCTATCCTATTTTCATCTACTCGTTGTACTGGATATGATCCATTTACGAATCCCCTGAGATCATATCTAAGAAGCTCCTTTAGATGAATAACTAGAGAGTAAAATGGAATTTTTATGGATATTATGACTATTGTCAAGCTAAAATTACATATAAATAGAAACAACAGAATAAAATCTATCCACATTTTTATCAGAGGCATGAGCGGCAGAAAATAGGGGAGACAGGGGTTGGCTGTCACAGTGATTACAGCTCTACTTGAGGGCGCTTTTTTACCATGTCATCAAATGTTGGCCATTTAGCGTGAGACTTTTGACATGAAAGAGAAGAAAAATGCTCATGTAGGTGTTTCTTTCACAACAATTTGTATGTGTTCTGGCATTTCACAATCTAACACTTACAGAGAAACCAGGAAAGCTTTTTGAAAGAAACAGCTTTGATTTTAGTATACTTTTCAGTCGTGAGTAAAAGGCATGAGGTTGCTAGCATTCAACATTTGTTAAGATTTTAGTTAAGAGTTTGTCATCTCACTACTCTTAAGGTTGTTTGTCGCATGTAAAAACTAATTAATAGAGATGGTTTCGTTGGATTTTTTACTGTAAGGTTTTTTTTTGGGCTGTCTGTATGCCTTTATTTGATAGGAAAGTGGATGAAGTAGGAAATCTAGGAGAGAGAGAGTGGGGAATGACATGCACGGAAGGAGCCACAGGTCGGATTTAAACAAGGGCCTCCACACATGGGGGGCAACCTAACCGCTAGGCCGTCTGCGTCCCCTATTCATGGAATTTTGATAAAGATAGATGTATTCCCATTGCAGTGTTTTAATAATAATGTTATTAAGATAGATTTTTATTTGTATTATTGAGTTATTTTTGGGCTTTTTGTGCCTTTAAGGGAGAGATAGGACAGTGGATAGAATCGGAAATCAGGGCGAGAGAGAGTGGGGGAATGACGGGCGGGAAAGGAGCCGGACGGATTTTTTTAACCTGGGCTGCCCCATTGGAGGACTATAGCCTCCGTACATGGGGAGCGCGCACTAACCACTGCCCCACCAGTGCCCCACCAGTGCCCCAAGATGGATTTTTTTTAAGTATTCTCCAGTAAAAGCTATTTTTTCGAGATGGTATTTTTTTTATTTCCATTCTCATTTACAAAGGATTTACAAAGGAACTAAAATTCAAATGATGTTTCATAATCATTGTTTGAATACATATAAAACACGAAGAGTCTCATTGGGTGCATAGAGATGGTGATTCTTTTAATTTCAAACAAAAAGTCTATGTCCAGTTTTAGAAATGATTCTCTTTAGTTACGCTGCAACCCACATTGACGACTACATGGACAACCTACGCTTAGATGGGGTGGGTTGTCACAATGTTTGAGACTGTATCTGCTGCTGTAATAAAAAAAATGTAGAATGAGGTAGAAGAATGAAAGGGATACTCATTCAAACCCAACACCCTAAGCTTTTCTCAAATGTCAGAATGAATAATGGAAGATGTGTCAATGATGAGAAATTCAGATGATGGTAAAAAAGTGTCTCTTGCTATGATGACAGCCCGTGTACTGTAGGATTCAGTTGTGTAAAACAGGTCAACACAAGAGCCTCACACACGTGCACACAAAGACACACACAAAACACTGAGCAGTGACGAGGGAGGCCATTGTGAGAAAACTAATAAAGAGGCAGTGTGTTGCTGCTGTGCAGTAATTACACATCCCAGGATATCAGTGCGGTATTTATAAAAACACCGGGCATACACAAAGAAGAAAAGGTCATCAAGGCAGATATGACATTAGCATTTTGACAGCACACAAAACAAGCGGACACGCTCACACTCACGTGTCTGTGCGAGTGTGTGTGTAGGTGTGTGTGTGTGTGTGAGTGTGTGTGCGTGTGCAGACAAATATAAAAAAGATAATGTCATGTTTTCTTATCTGGCCACTCAATGAGACACACAGACAGCATGTGTGTGTGTGTTTGCATGTGCATCTGTGTTTATGGGCTGTGTTACTGTGCGCACAGACACACACTGATAAACATGCCACATCTTGGCAAGTGGTGATTCAAGCGGGCACCGGCTTCTGTAAACACTGGGAGTGCAGCACAGATTGAGATGGAGGGAAATGAGGACCTGTGTGACGGCTTCCATCCAGATTGAGGCTACAGTGGTTTTGGGGTTGGCCCAGGTCACCCAAGCCCCCCCTCACACTCTCGCCCTCCCCAACGACAAACCATTCAAAGATCTGTGTGTGTGCAGCCCTTAAAATATTGCTGTCTCACCACAGCTGCTCCTCGTCTTCATCAGCTAACAGCAGCGGCACGGCTTTGTGACGCAGATAAAACACAGAAAGTAACATGAAAGGGCACTGTGCCATTTGGCACAGCGTGCCTCTTCTTAGAGGCGAGACGAGTCATCTCATGAGACGCGGCAGGGGTTTCCCTCCCTGACACGGCTCCTCGTTTTTATGAAATTTAAAGTATCTCTATCTAAGCTCAGTACCCTAAGAGAATTTTTTTTAAAGAACTACTGTATATTGTTGACAATGTAGTATTTTGGGGGTTTTCAGTTCAATGCATTACTCAAATGGCATTATTCACTGCACAACTGAATAACATATACAGATTGTTTTTTCAAGTACAAAATATCCTCTATGATATAATCAATTATTAAAGGTAGCACGGCAGTGCTCTGTGGACTCTCAATGATCTCCCTGAGTGTCCGCCCACAGACATGCGGGTCAACTGGTGAACTGGAAACTCTAAATAGCCTGTAGGTGTGAATATGAGTGTGAATGTGTTGTCTGAATGTGGTTAGCATTGGCTGCCTACCATGGCAGCCAGTGAGGGTGTATCCAACTCCGCCTCTTGCCCAGTGCGTGCAGGGATGGGTGCCAGCCCCTGTAACCCTGAACTGGGGAAGCTTAGATGTACAAAGCTCTCTTAATAAGTGTTTTGTACCGACTTATAATTATTTTATAAAAATAGCTAAAAGGAAGAGATGTCATATTCAGTGGCGCTATTTTACTTGGGGGTCTAAGGCTAAGCCATGAATATTGTTTGAATAACCAAGACCCACAATCTTAGATTTTCTAAATTTTCTTATTTTTAAGATAAGTTAAACAACAAACTACATTGAGCGTGCACAATTAACCATCTCCAATGTGTACATAGTTAGTTAGCTAATTCAATAGGGCGGCACATTTAAAGGCTTTTAAACTCTCTCCAGAAGAGTAGCTTAAAGCCAACAGGGAAATTGTTATCTTCTGTAGTTGTAGAGTCAGAATGTGGAACAGGATGTTATCTACGAGCTCAGGATAGAGTAAAAGTAAAAGAGGGCTCAGTAAGCTAGCTAGCTAGTCGAGCTCATTGTGTATTTTTAACGGTTTGGTCACATCGCATACCATTCATGAAAACAAGTATTTATAGAGTGCATTCTAACAATAAGAAAGTCAAACCACTGTGCAACAGCACACCTTGACATTCTTGAATCCAAATGAGTGTTTTAATCCATGATTTGTTTTCTTTGAAGCAGTTGTGTGCTACCATCATGTTGTTTTACTATGACGTAACTGAAAACTGGTGCAATTGTTGGGTGAAAATATTTTATTTGGCCCCTGATCTTATAAGCAACAGCAGCAGTCATCTCATAAAAAGTATGACAGGACTCCTTGCAATGATTCCTCTTTGTTCCACTCAGCTGCTGCCATAGGAGCTTGACTTGTGTCTCACCACAAACACTATCAAAAAAATATTTCATCCTCTTTTGAAAAATATGCAAACTTTGATTCAACATCATCGTCATCATGTCCTTCTTTACAAAGGTGAAAAGTGTTCAAAATGTAGCTTATAGCTCAGATGAAAACCCTTGTTCATCATTCTTAAAAGAAAAAACATCCATGATATCATCCAGTCATAAGCAATAAAACTACACATCTCTCTCACGTTCAAATAATCTGATAAGTCAACTGAATGTTCACACTGATCCAACATTACGTCGTCCAGTCTTTCATCAAACTCATCTGCGACGATGTTACACTAATTGGATCTTCTATTATTCATAAGAGCAGAAGTTTTTCTTGGAACTCTCCCTTTCATTAAAATACAATAGAGAAGACCGGGTGTTAGCAAAGATTTGTTAATATTTCATCAGATAGACCCTCGGTGCATGTCCAATCCACAAGCACAACAACCGGCAGTTGTGGCTTGGATAAAGGCAATTAGCCAGACTTTGATAACAGACGGCCTCTACCCCCTAAAAGCTTTTCACATGTTCCTGGCATCCTCTGCTCAGTGTCCCTCAACACCTCATTTTGTTGCCTTGGAGAGAGGCGAGAGCAGCAGAGAGGGGCGACATAACACACCATGTCCCTCGTTGTGCACGCCGCGCTGGCAGAAAGCGCACATACTTCAGGATTCTTTGGGAACAATTTCAGCGTGCTGCACACTCGGCCCTGATTCCCATTAAGCATTCATGATTCATCTGGATTTTATATTATAACGTTTTGAATTTTTCATGCATGCCCCCCCACTCCCTTCCACTTCCAACCCTCCTTTTTTTGTGATCCGACTGGAGTAGGAAAAAAAAGAACTAATCAAACACTGGAGCGGCAGAGAGAAAAAAAGAACCAGTGTCACTTTCACATACACTGAGGAGTGTGTGCTTCTACCATCAACAGCTGCTTGTGACATCCAGGGTACTTTTTCTTGAAGTCGGTTCATTTATAAGCCTCAGCGAGATGTATCACATGCACCTCGGCAGCCCAAACACAAGGAAGAGGCATTATTAAAGGCATACAGGTGTCTTCAGAGGTAGAGTGGAAGTATGGTTGCAGAAGAAAGTACAGGGTGTGTGGGTGCTGCCCTTTTAAATTCCCTCCTCCCCTCCCTTGGCTATTATTTCAGCTATCTTTTTGCTCTTTCTGCAGAAAGGATCATTAAACTGAAATAATTCATTTGCGAGAAAGGTCAGAGCCACAGTCTGTTGGCACCCAGATACCAGGGTTAGGAGTGGCTGCGTTCAGAGAGAGAGAGGAGAGAGAGCAAAGCGGGGAGCCATTGATTGTGCCTGTGTGTGTTTTTTTTTATTGTCGACTCAGTGATTGAGGTGAGCAACCCTCTGCCTCCCTCTCAGCGCTGATGATAATCATCATCTTTAATACCTGTTATAGGTGAAGACACCCATCTTCAAGTAAATGTCACATCCACTGTTTACAGAGGCTACTTTGTTGTTGTTATGTTTGTGCGAGGAAGGGAGAGAGGAGCTAGGGAAGGACAGAAGAGGGAAAGTCTAGAGGCGGAGGAAGAATGTGGAGGACTGTCATCTTTAAAGTGCCAGAAATAGACACTCACCCACCACCTCCCGATCCAAAACTCCCTCCCCATTGTCTCTCCTGCTCCAGCCCACGTGTGCTCCCAGCTAACCGTGAAGCCAAATGCACATCCAGTCGCACAATAATAACATCCATTCTTAACAAGATTACTCCGGCAGTCCCAGTTTGGCTGATGGGACGTGTATGGGAGCAGAGGCACAGGGATAAGCCGCCTGCAGCATTTCACATACGCTGGGCTCTATCCATAGGAGCGGATCCGCCTGGGGAGTTGATCCAAACATCCAGCCCACAAGAGCACACTGGCAAAGGAATCTTTAGCTGCTGCCGCTTCTGCTGTGGCTTATGCCCACTACTACCATCTCAGAGGCGAGGGCCAATTAGCAGGTTTCAGATAATCATAATCTTTTGATTTGAATAATCTGATTTGAATAATTGTAACCTCATTTGCGGCTGTTGATGCTTGGCCAGTGTTGTGACTGGAAAACACAGTCCAGATCATAAGCAGAGT
The DNA here is from genome assembly GCA_020745685.1 of Tautogolabrus adspersus. Taxonomy (NCBI): domain Eukaryota; kingdom Metazoa; phylum Chordata; class Actinopteri; order Labriformes; family Labridae; genus Tautogolabrus; species Tautogolabrus adspersus. Next base: position 8,153,827 of record CM036535.1, read on the forward strand.
GTCCAACATCAGGCTCTTTAATGTAGCTTCATTTTAGTCATCTATCGCTGCCTGTTTAAAATATAATTATACACGGAGCGGGTGTTTAGCCTGAGAAATCAACAATCATTTAAATGTCAGCACAAGACAAAGGCCAAGCTGCTTAAGCCTGTTTAATTACAAATGGATCTCTTGATACTGTGAGAAAGATACAATTCAAACAAAGCAGGAAAAAAAATCCCCTATTTTGAAAGAATAATTTAGCATAAGCAGCACACGAGCAAAGCATTTGAGGTGAACTGCTTTAATTCTTATAAATTAGTTAGAGCAAAGTTCAAGGCAGAGTGCCAGATGATTTAGCCTGCTAAGCGCTCCACCTCCGCAAAAAGCCAGCCCAGGCCGAGTCCGGTGAGGAAGGCAGGAGGAGATGAGAGAAGAGGGGAAGGACAGATGTTAAAAGCGGGCTGGGTTGAGAGGGGATTTTCAGTTAATCAGAGGTGGGGGCTTGTCTGGATTTCTCTGGAAGTTTGACTGACAAACAAAGACACCGGGGACGGCTAATCAGAGCAACACAGTCCAAGGTGAAACCATAAAGGAGCCATTTGCTGTGAATTAGCAGTGATGTAGCAGCTCAGGAAAGTGGCCCTCGTGCGAGCTGCTCACTGTACAACATGGATTTAATCATGCTGAGCCACAGATGTGAGTGATAGCAGCAAGCTTGTTATTTTGCTCAGGGACTCTGAAGCCGTGTGAATGGATGTGCTTTCCTGTTAAATCATAATTGCAGCTGATGCATGTACACAAGAGAGCTTCCAAGGATCACGGACGGGACGCTCCGCGTGCCTCCTTACAATATACTGAACTGCAACATGATTTAATCTCCCTTTTGCAGGAAGGATTTACAGTTTGTGATTCAATGCATAGCTGTCATTGTTTACTTTTTAGAGGAGGGATGGTGAATTGTGAGCTCTGCATTTTCAATGTCTATGGGTGGAGACCTCTGGGACAAAGAATTGGAGCCAAAGACTAAGTGCCGGGTACTACAGTTCCTCGAGTGGCCACTTGAGGCTGGCTCCAAGGAAGTCAATCCCAATGAGGTCCTTAATTAAAATGTCCAACTTTATGTTTACAACCTGATACAAACAAGGTAATTGGTCTCTGAGTCATAATTTAAGTTTTTATTCAACTCAGTTGTTTTAAATCCATTTGGGCAGCACTATTAAATGATACTGGGTGTCTTCCACTTGCTGTGTCCAAGTTACCATCTCAGTTTTATTCAGCCAATGAACTGTTGGGGCCTTTTGGAGAATTTGCCATACAAGCATTGGACATATGGCCTTGCTGGGCTGTTTTTTGTCCAAACTGGCCAATTTAGAAGTCCACAGACTCCAGGATTATCTGGAAAAAATAATCTAAAATTCTAGGAATAACTTCTGTATAAATTAGCACTAACACGCAGACATCAGTGTCTGTGGTGATCATTGCTGGTTTTCTAACTGGTCGCAGTTCTCATGAAAAAATGTGTTTGTTGTGGTTTTGAAACACTGGTTATTTTAAAGATCCTGCGAGGAACTGTGAGTTCATGCAGACTATGGCGCCCCCTGTGGACAAAGCAGTATGTCTTCTCTTTTAGCTAATTTTCTCCAGTACACGTTGTGCTATTTTATACAGTCAAACGTATCACTTTGTGAATCTCTGCTTTGGAAAATGTTAAAAAAAGGCTAAAAAAAGTCAAAGTCAAAAAAAGCTTGTCACTGATGCTTTTGTCATCACAAAGAGGTTTCAGTATTCACATAAGCCTGTTTCTTAAATGGTTAAAAACTCCTCACAGGGGCTTTAAGTTACCCATGTCAATCACCCTGCATTTTTCCACTGCTTTAACAACACAGTATCTGCCAATGCCCCCTTTCTCTGAAATGAAATGGTCACTTTGGGCTCCAAAAAATGACATGGCATGAGCCACAGTGCTAGACTTGAGGCTTCAAAAAGGCATTCGCTAAAATCAATGGGTGAGGTCACAGTCATTATAATATTTACACAGTATTTTGATTAAACTTCTTGTGTTTGGAAAGACGGAAAGAATAAGTTACATTTCTGAAATGACACATATTGGAATGTTAGTGAACTGAGTTCCTTTTAAATGTTCACTGACAGGCAGGTGAAAACAAAATAACTTGGCAATAACGTCTAAGATAGAGGCAATGGAAATACATTTGCTGGGAAAGTAATAATGCCAGCGCTGATGAGGTCACCTGTAAATGTGAAATATCACAGTTATCAGACTGCAATTTCTGCTCAAAACACATATAGAGCAGTTTAGAGAGAAATCTGTCATTAATATGTCCGAACTGACAACCCAGCAAATGTTTGTAAAGAAACACCAGCCATAAAGCTTCATGGACTCACTGTGTTTACTGTTGCAGACATAACCCTCATGTCTAAATATACTCCATCCAAGCCTATGTCCGCTCATCTCATTTTGGGCTGTCGCACTCCCGAATGGACGTATGACACACATACATGCACATACACATACACAGCCGGTTAATGGGTACCAGGACGACAACACAAAGCCATAGACAACCTGTCAAGCTCTTGGAGGGCAGCACTAATGTGATCCCACAGCTCTATCAGAGCCGCCGCTGGGCCCAGTGTTTTATTACAGACCGGGAGGGACAGACACAGGGAGAGATTGGAAAGGAAGAGGGAGACTGTGACCATGGCCCATTGATATAATGGCCCGGCCGGCTTTAGTGATATACTGTACAGGTGAGCCTCGGGGAGAGAGAGGAGCCCGCTAACACAGCAGCCAAAGGAAATGGAAGCAGAGGACAGAGTTAGTATGTTTTTTTTCAAAATCACACAAGAGGAGGGAATGGAGATCTAAGAGCTGAGAGACAGAGGAGCTGCTGCTAGACTGCAGCTCAATACGGATCTTTGTGCCGCTGCCTGAGGAGAGATTACAGAGCTGTATTCCAGGAGCTGTTGTGGGTGTGAGAAACCAAATGGAATGAAATGAAGTCCAACAAACATCGATGGGCTTCCCTTTCTAGGATTTAATGACAGCTTTCCAAGTCAGTCCTCTCACTATGGCACTGGAACCTGTAGGTAATTCGAGCTATATTTCAACATTTATTATATTCAAGCCAATGCTTATAATTTATGTGTCAAATTCGCCATCAATCACAGGCGATAATTCTGCTAATATTCTCGTTAACTCCCACTCCTCATCCATCAATCAAAAGCAGAGGCAGAAATCCGCTCGATTGTCGGAGCCTGAGTAAAATGCAGATTAAGGCTGGGGATTCCCACTAATCAGAGGCCACATCTGCAGGACTCAGTTAAGAAGGTGGATCAACCTTTGATCTGTTGTAAACTAGCAGTCCGGCCTCTGTTAGGACCAAAAGATGTCTCTTGCTTTTTCAGCAGCCACAATAAGGACCCAATCTGGCCTTTGTGTTGCCTTACTGCCTCGAAACGTCAAAGCCAAACCCTTGCAGGAACTTAACAATGTCGTCGTACCACACCCAATTGGGCCTGGAGGCGAGCTTATTCAGGCTCAAGAGTCCCTCTCTCTATATAATCACCCCTTCAAAGACACAGAGAGAGAGAAAGTGGCAGAGGTGGAGGTGGGGTACAGACGAGAGGCAATCCAGCCGAGCAGAAGTAGCTCGCATTCGTATTTATAGACTGATGTCCCACATCTTGTACCAGCAGTCCAAAGTGTGGAAAGCTACAAAAGCAACAAAAAGGTCTGGATTGAATTCAGAAAAAATATATACCCAAAGATAGAGATGGTTCCCTCCCATCCAGATCATGGTGATACACAGACCAACAAAAAAACCCAGACTTCAATCATTTGATTTTAAGAAGTAAACATTTGACTTTATCTGCAACATCATTCAGTAAATAAGTAAACAAAGCACCAGGGCCTTTTTTTCCATAGAACACACTTAGACAGTGAATCCACGCTGTGATTTTTATCAGTTTCACCTGAATGCACCTCTAAAGGGGGAAACAAGAAAGACGGATCGAGCCATTTTGGACTTGTCAGGACTAGAAACGGGTCTTCAATTTTGCAGCAAACATCACTTATCACCTCTACTTCTAGCAAAACACCGTGCAGAATTACATCACACTACCAATGTGATACCAATGTGGCCCTTCTTGTTGGGAATCCTGTCTAACAGCTTGTTCCCTGGAATAAAGTGTCTCGTTCTCTCTTTTCTCCGAGCACATACACACACACAAAGACAAAGCAATCCTTTTTTCCTCTCCCGGACATATCCATTTTCTTTGCTGAATCAATAATCAAAGCCTTTTTTCTTTCTGTATCGCTGTCAGTCCTTGCAATCCAGCAGTTCAGTCTGAATTGATGAATATTAATGGTTGATTATCAATTCCCTTTGAGCAAAAAACACATACAATGCTGCGGCGGATAAAAGTGTTGGACAATCGGATGAGGCATCAGTCAATTTACCACATCTGCAGCACAATTCAGCAGACTGGAACCCATCATTATCAATCCACGCACACCATATGTTAAATGATCGCTGGGAAGTAAAGGAGCCTAGAAAAGTTAGTTCTGAGGCGGAGATATTCATGTGCTGACCGCCATCAATCTGCCTCACGCTACAAAGAAAACACATCCGGATTTCTCTTTGGTGCAAACACAGCAATTTGTCCAACCGTTTGTCTTTTTGTTCTGAGGCGATGTTTTGCCTTTAATGGCCTGATGTAAATGAGTTTGTGCTTCTTTGTGCGTCTGAATAATTGAAATAGCTGTGATTGAAGAGGCAACATTGTGGGAAAACATGGCTGCCGACAGAGACGGTTTGGATAGGCCTCATGACAAAATGAAATTAATTCTTAATCAAGATGACAACAAACAATAAATCATGGAGCTGTTTAACTAACGACCTTTTCATTATCAGTCACAATATCGTCATTATTAAAGTTTGTATTGCTCTTAATAGACACATTATTATTGTAAGCATACATGTCTGTCTGTCTCTAACCCAGTATGAAGGGTAGTCCAGTCGAGACAGATGGCTGTACACCAGTGAGTCTGGTTCAGCTCTGTGTATCTGCCAGTTAAAAAGAAGTTCTCCCTGCCACTGTTGCCGAGTTATGGCTCATGAAGGATTCATGTTGGATCTCTGTAAATAGTACAACCACGAGTGCGATCTAAACGTCCTATTCTTAAGGTGTTCTGATATAGTGAACGATTGCTTTAAAACTCTCATTTAATAAAAAAAAAAACAGGCTTCAATTTTCTGTAATAGTTCAATCAAGAGCTGCTTTGCCTAAAATGACCCTCTCCTTTCAGCAATGGTCTACATGAGAGTCTTTAGTCTTTGAAGTGGTGTCTCCCACTCGTCGTCAACAATGAGCAACCACACGTCTCCTAGCTATGTCCATGTGAGCGATAAGTTCAGGCATATCTACCTTCACACTCTGTTTGCTTGTTTCTATTCTTAATGATGGGTTATTTCTGAACGCTCCCTGGCTCATGATGAGTAATCCTTAAAATCCCTTCCAACACCGTGTTCTTTTTAAGCTACAGCCAAGCAACAAGCTTTCACAGCTGTCTCCTGTGCTTCACTTTAACAGGTACTGCACGCCTGCCTCCCCGACGCCAACAGGACTGACGGGGGCTGACGAACGCACCTCTCAGTGAATCACAATGTCAAGAAACGACGCACTGGAGAAGAACAGCAAAAGGGAAGGGTGCTGTCACGCCTTGTGGCCGTCCTTCTCGCTCTTCCGCTCCTTTGCCTCCCTTAACCCCCCCACCCACCCCTCCCTTTGCTTTCCTGCGTTTATGCTAATCGGAGAGAGAGAGAACACTGAGAATGACACACCGCTAAAAATCGATGGCACAATCTCTCTCTGTCCCTCTCGCAAACACTATCTCTCACTCTGGTTCTTGGTGCAGTTGAGGGGAGCCCGGGCACACACAATGATTGGGGGAATCACATATAATTAACGCTCAGAGTGCTCAGAGTGCGGCAATACAGAACTATTCAAGTCCAATCTTGGCCTGGCCTTCCTCGATAATAGGCCCACAATCACAGACACAGGCGACCTTACACACAGCAAAGGAATTTGTGCAAAAAACAGAGAGCTGTACGACCCATTTGAATCACACCTCCCAACCGTTTAATTCATTTTTTAATTAAGAAAGAGAAAAGGAGAAGAAAAGGACACACAGGGACCAAGAGGGAGAGAGATTTATCATCTTAAACCAATACAGTGCCATCTTGGTTTAACATAGGACTTATCTTAGTTCTGCCAGGCATACTCATGAGCACTTAACCTTGTAGTGAACGCAACCCATCATCATCGCCTCGCAGAAGGCAAAACTGCATTTATTCTTCACCCAGATCTGCCCCCGTATCCCGACCGATTCTCACACGTCCTTCAAACAAGAAGATTCTTATATCTATAACCGACAGTCAACTATGTGGCAAAGCATTAATCACAGCCTTGAGAGGAGGCATCTTTCATGAGCGGGAACACAACTTGATTTTGTGTCACCAAGCCTCTGTTGACTATCCAAAGTGCATTTCACACTCCAGACCGAGAGACACGGCAGAGTATTTCATGCCAGAGCTTGGATTTAGGGATATGCTCTTTTTATAAAAAAAAACGCCTTCAGATAAATTCCCTATAAATACATTCATTTTCCAGGCTTTCCATCAAATCTTAAACACGCAGCACATCTCACAGCAGAGATCAGATCTTTCAAATCAAAGCTCACGTATGGTCACAGAGGCCCCTGTGAGTGTTTGTTTGTTTCAGCATTCTGATGAGCAGCCATTGTTGAATCCAGCAGAGGCTTCCTAATTGACTCGCTTGAAAAATTAATGCATCACTTAACAGCATTTTTGTGTTCGTATGGTATTTAGAAAACAGGTGCAAATCCCGCATGGTGGCAAATATTTAATTGATGCAGCCATATGACAATGCTCGGGATAGAAGAAAAAAGAAAAAAAAAAAGAGGAAGTGAAATGAAAACTATTTACCTGGATTTTTTTTTTCTTGTGCAACAAAAAAATAAAAAAAACCTTTTTTTCTTCTTCTTGAGTTCTGCCAGGTGCCACTTCTGAAGGCTTGAAAAAATAAGTGAATGCACTACAATGACAGTATGTCAGAAACATGAAAGGCATACCCACCAATTATCAAATATTAGGCATGAAACACTGTTTGCAAAAGCTATTACTGAACACGATCAAATATTGTGCTTGATGGCCTGCGGTCCTGCCCATGCCAGAGCGGCTGGGTGAGATTCTGGGGGAGGAGAGCGAGCCTCGCTGCCAGGATGACTCTCCCCAGGTGAATCCCAGCAATGAGCTGTGAACAAGCTGCTTTGGCCGGGCTGGCATGCAGCCTCTGTCTCCCCTGAAACCTGCCTGACACTTTCACGCAGGCCAGGGAGCAGGTGGCCCTTAGCCGCAGGATTAGCCCGCAGTTCTGTTTGTTACAGAGCCGGTACAAACAAACAAAAACACCTCATATAGTACTTTTTATCCATGCTATGCCAAAATACAATAAAAATGTTATAGGACGAAATGAAGTTGAAAAAAACCAGATTGTTTCTCATGTATCTGTATTTTAAATAACAAGGTAACTGTGGTGAAGAAGTAACATTCTGTGTGACTGCAATACAGTATCCTAGCTTTCAAGGACATTTAATAGAGGGAAAAAAATGTTGCAACCGTCATGTCATTTGAGTTTAATTATTTGCAATAGCATTTCAAGACCCCCCCCCCCTCTTTCTTCCCTCACTCTCTCTCTTGTCCCCGTATCTCTTCTCCCCCTTGACAACCAAAACCCTCCCACAGCCCATGGGAAGGAGAAAAAATGGAGGGAGCATTCAAATGGCCGAATTAATGTTTCCACACGATAAGCAAGCTTAATATAATGCTGACAATCACAGCACTCACCCTGCCAACTAGAATTGGATCCGGTCCAGAAAATTCCTCCAGCACAAACATTTGGTTCCAAACCCATCCTCTCTTGGCGCGGCTCAGTAATCTTTGTCCTTCGCCAAGACCGCTCGCCACCGCCGCAGACCCACCAGTTTGTGTACTTTTGGACTGGCCTATGATAGGAGTCATAGACACACAAGGAACACAAGTAATCCACAGCAGCAGCAAGGACATCCACAGATCCATGAGCATCTCCTCGGACCGCTTTGGCATCCTGTCGTTGTGTGGTTGGTTTGTTTGTTTGTTTGTTTTACTTCTCTCCTTTCGGTCTCTCCTTTCCAACTCCTCGCTTCAGATCAACAGCTCCTTCTTAGATAACAAGAAAAGGTTACTTGTGTCCTCTTTGAGCGCTGCAGCTCGCATTCATGGTGTGATAAAGGTCACTTGCATGGCTTGGCATGCCTCCATAGCAGTTGGTGAGGGGGTGAGGCGCTCTGCACAGCATCCATTTGGCGTTATTCCGAGGGGGAGACCTACAAGGGAGCAATTGCAGTTTGTTAGTTATCTTTTAGTCTTGCAAGGAGTTGTCAGGAGGTGAGAAAGGAAGAGGGATGGGGAAAAGAAAGCCGAGTCGAATAAACATTTGAACAAATTACACGAGAGCCAGAAACAGAGCAAAAAGAAAAACGTTTTTTCCAAAGAGGGCAAACAAGTGAAGAAGGATTCAAACCAGAGAGTAATTCTCATTTTAACTTAAGAAGTCAACATTTCCCTTCATCTTTACAACTGATCTTTATGTAGCAGCCATGACCCTTTATCCCTATCTTGTTTCCACATTATCCTGCACCAATTGAACAACAAACGGGTTGTCTGTACTCTGAGGCTATTCAGCCCACAACATTAGATTGCCTTGCTTTAATCTGTCGCTCTGGGGATTATACAAGAAAAATTTTGAGCAATTACACGTTCCTTATGATTATTACTTTGACAATACACTTTGGGTGAACGGTTATAGACTATGATCAGATTCCTGCACATTTAAACGTGCTTGAAGATAGTGCTGGCTTTAGATATAGAGGCTGCAGGTGAGCTCTACAATGCCAACAGCGCTGCAGCTCTCAGATATCACAGTAATCCAGATGAGATAACTGTGAAGGCATTTAGACACATGTTCCATTATATTAAGTTATTAAAATTACATCCCAACTGCTGTTTTCTGATAAGAAATTGATGTAAAGTTTTTTTTTTACATTTAAAAAAGTGTAATCAATTAAAAAAATACCTAATTGAATACAACAGAGTGACACCAGTGTTAACCGAATGTACATTTTGCCCTTTAATCAAAAACAGTTTTAGCTTTAATATCAAATTGAACTCGTTCAGCCGTGTCTGTGCACAACACACTGATGTGCATTGTGCACCAGCATGCAAAACAAGAGAAGAGGAAAAAGCACAGACACGAAGGGCTGGCTGTGAGTTTGAGGTGCAGGTGGACCTGCTATCACGGCACGGAATGGCTCGCTTTCAGCTCAATGCCGGTGTTAGTTCTGGTAACTTTTACTGCACACTCTATGTCGCTGTGCTCATAGCTTTGTGCTTCCAGCGATGCAATTTCCAAGGACAAAAAGGTGTCACCTGAAGCAACCTGCAATATTATAAAGTGAGGAGTGACCAGAGTTAATCAAATATTCTCACTAACCCGACGACTAAAAGTAAGAGGTACAGGTTAATAGTAAATAATAATATAAATAAATAAAAAGAGAAGGAAGAAAACAATAAGCTGTTATATATATAAAAATATATAAGAATTATAGTCTGTATAGAATTTGAGCATAAATGTATTTCTCCTCTTTTTTAGTGCAGTTTAAGTCAATGTGGCGCGTGACTAAGCTGGCGATTTCAGCACCACGGGGGGAGGACAGCTCCCCGCCAGAAAAGCAGCCGGTCCAGACAGCTCAGCCAAAACGCGAGCGCTGGTGGCAGCGGAGGAGCTGTCCAAGGCAGTCCTTACACAGGAGCAGTTCATTTTTTTCTCTTTCTGACTACGAGCCTGAAAGAATAAAGTTTAGCCAACACGGGCGTTTTTACGCATTTTTTTCCTGCAGTAGTCTGCAACACAAAAAAACCCCGATTAATCAAATTTGCTCCGTCTGAAGTTTTCATCTCAAGGCAGACATCGTGTCCAGCCGGTTCTTCTCGGTGCATATGATGTGGCACCAGTGCGCACAAGCAGTCCAATCTACGGACATTTAAAGGCAAACAGGCAGTATGTTTGTGACTAATTTGCAGTGGGATTAGTCAGAAAGGCAGAAAAAAAGGCATATACAGAAAGAAGTCTAAGTTGCAGACCTTCCTGCAGACTTGCCCTGTCACTCCGTCAAACGTCTCGCGCCTGAAAATGTGCCGGGAATGCACCGTTTCCCCGCAATGGAAGAGAGGCTATGAGAAGTCCTATTATACCCCTCCGCTAAACATCACTGCAAATGATAAATACCTGTTAGGTTGTATAGCACGGTGACGGGCTGTACTTACTAGTGACACTTGAATCATGTTCCGTTGCTGCATCATTTTACCATTTTCCCCCTTCTGCTTCAAAAATACGCAAAAAGAAGTCCACTGCGTTTCATTCGAGGCGCTGGGAAAATGAGCAGAAACGCGGAGCGGTGAGAGGCTACAAATCCTTCCTGCAGTTTGTCTCGACGGAGTGACAGACAGTGTGTTACTGTTGTGTAGTTAAGAGCTCCGACAGGCTTGCTGGCCGACTGGAAAAGTGAGGAGGAGATGGAGGAGAGAGGCACGCTGGCGAAGAGAGCCTCCCCTTCGCGGCGCTCATTGGGCTGATGAGGAGCCGGGTCAACAGGCGCACAAATGAATGCGTGCCGCTTTACCCAGGCAAGAGCGCGCAAAGGTGAGCATCTCAAATGACAAGCTATAGCTGCAGGTAGGTTTGTGCAGGTTAAAGTCTCTCATCCCTTTATTTTTCTTTAGATTCAAACTCTTCTCTTTAGTTGAGGTAACGACGCACGAGTTGGCCCTCACTTCTCGCGCTTGTTGGTAAAATGAAACAGGTCAGGTGATCAGTGAAACGAAACCGAGGCTGTTCATTTACATTGACATCTGATAGGGTTAAACATTAATTAGATGGACGCACATATGGTGGCCCTTTCGGCACAAAAGCCATTAACATTGTTCCTGTCCTGTAGAGGATTTCCTCGCACACTGACAGATTATTTATATTCTTGACACATGGAATACATTCTGCGCATAAAAAAACTAAAGCCCAGACTATTAAAAAACAAGGAGCAGGGAGAGAGTTACACAGGTCTTATTAAGACGGCTCGTGAAAAGGTCATGCTCATCATTGCACGCTTGAATGTGTGTGTGTGTGTGTGTGTGTGTGTGTGTGTGTGTGTGTGTGTGTGTGTGTGTGTGTGTGTGTGTGTGTGTGTGTGTGTGTGTGTGTGTGTGAGAGCAGCAGAGAGTGTGAGTGACAGGCAGCCCATGCTGTTGTCCACGCAGAGAGCCCTCTAGTGTTGGTCCGGCTGCTCGGCAGCAGACAAGCAGGGGCCTTTTGAGGGGAGTGGATTTTTATTAGCGCAGCAGGAGAGGGATGCGAGTATATTGTCTGACACCCATGGCCTTTTTCTAGCTGTGAGAATTTTTTTTTTTTATGAAACTCATCTCATCCCTTTCTCCAAATGATACCACGCACATCATATTCTCAGCACAAAGGGTTTGCATATTAATTCAGTGATTATCAGGGCTGCTAAAAGATGACACATCCTATATTCAAGTAGAAGTACAGATACTTGTGTAAAAATTGAATTTGGTAACAGTAGAAGTACTCATTCAAGTGTTTTACTTTAGTAAAAGCAAAAAAGGGCAGGCTCTGAAATGCACCCATAAGAAAACCACAACCTCTTAAAGGACACTTCTACCGCACACATCAAATTAAGGAGATTATTAAACCTAAAGGTTTGAGCATTAAATTTAATAAAGAAAACAATGTGGTCCCGTGTAGGAATCATTCTGATGAGGAATGTTTTTCTGCTCTAAATCTGCTCCAAATTCATCAGCAATCATGACTGGGTCACTTCCATCCACGTTGCTATAAGTTCTCTCTGTCAGTCACAGATCATAAGCTAGAGTCACGTATTCTCTGTGATCCAGTTTCCCTCCCCTGTCTGTTCTGATGTGATACGTCTTCTCCTTGGTTTTTGTCAGTGGCCTGTCATGTTTGATATACACTAATGAAAACAACGAGGAATTGTCTATATTATGTGTTATTCCCCCGCTATGTGCAATTATGCAAAATGAAAACAATTCTATTTCCCCTACAGCTTAAGTTATCTCTATTTACAGATTCTGTATGAATGCAGAATCTGTTGGCAAGTGACAACATTTGTGAAGTCAGAAGCTTTCTAATTTTTAATTTGTTGTCTTAAAATTAAGTTTTTTTATTGGGCTTTTTCTACATACAGGAGAACAATCTGCGTAGAGAGTAACAGAGGCCGAAAGCTGTAATGAAGACATGGGTCCCATCAACAATCACCTCAGGTTGTTTAAGCTTTTTCTCTTTAAACATACATGCAACGATGCAGAGTGGTCTCTCGTAACTCATCCACTTCATTTTCCCCCTTTGGACTAAACAATGACCAACATATGGAAGCTGAAGTTTTGGCAGGTAGTTACTTATAACTGCCAAATGAAGTCAATGCGTAAGTGCAAAATCCTGCAGTTTGTCAAGTGTCCACCAGAGGCTGGCCCCAGGAGCCCTGGAAGTCACATACTGTACACACAACAGCCAAAAAAAGCCAGTTTTTACAGTAGAAATGTACATGTTTACAGCCTGGTATTAAAAAAAAATCATCATGGGCACACACTGTATGTGAGGTGATTTTTTTCTTAAACGGATCCGATTGGATATTATGAATGATATGTATGTGTTATCCATAGCTAGGCGCGTAGCTAACATGACTGACATGTCGCCGCGATAAAATGGTTTGTCATAATGCTTAAAACCCGCCTCAGCTCCAGCTGTCAGCCTGTCGTTAGGTCGACTGAAAGGCTGAGTCAGCATTTCTAGCATGGCGGCTGCTGCCAATGAGCCTCTTGAGCCCCCTGCTGTAACAGATGGGTGACGTCACTCAAGCTTGGTCCATTAATATTTACAGTCTATGCTGCCAGCTTCATAATGTAGCTAGAGTTACTACCTGTTTTGAAAATGTTAGGTTATTGTTTCAAACATTGAGACTTAAAGAGGAAACTAGTCAGCGACATAAATACTACAGTGTTGGCTCTAAATACCTGAAAACTTTACTCATGTCACAAAGTATTTGTGTTTCATCACTTAACCATCTCTGCTTGTGAGAGAGTGAAAGTGTGAGTTTGCAAGCACAACATGTTATTGTTCTTTACCCTCTTAACACAACAGAGCTGTTCCTCTCAGGCTCGCACAGTGGAGACCTTTTGACCTATATGCCAGAGATCCCAATTAGCAAAGGCATCAAGTCTACCATTATTTATTTCTGTACCGTTTAATTTCCCTCCCACTCACGCTTTGATGTTGCAGCTGTGTTTCAGATGGGAATTCTCCAATCATCTTATTTAAAGGCCTCTGCTGCATAATACATTAGACTGTAAATGTTGAGCCATGTTTCTCTTGCTCGATATGAATGAAGATTTCACAGGCGGACACTCGGAGCACATCAGATATGCGTGGACTGAGTTAAATGTATGAAGACGGCTGCCTGGGTGGGCTGAACGTTTAAAAATCATAGTCAATGTTTAAGTGAATAAACAACCTGAAAGCACAAGGCGGTATCTGGACCTCGTTGCATGCTGTAATTATTTTTAGAAGCTGTCACATAATGCCCGACACAACACAGTAAAAGTGTCAAACTTCAAAGCACCAGCCCTAATTCATGCTAAATACAACAATAAAGAGCGCTGTGAAACTGTGAAACATTGATGTTATTCATGCCATGCTCTCTTAAAGGTAGAGGGTAAAGGCTCCAATGACTTATAGGAGAACCTGGGAATAACTAATCCTTCAAAATCTCCTTGTTTATATGTCGAGTTTGGTGCAAATGAGAAGGTTCCAGCTTTAAATTAGTGATTAATTCCACTGACATGGCCCCTGCCAGTGATCAAAATATTAGATGGCTTTGAAAAAGGCAAAGTAAGTGAAGGGGAAATGGTCTTTAGAACCCAGGCATCCACAATCGATCATTAGTTACTGCTTTGTCAGAGGTATTAATCACAGAGCTGTTGCAGCGTGAGCCACACACTCCCACATCTGAAGCTATGCACAACAAACCGCAGCCACAAGGGCCTGTTACTATATGAAGATTGTGTTGCTTGATTTAGATCTTTTCTTACTTTAATCGTGTGCTGACCAATCTGTTAAAGAACAAGCTTGCCCACTCTTATGGAGATTCACAGCAGGGTTCCTTCAGTTGTGAGTGCTTGAGCCTGTTAAAGCAGGTGTTAATGTCATAAGAGACACTTTTTCTGCAAATAACCCCACAAACACCACTACCACCGCCCCCACACATTCGTTTGGCAAAGTTTCCGACTCAACATGTATCTCTCATTCTGATGAGCAGTCTACCTTGAAACAGCAATCCAGCCTGAGGTGGAGATAACCAGCAGCTGTAAAATCTGCTTTTAGCTTGCTGTTGCTTCTTAACTTTGATTTTACTGCTGTCTCTGCTGCTTTACCCCCTGCTGTGTGACCACCAGCCTCATCCTGATAGAAACCATGCCTCCAGACTGGCCATGGCTAAAAAAGAAAGTGCTCTTTGGAAATATGCCCACAGGGAAAATCCGTCATCATCTGCATACGTTTCATTTTAACAGCTCCCCCTTGTGGTCACACTTATGATGACTATTTTCAGACACCTTTTTTCTTCTTTGATCTTTATTTGTTCTCACTTTCTTCATTCTTTTTCTTTCTCAAATGTTGTTGTACTCTTGTACCTTCTTTTCATAAAATGCCCTGATCTCTAAGTTTTCTATCGTCTTGGACTCTCAGTGTTATCATAGAATTGCACTTTAGAAATATATACAATAATGCCTTTTGCTTTTTTTGTTTTTGTTGTGGAATCAAACATGCTCACAACTTATTTTCATGATGGATTAATGCATTTATATTTTTGTAGTTATTCAAGCAGTAATTTTGCCTTGTCATAACAATCATCAGTAAGTAGTGAAAATACAAATAAAGGTCTTACAGAGCCTAAGGCTGTCGAGGAAATGATCAAAACTTGACTTTACACTATCAGACTCATTAGACTCAGATGGCTTAAGTTGATGAAAGTTTATACATAAGATGAATACTCGAGGAGACATGTATCAGCATCACACTTCTGGTTCAGTGTCATGCTAAAACATAACTGCCGGATTCTTCCAAAGGCTTTGCATATATTCAAAAAGATATTATCATTATCAGGGTCGTGTCACATTGACCCACCTAGACTAATCTGTGACGTCTATGAGCTTGGAGCAAACAACAATTTCTCCCAAACATCCTCGCAGATATCAGGAAGAACTATTGAGGCTCTATAAGCTGTCCTTGGTTTCTAGACAAAGCTGAGCTGCATCAGGTCTGACTGACATTAGGACCACTGAATTAACATAATGATTTTTACACATTTAATTCAGTAATTACAGAAATTCCACCACAAAGGCAACAGATTCAAATGTCTTGTTTTGTTGATGAACAGTCCAAACCTTTTAAGTGTTCTGTTATTAGACTAAAGATAAACAAACCTTTTTATTTCTTTGTTAATTACTCTCTCAGATGCAGAGATGGATGCAACTCAATGGCGTTGCAGTGCTCAAAACCTTTAAAGTGAGTCAGAGGCTGTGATACCCAACAAAATGAAACACTACGCTACGCTTGATACACCCCATAGTCCCCTTGGGGAAATTTTAAATTGTTATTTTTTGTCACCTTAGAAATTATTCTCAGTCTTTAAAGATGGACAGTCAGACATCCGTCATATGACCCTCAGGTCATCAGTTGGAGGTCTGTGAGCCGTACCCACTAGTGAGGAGAGGGAGCCTTTAGTTACTTTGGTCCTTTATGATCCTGTATTTTATCATGCCTATAAACCCCTCTATTACAGCCCTGCATAGCACAGGCTGTTTCTGTGTCTGTAGCTTTAAATGTAAATGAGCTGTGTTTGACCACGCCCCTCTTTGAAAGGGCTTGGGTTGCTCAGGCTTTCCCGCTCCATACCCTATTGTTTACAGTGAGAAGTCAGACTCAGAGGGCAGAACAAACACCTAGCTGTGGGAGTGTCAACCACCTGGCCCTTTGTGATGTCATTAAGGGAAGATCTCCAAACGGCCTGTTTCATTCCACATTTTCTGAAACATAGAGCAGGCAAAAGACAGAAAGGACGGACATTTCTCATTATTGGGGAGTTTCTAGACAGACTAGCGACACATATTAGTGTTAGAAAAACATGGTGAAGTGCATTATGCCAAATTTGTGACCTTTAAGTTAAAGCTGATGAACTTAACTGTAATGAAATGGGCTTTATAAATGAAATGATTATTGCTAAAGCTATGTCTTATCATGAGTTAGTTTGGAAGGAAAACACATTTGAGAACTATTTGTCGACTTATTTGGGGCACGAACACAAAGAACTGATCACATTTCAAGTGGACCTCTGTAATAAATCAAAATGATCTGGTTCCACTTTGTTGTAGTAAAAAAAGAAATCTCTCACTGCAGCTTTAAAGGAAGTGCGACTGTTGGGACCAATGTTCATTTACTTTCTTCTGCCAGGATTTCCCTGGTGATCCAAAGAGTAAAACTACTGTAGTTCCCCTCCGGTTACAAACATGTCTCACTAATGGTTGAGCTCTTGCCAACATAATCAGGGCAATAGAAAGGTTAGAATGGCAATACCAATAGGTTACAGTGTAGTTTAGGTGAATAACTCTGTGTTTGAACTGACCAAATTCTCGTCTTCTCCCTCCCTCCTCACCTTGTCTGAGTCAATAAAACCTTTAAAAAAGAACATCAGTATAAGTGCCCTCCTCGACAGGCATACGGACATGAAAGGCTTGGAAATGCTCATTGTTCTCCATCGTCAAGTGTTGCCCTCTCAATTTGACAGCATAATATTAACAGCACTATTGAGTACCCAGGCAGCTGGTTCCCTTCCACCTGGCTCCTTAAAAAAAAAAACACACACAACACACACGGACGATTTCAGGCAGGTTTTCAGAATCCTTTTTTCAGTTACTGTGAATTGTTTAAAATGTCAAAATATGCAAATCTCACCTGGCCTCTTTTGAATCATAAAACAAAGAATAAAATCAAAGTTATATTCTAGTGGAGTTTGAGGGAAATATGAAAAAAAAAAACCTCCTCCTGCTTAAACACTTTGAATAGTCTGTTCAGACAAAATGCAAAGTGCTCAACCGAACCCCCCCTACGCGTTAAGCTGCTGAGAAATTTTGGGAAGCGTCTGTGTTGGAGCAGGTTGAGGTATAAGTGCAGCATGTGGCGCATTAGCATTCCTAAAAGTCACACTTTAATTGGTTGCAGATTGAAGTTAATTGATTTAGCTGATAGTTTTAAAGCTCCTGAAGATAATTAAGTGCAGTGTTGAGAATTCTGATATGTTGACATTTGAGGATGAACAACCTGTAACGTGTGGGCACAACATCACGTTAACTAACATCTTAATCATGCAAATTGAAAAACACGGCAGATTTAATTATCACCGGACCAATCAGGGGTCCTCATTAATTACGTCGGACTTATTCGCATTCACATATCTATTCCACTTACTGCCCAATTATGCAGGACAGTCCTCAGACCCCCGCTGATATAACAAACAGTAATTCCATTCCTGCTTCATTAGGGTGGCGTGTAATAAGACGCTGAGGGGATGAAGGGACAAATGAGAACATAATGTTAAAGAGCTGTAGCCACAAACAACACACAGCATCAGAAATCATGATTAGACTTTCTTAACACTCATGTATATATACTGAGTCAACTGTAGGGGTAATGAAATGTGTGATGAGGAGTCCTAACTCGCATCTTACACACATGGCTGAACTCACAAACTGCCCACGGATAATAAAAAACAAGTTTGTCTGATGCTCTACAACTGCAAGAAGGGAGTAGTTGTTAATATGTTGAGACAAAAACAGCTAACAAGAAACATCAGCAGATGTAGAAATATCGGATGCATTGATTGACTGAACTTATTAACAACATTTAAATTAAATGTTTCCCTTCTGTTGAGAACAGAAAACAACAGCTGCAATCTTCAAACTTTCTGCTGTTCCATGTAGCGTTCAGAGGCATGAATTAAAGCAGCGCTGGAAAGTTACTGTAAGACAACTGGAAAATTCATTCTTTGAATTAGACAAGCTTGGGTTTTTTTACCTCCGATGTTTGGATTAAAGATGTAATTTTAACATCCTAAAATATTCAAATAATAAAAATACATGACGCTCAGGAGACCGCCAAGTTATTTATTCAACTGCTACAGTGCTACAGGGAATGTACCAATGGGACCACTATTGGCTACATGGGTTGTTATGAATCGCATCTTGACAACATAGTTCTATAAAAGCCGGAGCAAATTAAAGCAATCAATATGAAATATTTAATAGAATAAGATGAAGACCAATAATTTCGGGACAAAAATTGCTTGGCTATCCCAATGTGTTCTCTCGCCAGGTCATCAAGTTTTGGTGCTTTGCCACACTTGTGTACCATATACATGCAAAGTTTTACATACAGTAGGTTTTCTTTTTTTTGCTGCCCATCTAGTATGTGTTTTCCCAAACATTAGGGTGAGCAAAATGACTTTTTGTTTGAAAAGGGGACTTTAATCCAGTCCTTTTGGATGAAGGTCCTCCAGTGCTGTCTGAATCATTTATCACCCCCAACATCAATCCCAAAAGGACTTCATCAGTCTTTCTGCTATGTCATAAAGAGCAGCTTCTCTGAACATCTAATATCCCAGCTAATGTGCAGATGACATCCAGGTCATGAAGCTATGAGTGAGCCATGAGCAGGGGAACAGGTTGAATATTCCTGTACGAGTTGGGTCTTGCAATATTTCTCTTTCAGGACAAACTAATTCTGCCATCTCTAGAGAACCAGGGAAAGTCAAGTCTATTTAAGTTTTCTGTCACTTCTTGGAGCCAACTAAAATTCCAAAACTTTTATTTTTGCATTGGAAGGACTCAGTGTTGCATTTATCCTTTAGTTGTTACTTTACATTTTTACTGTGCACAAGCTTCTTCCGTCCTTTAAGAATTAGAAGATGTATATATGTAGTTATCTGTTGTGTTTGTGTTTAAAAATTACACGGGAATACAACATCAGTGGTACCAAATCAGTGGTTAGAGTAGATATGGTTAGTAGACAGAAATGGACAACTATGTAATGGCTGGAATTTGTGTTTGTGTTCGCATGAACACTAATATGTGTCCCTATAACCTGTCTTCAAACCCCCCATTTATGAGAAAAGTCCATCTTCCCAACTGCTCCACTTTTCAGAAAATGTGTGCAGAGAGGCCGTTTGGAGATTTTCCCTTTGTGACATCACAAAGGGTAGTTATCCCTCCCCTAGGTGTGTAACACTCCTACACTCAAGTAACTTCAAATACATATTTTTGGGAATTTTGAGATTAATTTAAACTTTGTGACCTTTGAGTCACCATGGAGGTTCAGCAGAGAAAACACAGTTTTGGCTAAAAGTCTACTCTGACAAATTTTAAACAACCTGGCACCAGAATTTCCTTTGGGAGTAAAAAAGTTATATCTGATATGAGTTTCCGCTCTTTATCTTTATTGGAGCAGGCCCATTTGTTCTGATATAACAGTATACTCTATGTTCTTTTAATTCAGATTACAAGCCAACTCAGGTGTCCAACTCCAAACTTCAACTTCTGAAGTCGACATCCAGACAGCCCCTGTAGGTTGAAATGGACAAACCCATTTGTAGACATTGATTTGATTAAAGGGGAGTCTGTTTCTCTAAACTCCATTGAGTTTTTAAAGTAGCTCCTTATGGAATCTGGCACTCAAAAGAAAGATGCATTGAAAAAAAAAACTTTACATGGACTTTCTCCTTATCTTAAAATCAGTCTCTCCATCTCCACCTGCCTCTTTGACAGCTGTACGTCTTTATGAGCATCAGGCATACACAGAAAAAACTGGATATGGCAAAAAGGAAGCAATCTGACATTAATGTCATGTAATGTGAGAGGGAGGTTATAGATGAAGACAAGTGCGAGCAGAAGAGTTCTAGGAATAGATGAAGACCGACATCAATAGACATTGATGGTTGTAATGAATAGACAGAGTGCTGCTGTAATGACACTTTACCTTTAATAGTGCTCATTAAGAAGACTAGCCACTTGGTTAACGAGGATGAGAGATGAGCGCTGCCATTTGTCGAAAGGCCAGAGATAAAGAAAGGGTCGTATGAATTTCCTCGCTGATGAGAAATAAAACATTATAGAAGCCGGAAGGTTCTTATAGTCAAGTGTAAACCTGGAGAGGCTATAGAAATGTTTGAATGGGGTGCCAGATTGGAGCGCAACCTCCAAAGAATGGAGGACAACATCAAACTGTAAATCACAGTTACTTTTTTTCCAAATGAAAGCCCTGAATAAAGAGAGCAATTAACCTTATCATGAAGAGTTGAATTGTTAAATCAGTGCAGGAACAGACAACAAAAACTACTTATTCAATTATAAGTATTTACTTATTTTGCATTCAAATCATTTAACAAACGACTATAACTTGTGATTTTAGACATTAAGACTGAGTAATATTGATTGTCAGCACCATTATTACTAACATTTTGTTCTGTTTACAAAAGGTGTATAGAACTCAGTGACAGCTGCACTAACAAGTGAGCTCAGTGAGGAGCTGCAGCAAAGAGGTTCTTCTGCCATTTCGACTATCAGTGATGTCCTTTGCACGATTCAACATTTTAATAAGGTCACAACTGAAAATTGATGATGTCCTTTAAGGTGCGGGTTGTTTGCAATGAATGTATGTTAACCGTTAAATTGCTCTTGCAGAAAACACAACAATATGTAACCCCAAAATGTTCTGTCAGTGGAAGGTTATAGTTATTTTATTTCCCTTTTGCCAGATTCAGACTTTTAAACACTGAAACAAATTCAGTGGAAACAGAGCAGATACATACTGAGGCAACTATGACTACAGTTCAATTGAACAAATCTCCATGTCTTAAACCCAGTTATAGATAAAGGGCCCCATTTTGGCAGAGTAAAGCTTTCTTCATTTTATTTTTCTCTTTTCATTGTGCTACAGAACACAGACAAAATTATACGCTATTAAAAAATATTAATGGTGGTGGCAGTAGCTCAGTCTATAAAGACTTGGGTTGGGAACCGAAGGGTTGTCGGTTCAAGTTCCGGTGTGGACCAAATGTGGAAATTTGGTCTGGTACTGTAGCTGGAGAGGTGCCAGATCACTTCCTGAGCACTGCCGAGGTGCCCTTAAGCAAGGTACCAAACCTCCCCCATCAGCTCAGGAGCGCTCACTGTGGGCAGCCCCCTTTCTCTGATATCTCTCCATTAATGCATGTCCATAGGTTCCCGTTTGTGCATGTGTATTTCAGCCTATCAGTGTGCAGCATTTCTCAATGACAGTGTAAAAATTGAATTTCCCCTTTGCACAATTAATAAAGTAAATATTCTTCTTCAAGTTATATTTCACTGAAGCATTCCCACAACATCAGAAACAGTCAATGCCTTAGTGAACATATCTACATAAGGCACAAAAGCTTATCCTCAATTAGAATTCAAATCTTCAGATACGCTGACAGGATCTTATGCTAACTAATGTTGTGTTTGCTCAACATCAAATAAAGATATGCAGCATCTTCAATGCTTGGGTAATGGACATCGGACAGCCTGCATCAACAACTGTTGGCTCAAATGTCGGCAGCACCCAAAGTGCCATCTCTGTTGCATGAGAGTATCACTGTGTGTGTTTCTGTGCGTTGTAGACAAAACACACATTTGAGTTAGCGCGCATGATGAAGAGTTTGGTGTTGGTTTGAAACAGAGCCGAAGTGAGCAAAGAAAACGCTGAGTGTACCAGCTCAAAGCAGGGAGAAACATCGTCGACAAGAAAGGCCACTCAACTTCCGGAGTTTAGAGACATTTTGGCTATTTACAGTCCGACAAAAAAAAAACAGAGTAACGTGCTCTGTAAACTGTGCCGAACACAAGTGCAGCTAACACGGGCAACACAACAGACCTTTCACTGTTTGAAACAATATCACCTGTTAAAAAACACTGAAGGAAAGGAATCACCAAACGTCCCAAAGTGTTAGTGTGGACAACATTGTAAGTAATGATATATGTGGACCCTCAGCAAACACCAGGCCAGTAAGTGTGACTCCCAAGTAATATTAGCGTTTTCCAGCTCCGTGCACTGTGCTTATGATGGTGAAATGTCCCTGTTTAATTAAAGTTTGTCATGTTGTGATAATAAAGAATAATTCAACCACAATAACCATCTGGTTTCCTCAACTTTCACTCAGGAGCAAAAATCAGCGTGTACATTTGAAATAAATAATGATTAGACATTTATCGTGATAATTATTGATATAGACTAATGTGAAAATTTGTATCAGAAACCTTTTCCAGTGTTAGTGTAAAGTAAATTGTGTGTGTGCATGCCTCTGAAATCTATGCCCGCATTAGAACAAATCATACATGTTTACGTTTATTCCTTGTTTTAAACACAGCAGAAGCTTCAGAACTATTGCTCCCCACAGTTAAGAGGAAACCTTAATCCCAAAAGCTGTAATAATTATTATCAATTAGAAATTATATGAAAAAAGTTTGCCAGCACTGGTTAGCCTCAAAGAACCAGCAGCTTGACTCAACTTAAAAATGCTTTATAATGAGTTCACCCATAAACTGTACTGTGTGGGTTCACTCTCTGCTCATAATTCAACTAGCTGCTGAACATAGAGGAGCATTGTGCAGCACAGGAGACACATATTTACCTCAGGAGAAATAAAAAGACAAAAGAGTGGAAACTGGACTTACCTTTGCCAGGTGTTCTGAAACTGACAACAAATTACAATGCAAGATATTTTGACTTCCAACTTCTTTGGATATAAAATTTGGCAGTCTGATGATTTTTTTCTTTGTTGGGTGATGATCATCATGGTTCTGTTTTGAACAAACATCTTTGTATCAAGGCCAGTAACGTAACATAACTTTGGTAAACATGGTGAGATACTTAAGTTGACCCTCACATGTGAGTTAATCCTGTTTGTGGCATTACATCTAGATCAACAACACTAAGTGGACATGTGGACTCATCATAATACGTCATCCGACATGCTACATAACAACTCTCACACATAGGCCCGAAATATACACAAGTACAAACAGGAGCAGAGCTGTTGGGGGTTTGGTGCCTTGCTCAAGGGCACCTCTGCAGTACCCGGACTTGAACCGGGAACCCTCCAGTTTCTAACCCAAGCCGCCCCCTACTAAAATAGAGTACAGTATTGAGAAATGACTCTATAGGGGTACTTGCAGCATAATATTTTGACATGCTGGGCCACTGAATAACTGCCAAATTCAATGATTTGGGACTGACAGTAAGAAGGATGGATGTATAAATGCCATATCACGTTAGATTAGGTTGATGTGTTAATACCCTATTTACAAGTTGTCTCCTCTGCCATCAAGTCGTCAAAAATGACAGTTATTGTTGCTTAAGTTTTTGATTAATTTCTGCATTTTTCAAACTCTGATTCATACTGGAAACATCCATCCTGCCATTATCTATATCCCTTATCACCTTCAAGGTCCCAGGCAGGCTGGAGCTGATCCCATCTGTCATTGGGCCAGAGGCTGGGTACACCCTGGACTTGTGGCAAGTCAATCACAGGGCTCAGTGACCAATTAACAGTGAGAAAACTAACGCATGCACTGGGAGAACATGAAGTCTCTTCACAGAACAGTCTCTGTTTGACTGGAAACAATTCATTTTATTTAGAGTAAGGTGATTTCTTCCAGTTTGGATGCTTGATCATTTAAATATGTACTATAATTATGTAATCAGATGCTTGACAGCAGGTTAGTGGCAGCATCTGTAACCACAACAGAGAAGTAAAAGTTCATGTGACTGTGTCACTGTGTATATATAGCCTACAGCAGATAATCTGAATACATGTTCTTTGATTTTTCTATCCATTCATCTCTTGTGGATGCCAAGTATTCATTTGCATTCAGCATTTAAAGATGTTACTGAAATGGCTCGCAGCTTGGCAACTATGGGACAACCAAACCCTTTTTCTCTTGCACCGAGAAAACATCTCAGAGGGATTTACAGTTTCTAATTAATAATTGGTAAACGCTGCTGACGCTTTGTAAGATTATTTGAAGTCATTAGAAAACACTCCCATCCACTGAATCCGGGGAAAGAAAGAAGGCGACCAGAAATTCTGCAGGGATTGCACAGCCGCACCAAAAGTGTTTTGTTCAGGAAATTTAATTGCAGCATCTACAAACTTGTTCCTGTGAGTATAACAAAATAATGACTCTGTTCTAACATGAAATTAAAAGGGAAAATGTTTTTTTCTTCTCCAGGCTGGAATAATCTTAATGGAAAAAATATTAAAGCTAACACCCTTAGTCCTGTTGTTCTCTTTGACTTACTTCATTGTTTGATGGTAAATTGCCACTTGTCCTGACTCTCATCCCTCTGTGTTAGCTATTCCATATCTTGTAGCTTTTATAGTCCAAAAAGGTTTTTTCCCTCGATGCTCTAGACTCAAAGTTTCCTTTGTTCTCGCCAAAATTAAACAAAACAGACAGCGGAGTGTGAAGTACTGTTTGATGACAAACACAGGGAATTACTCTGAAATACTGTATCATGACGAATAATCAAAGGACGCAATTTGTAACAGCTTTTAGATGATGTTTCACAAACAAGCTTAAAAACAAGATGTAAAGTAGGGAACAAAGGAGATGGATATTGAAGAAGACGTGTGTAGAGTAGCAGGAGGAAAGAAAGGTATGTGAGGACAGGCGGAATGGAAAGGGCTGGAGGAGAATAGAAAGCACCAGGACAAACACATCTAGGCTATTGATTTATTGGAGGGTATAGTCTTAGAGACGGGTGCAAGATTGATCAAATGGAAGGTTATCCTTACTCACAGAGGCAAGCTGTTTGCCAATATCCAACGCTGGAAACTGAAAATGGCTCAGAGGATTCTTGACATTCCCCAACACTGCAGAGGCAGGAGCTAGTGAGCTAGAAGATTCGACTGTGCGAGGAGGAAATGTTTGGACTCCACGTTGAATTAAAGCTGCACACTATTCTTAGCAGAGGTGTAACCAAGATGTCTTTTTTTTTTTAGCATGTGAGCAAAACTACAAGGACATTTAGCCTAATACACTTTATTGTTTAACAGTATAGATGCATTCTATCTAGATTAATTTTGCTCTGTTCAACTAGGACTGAAAGACATATCCAAAAAATATCAACTAATTTTGTACTTAATGTCAGGTGATATTATTGAATCTATAACATTTTTGTAGTTGTTTCTTCAGAACTTGTGGACTTGTGTAAATCAGTGTACTTCTAGTGATGAAAGATACAACAGATGTAGGAAATGTAAAGGCTGTAATACTATGTTTTTTAAGTCAAAGCATTGAGCAAAAATAAAACAAAAATCGTAATACAATTTATCATGGGATCTCATATCTTTCTATTTTAAGCTCTGTTTTGGTCTCCTCATACTCATTGTGTAAATATCCAGCTTTAGCTGTGTTATTCTCCATTATGTGAATCACTGGATTCGCTGATATTAGCGCTAGTGCATGACTTATTGAGGAATAACCAAAAAAGTTGAGTCAGCCATTGACACAAAATCTGCAAAAAAGTAGACTGTAAGCAATATACTAAACAAGGGGTCAAGTGACGTATTTCCAGTCCGAGCTATAATGGATAAGCTAGCACCAAGCTAGCTTAGCTGTCATTCCGAAAATGGAATTCAACAACCATATACATCTGTTCATTACTAATACAGCTAGGTCATTATTTTAATATAATTTGACAACATGTAAAATGAAGCCTATTACAGCCTACTTTACAGTTACTTTTATGCTGCTAGTTGGCTTGCTGGCCAGCTCGGCCACTGGATAGTCTGAGAGCTAAAGCATTTTTGGACGGTTTAGTATGACCAGTGTGCTCCTGTATCGTACTTAAAAAAATCTGGCCAATCTTATCAAAACGATACCTCCAGGCATTTCTCACATACACTTCCCTAAGGCATTTCTTGCATTATATAAAATAGCATACTATGATTCTGGAAAGTGCTACATACTAAATGCTACATCATATTTAGTATGAATAGTATAAAAGTATGTGGTTTCTGACACAGCCACTAACTCAATTTGTTACAGTTAAAACGTTGAATTATTTGCATCCTTTCTCCCTGTGTGCTGCCATCTACTGGTCAGGGGCAGTTTGTCAGTCAAGCTGACTTTTTTTTACTTTTACAGACAGGACTGGATCTATGATGATGCTATATGCATATCTGATGCTCATCGGGCCTGGAGAGTAACTGTAACTAACAAATCTATGTAAATCAAACAATTGGCTTTTTTAAAGGGCTGTGTTCCCTAACTGCCTGTGTGGATTGTAGCTGTTTCTGCAGACAAGCTGTTTTTCTTACAGTACACCAAAGCGTTTACTTTATACTTAAGCAGAGTTAGAATTGGCATAGTTTCTTGTATGATACTAATCATATGTCAATTTTCCTGCACTGTGTTATTTTTATCATCTTTATGATGTTTAAGTTTTGCAGATAAAAGCACAAAAACGGGAAAAAAAAAACATCAGAAAATGGTGCCTTGTGTTTTAATTGAAGGACTTTTGCATGCTAATGCATTGTCCAGCTTTGCACAAGAGTGTGCATCAAGGGCAGCACAGGTTGGTGGATGTATTCATTCTTATACCTTGAATTGTAAGCCTCATAAATAAATGTGTTTTTTTCCAGATGTGACAGTAAATGGAGTGACATTAAGATGCATGCTCTGTACACAACATGTCAACCATTAAGTGTGAGAACAAGTGAAGGAGAAACCAACAAAGCACTGTTTTATAGCCATAACTCTAACAAAGCTTTATGCATATCCACTATATCCTGAACCTGCTCACTCTGCTGTGGGAAGTTATGGCCTGTTGAGCATCTATTAATTTGCATTTGCACTCCTGTTGACATGAATCAGCACCAGGTTTACTGCCCTGATTGTTTCATCTGTCGGGGCATGGAAGTAAAATGAGACGCAATTAATTGATGTGGACCAAAATCCACCCTGTCCATTAATCTTGTAATTGTATGAGAAGGCAGCAGAGAGTCAGTGGTGGCAGCTTGTCAGGTTGGAAGTATGAGGTGAAGGAGATCGAGTCATCCTCCGGATTGACTGTGAAAGCTTTAGCACACCACACAGCTTTCTTAAATGGTTTGAGTTCATATTCCCACAGTTTATATTTTTACTTGGAACACACAGTACTAACTGAAATGAGGTGTATACATAAACATCTGGCAATACATTGATAGGGGGCCAAACACCAATTCATATCTTTAATCATCAATGATTTAACTTTTTTTTTTGTAAAAATACATTTTGTGAGTCCAATATGGGGTTTGGATGATAATGACTAAGAGAAAAATCAAAACGACAAACAGACACATACTGGAGATAAAATGTGACTGGTTCCTCCGTCTTTCATATACTGTGGACATGTTATCCTCCTTTTGGAAAACGATGGATATATTTGGCTTTCAAGCCAGCTAAACGGAAATTACTGAGACAAAAGAGGAGAAAACACCCAACTCTTATGAAAAAAGGGCAACAACTAGTGCTCAACATGAGCAGCTTACGAGAGATCGACATTTTGCTTGTTGGACAAGCTTGTACTGGTAAATGGTAAAAGTACTTGAGCGTATAGCACTCTTCTAGTTTTCTGACCACTCAAAGTGCTTTTTACACCGCAGGTCACACCTATCCATTCACACAACATTTACAAACTGAGCAGAGGCTCCATCAGTATTAACTAATA
This sequence comes from Tautogolabrus adspersus, assembly GCA_020745685.1. Classification (NCBI taxonomy): domain Eukaryota; kingdom Metazoa; phylum Chordata; class Actinopteri; order Labriformes; family Labridae; genus Tautogolabrus; species Tautogolabrus adspersus. The sequence goes on from CM036535.1 coordinate 8,181,871, forward strand.
CCATTCATAAACATTCATATGCCGCAGACAAAGCAGTGGGAGCAACTTGGGTTCATTGCCCAAGGACACATCAGCTGCAGGAGCTAGGGATCAAACTCCCAACCTTCTGGTTGAGAGATGACCGACACTACCACTGAGCCACAGTTGTACTATACTGTCTGGCCATCAGTAACTGTAAGACTTGGAAGTCAAGTTAGTAATTTGTAATTTGATTTAATTGTTATATTGGACAGATGTATTTAACCTGGTGAAACCAGTGTGTGGTTTTTTGTTTGTTTACCTTTTGTTTGCTTGTTTGAAAGTCTTCCTATGTTTGGTCGTTTATGCCCTTTTCCCTTATACCTCCCACTTCGATGTACGACATTTTATTCATGATAAGACTTTGGATATGTGAAATGGGGCCTTTATTATCCACAACAACATGTTTGAAAATCAATAAAAAATGTTGAATACAAAAGAGATGAAAATCAAACCATATGCGAGATAAGATTCTGATATTTTTACAGTATTTTTGTCTGTCTTCTGCAGCTTGGTGTAGTTGTGCTGCTGCTTGTAGTTGCAACAGACCAGGGTCAAACTTTGAGCAGATAGTTGTTGGCTTTAAGTCCAAGGCTGTGACAGGACACCACTTCCAGAAAACCAAGGTCATTTATAGACGCTAATTCAGGCCCCCATTTTGACATATTCTTTGTTTTGAAAAGGCTTAAATATCTTATTACCATTTGAAATTAGTAATATTGGTTGTGCTTTGGTTGGACGATGAACTTTAACATAGTTACATTACAGAGCATGAAACCGATATGCTGCATAGAGTTAACAGCTATTGCTAATTTCCCACTCTTGTCCCTAGTTGGGCGCCTAGGTAAAACACGTAGAGTCCCTTATAAGATAGTGAGTCTGAATCCTCACGATGGAGATGATGAAAGCAGAAAATGTTTGAGTTGTTCACGATGTTTAATTCATTACCCTCCTCCGCCTCCCATTCAGTATTTGCAGTACATAAAACCATACAAAGTGTAGTTTATGCAAATGTATAAATCAGTGTGATAAGCAGCCTTGAAGGTTCATTTTCGACCTTGGAAATTGCAGTTTGTCAAAAATATCTCTTTACTCTTCTACACGTTTTTCATGAGCTACCAGAGAGTTTGTTTGGCTGTATGGAGATGAAAAAAAGAATGATATGTATTGTACATGTTTAAGATTAATATGTCACATCCAATAACCCTTATGTGGTGTTCGGGTCAAACTGACCTGTTTTATATTTTTACCAAAAGGAAAATGATTCAAGAATAAATGTCTTGGCTTATTTTCTGTGAACAATTTGTGAAAGAAAACAAGATCACTGAGAACACATGCTACAGTACTTCCACACATTTATCACGCAGACATACAGAAACATGCAAAAACAGACATAGACATACACTCACACATGCACCCTCTGGGGTATAGCCACATGCACCATGTTATCAAAATTTTCTAGACATCTAAACACTGTACCCCTGCACCTGCACATTGGGGGAGGGATAAACCAGATACATAACTCTTGATCACAGTGTATAGTAAGTAGTAAGTAATTTCATCTACAATCCTCTACCAGCAATATCAGCAGGTACACTGGTAGTGAAGGGAAAGAGGAGAATATGAGGATCATTTAGGTAAATTCTAACTATGATTTTGAAATTAAAAAGTGAACTTAACTCAGATCAGCACTGGAAGGAACAGCACAAAACACTGCATGATGAGCCCCACAGCCAGCCGCTGTAAGAGCCCTAAAGCAAGTCACTGAGGAGCCCCACAGCCAACTGTAGGAAGAGCCATACAACAGCTGCAAGAAGAGCCTCACAGTTTTTTGAAAAGGATTTTCTCTATTTAAATAAAGAAATATTTCAGATGTCCTTCCAATAAGTAGTGTGTTTTTAATTATGCTTATAGATGCCAATTTGAGGGTATACATTGAACTGTAACTAATTCAGGGATCATTAAAATGATAAGTAAATAATTTTTAATTTACCGAAGCAAGATTTTAAACTATTTAAGGATCTAATCAAAGCAGAAACCTCCGCTGTTGAATAATAAAGCAAAATGAAGCAAATGTGGAAGTGTAATAAACTGCAGTTCCTCAAGTGTCCACTTGAGGCTGGCTGCAAAAGACCAAGGGTGCATTCGAATTGTCCCTCCTATCTACTTTCACTATCCACTTTACCTTAAGCCCGTGAAAACGTCATGGGGTTAAGGAAAGGTGTTAGGAGAATTCATAAAGGAATTAGGGAAAGGCGATCGCGTTGTTTTGACAATCCGACCGCATTTCCACTAGGCGACGTAATAATGCGACGGCGGCGGAGGTTAGTGACGTGGGTCTGCTGTGGTGAAACTACAATTTTACGAAAATGGAATACTAAAAGCTCATCTAAAAATCTTTCCCCTGTGCCTTCTTACCAGTGAAATAATCCTGAGTCCCTTTTCCTTTTCTTTTTTATCAACGTTTTATATTACAATTTCTCGTGTGAATCAACATTAACAGCAAAGCATCTCCACTAAACATTATTCACCTTCTTCACACACACATAATATGAATAAATAAATAAAATAAATACTAAGGCAGTAACAAATTATAAGTCAAATCAATATACTGTATAAACTAAATGCAGATTGTCTCCACATTTCTCCTCCAACAGATTGTTAGTTTTCGTGAACGGTCGCTTTAAATGTTGCGGCCGCAAGGAATTGTGGGGCGGCATTATCTCATCTCCTTTCGTAAAGGATGGTCCAGTGTTTCCTATGCTAAAGGAGGTTATAAAGGAAGCATTGACCCACCTTTCCTTAGCTTTTAGAGAATTCAAACGGCTCTTATCATGGCCGCCACTTAAATGCTTCCGGGGTTAAGGTACAAAGGATAGTGAAAGGAGATAGGAGGGACAATCCGAACGCACCCCAAGAAGTCATATACACACCTATTCTAAAATGTCCAGTTTGACAGCAGAAATAAACATGTTTACAGCCTGGTTCAAAAAACTAATTTGTTCTGAATGTTTTATTTTAACTCATGTTTTGATGATATTAGGTGAAGAGCTCTTCATAGTCAGGGCTGCTCTGACTGATGGGCAGACGCATAGTAGCTGTTTAAGGGTTGTCTTGAACATCACCAATTACCAAGGTGAATGGAGAATGAAAGGCTTGAAGATGTGAAAAAGCTCCAGCAGCACTTTTAGTTTAAAGAACTACTTGATTAGGGTCATCCAGTGACCATGGATGATGCTGATGAAGGCCATAAGCCAGGCTCTCGAGTAGACGGAGCTCCCCCAACCTTCAGCGAGGTGATCTGGCACTACTACCACTAATCTCAAGTAAAACTGTGGAGTGTGTCCTCTGTGGAGAGTAACTGGAACACTCTTTCTTGAAAGACAACCTTTTGTTGACTCTTTCAGATGTAATTTTCCTTTGCTTGAGTACCACAAACAAAACTAATGCACACTTATCTGTTGTCCTTGCTGTTGGAGGGATAAATGTCAGAGACAAAACCTAGGCACACAAAACCATAATAATCTACACAGGGTAGATAACGCAAAAGGGCAACAGATTCAACTTTTTTTTCTCTTAAGTGACCCTTTTAAGAGACGGCTCTCTCATTGCACATCAGTAACTCATAAACACCTTTATGCCAGCGGTAATGGACCGAATTTGTGACAATTGAGGGCACCATGACTAAATCATGTCATGTTAAGCCTATATTGTATATTTGGGGATTTTACAGCATTTCTAGTCTACTGTACATCTAAACCGACATAAACCTCTCTGTGTGATCGCTTTGTCATTTTTAGTAATCCTTGAGTTGTACTTACTCTACCTGCGTGTGCCGTATTTGATTGAATTATAATTCCTCTGCACCCTGAATCTCGTCACAAAGAGAAGCGCCAGGTGTTCCACAGATAGTGTGATTTGTCATCTGGTATGTTCTGCTGGTGTGTAGGCCGCTATATCATAGGATAAGTCCCACAGTTTCCACTGCAGGCGCTTGTGTCACGCTCATCACGTTTGACAGCTGTTCAAACTTCACCGCATCTGCTTATTTCGAGGAAAAGTCTGTTGCTATCATTAGCACATGCACAACATTGCCACATTGCCCCCGCTTGCATCTGTTCTCAGAAGCAAACTGTAACTGATGGTATTATCTAAAACCATGATTCAATAATCTGGCTAATCCTTCGGGACTTCTTAGCACTGCATGTTGTAGCGCTGAACACTTGCTGTGCTCTTGGAAAAGTAGAGAGCCTTAGAGTCAAGAGTTGAATTTATAGTGTGCAGGATAAAACTATTTCTGGGATTAGAAATATTTCATTTGGAAATTAATGAACATACTCTGCAGAAACAGAGGACTTCTATGTGTACATACTAAATCAAGGCTAATAATACACTGAAATCGTATCAAAGTCCTTCTTCGCATTAAATACAAACCGCAGTGTTGAAGCATGAAGGCTATTAAAATGCATGCTTGTTTAGGGGATGCACTGGGTTGGACAGCTCCATTGTGTTTGCAGTGCAACTATGTTTAGACCAGAGAACCAATAAGGTCATAAGAAGCTTTGGGGTGAAAAAAAAAAAACTAAACCACCTCCTTCCCCTCCACCCCTTATTCCTTCACCCTTTACTGCAAACCCTGCCGTTTCAGAGATTTATAAATAGTATTAAGCCTGTTCTTGGCTCTCTTGTCGTTATGGGCCGCTCAGTTTGAGTGGCGGTTGTCACAGACAATTTCTATCATACTTTTATAGAAAAAGGGCTGCTCACTGAGGAGTAGAAAATTCACTTTGAGGAGGGAAAGTCTTAGTTGGAAGAAAATTGAGCACAACAAAGACTGATCTATTTTGGCAAGTAATTGTGAAAGTAAAATATTCCATTGTTGCCAAAGGTCTGTGAAGCTTTCTGGTGAAGACTTTGACTTCAAGCAAATTATTTCAAGTGTTAAGTCAACAAAAGGAGTACGATTTGATAACCTGCAGCCATTCTAACCTACTTTATATTCCTTTACGTCTCATGATTCATGCATTTGCAGGTGGTTACTCCCACAAGGACAGCAGAAACAGTCTCTAAGATTAGAAAAACAAACCTGTGGTATATATACATCATTAGCTGCAAGTCAGTCTAAATCATTCTTACATTTCACCTCTAATTGTGCTGCAAACTCAGTAGGAATGGGCGGAAACAAGCCTGGTTGATGCATCAATAAAACATGTGGTGAGGCACATCATGTGTGTAATTGCCAGGGAGGTAAAACAAATCCTAAACAAAGCTGTAATGTATATTTCAGTATCTTTTGGAAAGCTTTAGGCTGAGACTCAATGCTCAGTCTGACAGGCATTAGGGAATATCAGGAAAAAAAAGGCAAATCCCTTTCAGACTCAGAAGTGGGGGAAATAAGTGATGTAATTGGCAGAAAATGTCTCGGATGGGAATCCTTGTGTTTTGCAGAAGTTCTCCATTCATTCTGACAGAGTAGAAAGATGTATACACAAACTGCAATAAGTTGGAAATAAGCCCAGCTCTGGGAAGTTTGCACTGGGCTCTTCTGTGTTTGTGAGGCTCGATGCCCTCGGGTCAATGAGATGCCCTGAGCTCTATACTAAAGACACCTACTCCTCTCCCATATAGCTACAGTAGTTCAGAAACAACACAAATCATTTCACTGCTTCCATTATTCAACACTTCCTGTAAGTGCTATATGTTGCACTATGGTTTAAGAGTCTGACATGATCCCACAGGAGACATTTTAAACTGCAAGATGCACTCTTTTCCTGTAATTGTTTTTAATGAGTTTGAAGCGTAGCGTGCTGGTTGTGCCACAGGCGGCTTACGTTTATGTGCTTCAGGCAGTTTTGAGGAAGCGCCTGGTGTTCTCAGTGTTAAAAATGCACCCTTCCTAACTGTCATTATTTTTCCTTCTAGTCAAAGCGTGTCAAAACAAAGAAGGGCCTTTCTTGTGATTGGAGAGGAACGGCGAAAAAGTTTGATGCGTCACCAAGTGGGAGTAGGTGAAGAAAGAAATCAGGCTTGAATTGTACAAAGTGAAGTGAATGCTAATTTTTCTCTGCGTATGTTTCAGTAATTAAAACTCGTACTTAAGCCCCACTTAACCGCTTCCTTGCTAAGCCCACTTAGCTTGTTTTTCTGCACGGTGCATTACAGTTTACACTTAAACTGTGGCAGATGTATCTCCTCAAATGTGGGATTATTCTTTTAATCATAGTTTACTGGTATCACAAAGAAGGTTTTCAATAACAGGGTTTTCATTTCGAGCCTCTTTTAAGTATTTGGCTGATTCGCTTATAAATGCTAACTCCTTGAGTAGGTGGACACAGCAAAATTAACTACTACATTACATACATGGAAAAACATTGTAGCCAGGCATCTCTTAGGTGTTATTAGATGCAGGGCCCTATTACTGTATGACGATTCAAAGCATTTAGTCTACAGCTCGTGCCTCAAAGGGATTTGGAGCGTGTGAGACTACATATTTCTGGTTCAGCAGCGCACAATCTGATAACTTTGTTAGGTGCAGGGTGCAAAGAGGTTGGATTCTGTCCCTCGATGATACGTACAGTGTTTCCAGCATAAAATGAATCAAACCCATTAGTGTCAGTTCTGTGGCTGCAGGCTGGTGTATTGCTATATAAATGGCTGATTCAGCATTTACTCTCCGACCATTGTTGCCAGATGTACAATAACTATCGTATTTTTACCGTAATTTTGTCCTCTGTATGATGTACGATCAATCATTGCAGAAAAGGCCAAATGTACGATAATTTGGCAATTTCAATATCCACTTAACCAAACTTTGTTTGTGATTTGAGAGCAACCAATCACATCAGCATGACTGAGATTGCCATCAATTCGGGCCCTATTCAGCACCTAACCGGCTAGCCTGCCGCTCTGCTGCCAATCGAATCATCACCTGATGCCCTTCTCTTAACTTGTGCTACTAGCTCAGCTACACAGCGGCTGGAGATGGAGCAATTTGCTAACAATCTATACTCTAATAGTTGCTTCTTAGTTCGCTTTATTTACATAAATGTGGTGTGCCAGGCATAGTTTTGCCATTAAGTGTGGTATTTAGGACCTGTCTTGTTTTTATATATATATATATATATATATATATATATATGCAAGATAGTTTTAAGAAAAATACGATTATTTTAAAGCTGCAGTTTGATATTGCTGTATTTTCCATTTGGCAACACTGTCTTCGACAGACCAGGCTGTGACCAGCCCATGTTACTTTTCTCCTTCCATTGTGTCTGTAACATGCAGAACAACTACAGGACACTGAAAGAAATATATTGATGCTCAGATTGAAGTTCTATTTGTTCAAGCATTCCCACATCAGAACAATCAGTGCTTTTCTACATTAAGAGAGACGCTGTATACATTAAGGCAAGCAGCAAAACAGCATAACTTCATTAATTATTAACCAGATATGCTGACAGTATTATATGAAAACTAACCCTCTGTGTGCTCAGTTTCAAACAAAGGTAGGCTATTAAACATACATTTATTCATTTCTGCTGCTGGAATCAATGTTTTTTTCTCTACAGCAAGGAATGGACACTAGACAGTCTGTATTGTGGGCTCATCAGTGTCATGCATTTGTGTTTGAAGGTCATAATAAATCTAGCTCTATGTTAAGTGAGGGCCTGTGAGTGTGTTAGCCTCTGTGTGTGTTAGAGAGAACACACTCCAGAGCAAGTGCATGATAGAGAGGAGCGGAGTGCAGGTTACAAAACTAAAGAATTAATATAAGAAAAAAGGCCAAAAGGCAAAACCAAAGCTTACCTTTTGTAATGTCCAAAACAAAGTCAATCAACAGTCCAACAGAAGAAACGAAAAGAGGCACGAGAAAACAGCAGGAAAACACTGGGAGGTAAGACATATGAACATATGAAGAAGGCAAGGAACACTGAGACTCAATAGACACGGGGGTAATCAGACACAGGTGAGACTAGTGACACAGGTGAAGTCAATCAAGGCAATCAAAAGTGGAGGAAAACATACAGAGGCATGACGAAACATACAACATGATACACAGGGAAAAAAACTACAAAATGAAACAGGAAACACTGACAACTAAACTCATGATTATCAACAGAAAAGTACACAGGAAACAGAGGGTGCATTCGGATTGTCCCTCCTATCTACTTTCACTATCCACTTTACCTTAAGCCCGTGAAAACGTCATGGAGTTAAGGAAAGGTGTTAGGAGAATTCATAAAGGAATTAGGGAAAGGCGATCGCGTTGTTTTGACAATCCGACCACATTTCCACTAGGTGACGTAATAATGCGACGGCGGCGGAGGTTAGTGACGTGGGTCTGCTGTGGTGAAACTACAATTTTACGAAAATGGAATACTAAAAGCTCATCTAAAAATCTTTCCCCTGTGCCTTCTTACCAGTGAAATAATCCTAATAACCACGAGGTTAGAATTCAAATAAAAGGAATAAAGGCTACCAGGCTACTTGACTTTGATCGTTTTACAACATCAGCATCACTTTCATAGTTCACCTCTGTGTTTAAGATTGTTGAAAGTTGTTCAAGGCATATTATTGCAGCTTGGTAACTTACATGATCTGAGTCCCTTTTCCTTTTTCTTTTCTTTTTTATTAACAATGTTTTATATTACAATTTCTCGTGTGAATCAACATTAACAGCAAAGCATCTCCACTAAACATTATTCCCCTTCTTCACACATACATAATATGAATAAAGAAATAAAATAAATACAAAGGCAGTAACAAATTATAAGTCAAATCAATATACTGTATAAACTAAATGCAGATTGTCTCCACATTTCTCCTCCAACAGGAGTAAATGTTGCGGCCGCAAGGAATTGTGGGGCGGCATTATCTCATCTCCTTTCGTAAAGGATGGTCGAGTGTTTCCTATGCTAAAGGAGGTTATAAAGGAAGCATTGACCCACCTTTCCTTAACTTTTAGAGAATTTGAACGGCTCTTATCATGGCCGCCACTTAAATGCTTCCGGGGTTAAGGAAAAAAGGATAGTGAAAGGAGATAGGAGGGACAATCCGAATGCACCCAGAGACACACGAGGATACAAATGACAAAATAAAATTCAAACAAGTTCAAATATAGAAGTTCACATTTTTTCCGCAAGCTCTCACAATTTTTTCCTTTTGTGACTTCAAATTCAGCTCACACGTTTGGGATTTTTTTTCATACAAGTAAATTGGTAACATACAAGTTCAAATCGGCTTCTTAATCATGTATTGATTATTATGACGTCTGCTGCTGCCCTTTTGGCCAGGCCACCCTTGTGAAAGACATCTTGATCTCAGTGGGTTAATTACCTGGTTAAATAAAAACAATTAAAATGACCTTCTACAAGCTCTCCAATAGTGCAACATATAAACCTTCATAAAGCTTTCCCCTCAGGTTTAAGGAGTCTTATTATTTACCAGTGGTTGCACAATGGAGCAGTATGTGATTTCATAACTAGTTTTGTACCCTTTTGACTTCGATGTCCATGTCCATCTGAAATCAGAACCCCCTCCCAGCTATGTAGCTCAAACCTGCAAAGAAAGGCTTGTGCTGTCTTCCAGACAATATTTGCACAACTTTACTTTTGAAGCGGAGCAGCCTTTACAGTAAATGTTTGAGGTTGACTTCAGCATTAAGGAATGGAATTTAAATGCATTATGAAACATGTTGAAAAGGATTTGTCAGCTCTTTATACTTCAGTCAGTGTTTGGTGCATATTGTTGTGTTCAACAGGCATTGACAAATCAATCGCACAAGTTCCAAAACTATTCAAGGTCTTCTTCCCACTGTGTCGAAACAACAGGACCAGAAAATAATACAAATATATTGACAAGGGCAGCCTGCCTACACAGCCTTTGGACAAAAGAAACAGAAGAAGAAAAAGAAGAAAAGAACTCATCTTACCCTCCCTCAACCCCCCCCCCCCCCCCTCTCCTCTTCTCACTTGCTCCTTGTTAAAAGGACCCAGCCCTGGTCGGAGCGGGGGTGGTGATACCCCTTAATGAAGATGAATATTCAGCTGCTTTAGAAAAGCTCTTGGAAGGCTGCCCAGCCTGCACTCGCTGTTCCAGTGAAATTGGCGGCAAGTTGAGGGAGGGAGGGAGGGAGGGAGAGGCTGAAGCATAGGGCTGATGTGGGGAAGCTGGGTGGAGGAGGCCAGAGGAGATGATGGCAGGCATGCAGGGGAGGCTTGAATGCATGTGCACTCTCCACTGGCAGAAAGTGATGCATGAACACATACATGCACAAACATATATGTTGACATGTGCACGGTCTAGTTTTAGAGTAGTGGAGCGGAGAGCTGCAGGCATAATGCAAATAGTGGCTGAGGAGTCAAAAAGAAGGGCCCAGGTCCCTCATACTTCCAAGTTATAAATGGTAAATGGACTTGAGCTTGTATTGGTTTTTCTAGTCTTCTAATGACTCAACGCATCTTCATAATGGTACATTCACCCATTCTCACCACATTCACACAATGATGGAAGAGGCTGCAATGTAAGATGTTGTTGCTGCTAAGTGTCCATCAGTATGAACTTATTATATTCATACACATTTACACGCCGGTGATACATCAGCAGAGCAATTGGGGGTTCACTATTTTGCAGCCACACTTCAACATGTGGCTGAATGGGCTGGGGATCAAACCCTACCTGCTGGTTGATTAACAACCGACTCCCATAAATACAGGGATGTTGATGTGTTTTTTTAATTTGTAGTCCCTGGAACCCTTGGGTGGTAATTTTTAGTGGGTCCCTGGGAAATAGAAAAGGTCTCAATATTTATTTTTCTTCAGAAACAATTAATTTTAATAATTATATATTTGAAGACGAGACAATTGTTACATTGTAAGATTGCATTACTGTATGATTACAAAATAAAAATGAAATTTTGAGTGTCAAATGCTGTGTTTATGGTGTTCTGGTTTATTTTTTAGGACCAATTTTTCATGAAATAATCTTTATTTTTATAAACTAACTACATTTAAATAATACATATCTGGTTCTTTCTGCATGGATGTTAATGTCACATTCTGGCAGAGTGAAATTATTCACATGGTAGTCTGAGGACGAATAATGAATAATCATGTTGTAACATAACAGGGGGAGTCACTATTTATACTTTTATTGCAGTTGGACACTTTTTTTTTTTTTTTGGGGGGGGGGGGGGGGGGGGGGGGGGTTGTGAGTCGATTCACTGTAGATATGTGCTCTTTATAACACCATACCCAATCAGTTTTAAATCTCTCTCTCTCTCTCTCTCTCTCTCTCTCTGTGTATGGGTCGCCTTTTACGTAAATACATTTTTCCTTTGTTTTATTTATGTTAATTATCCTATTCTTTTATAAATCTTAGCATGTCAAAGCCTTTTCAATAACACTTTAACAAGCTGTAACTAAGACGTGAGGGTGCAGGAAGTGGAACATATGACTCCAACAGGTCAGTGGAGAGAGACCACTGACACAAATACATTTGTGTTTGGACAGGAAAAAATTGCCTGTAGCGCCTCTTCTCTCCACCTAAAACTTTTCACTTTTGATTACAATTCAGCGTTGCCAACATACTGTATCAATGTTTTGTCGTAGCTGCAGTTAGAAATGACAAGAGCAGGGGTCGGTAAGAAATGTGATGATGCAGCCGCCATTTAATTTCATATCCAGAAAAAAAACCCTCTTTTAACGCAAGTTAGTTAATCACAATGTATTGTTACGTATGATAAAGATGACACACATCCTCGGGACAAATTGATAGTAATTACTGCATCCTTTGAGACTTAAATGAGTATAACAGTCTCTCCTTACAGCATGCGAAGCAATCTACAGTAGCATCAGCGACAAGAATCAGCTTGATTCTATTGTTTCCTTTGGAAAGTAAGCGAGTCGTTTATTGACGAGCCTCCAAGAGTTGTGATTTGAGTCAACAGCTCTTCAATGCATAGCACCACAACATCCGTTTCTCCACCTTCAATACAAAAGCACTAGATGTCATACAGTTTGCATGGGGAAACTGAAATTCCCAGAGCAGAGAAATATATATTTAAAGGATGCAATGTGAACAGCGAGTGTGTGATCATGACATGATTTGAAATGTTCATGTGTTGTTTGGACACAGTGTCTGAGGAAGGACGTATAGCTAGCAACCTTAATGTAAATATTTACACTTTTGCATACTAATATCTAATATAGGCCTGGGCGATAAAACTATTACGATAATTATCACAATATTATTTTTGTTAATATAAATATACATTTTTTTCGATAAAAGTTAGATAGATGTAACCTGTAATTACACCACCCAACAACTAGGAAATGGGGGGCGCTAATGAGTCTTGAACGCTAGTTGCCACCCGACAATAAAGAGAAGAATAAAAACACGACGAACAGCCAATCATGTCGCAGGGATATGGGTAAGTGGGCTTACAGACATTTGGAGCGGAATGGAAACACAGCCGAAATGAGCGATAGCGACACTGAAGAAAACGCTCAAAGCACGGAGAAAACATTGTCGAAAAGATGACAAGAAAGGAGGGTCAAATTCAGGAGTTTGGAGATATTTTGGATATGTACAGTCCGACAAAAACGAGTGACATGCTCTGTTAACTGTGCCGAAGACAAGTGCAGCTAAAACGTGCAACACCACAAACCTTTTCCACCATTTGAAACAATCTGACCCGTTAGAACACTGCGAAGGAAATAAATCACCAAACACCCCGAACGAGTGTTAATGTGGACCGTATTGTGAATAATATAAACAATGTATGGTGTGGACCCTCAGTAAGCGGGCCAGTAGGCTAAGTGTTACTGCCCAGCAGCAAACTGTCATATCAGCGTTTTCCACCTCAGTGCACTGAGCTTATGATGGTGAAATGTTCCTCTGTTCAAGTATAGTTTGTTATGTTCTGACAATAAAAAATAATTAAACCATAATTAACCATCTGGTTTCTTCAACTTTCACTCAGGAGCAAAAATCAGCTTTTAAATTTGAAAGAAAAAATGATTTAACATTTATGGTGATAATTATCTATATCGACTGATGTGACATTCTTTATCGTGATAACATTTTAAGTCATATCACCCAGGCCTAATCTAATACATGGTTGTGATAAATGAAATACTGGGCTATCATTTGTTCAGTGTTGTATTTTGAGGGGGAAACATGCTCCAGAGACACAAGTTAAATGTCAATGACTAACACCTTTAAATCCAGATATCTTAAAAATGTCATCAGCAGCATCACTCTCTTATAAAGCAACATTGATTTCTTACATTTTTTGTTCCAAACTGTTCCCGCAACCTTTTTCTGTTTTCTATGCTTTTTTACACTTGTCTCAGGTTTGGAAAAAGGACCTGACCTTGTGTGGTCTTCTCTTGCTGATGACAGGAAGCCCGAGGGCATCACAGTGAAGGAGAAAAGATCCCGATATCAGTGTTGAGCAGAATATTCTGCAGGTTTCATCTGTTTACAGAGAACAGATAGAAATCACAGGCTTTGTCTTTTTGGAATCAGGTATACTGTTTGCTAAACCAAATAGATCTCAATCTATTTATCATGTCGTAAAGGGAGGGAATAAATGTGACACTTAAACTTTATTCAACTCAGGTTTGAGCCAATGGAAAAGCCATACACGTCGCTGTTATCTCCAAAGTTTGGCCTAAACGTCTGTGTGCTACCTGGGTGTCATTCAGACATGATGATTGCACACATTTCTTTTTCTCCTTGAACAGTATGTAGTTTTGTTGATGTACATGTCCAACCTGAATCACTGTCATGGAAAGAAACCATAATGCAAAGTAAAAGTAGAAGAGACACAGATGCCAATTTCAGTGTAAACACACGTCTAATTATTTATTGACCAGAAAGGTGATGTCATTGATTGAATTTAAGATAAAAAATTCTCCAGTATTATTCTCAAACTCTGACGAAATGTAAAAAAAAAAAAACATGCTCATAGGATGGTTAAAAAAGACATGATCTCGCTAGATGTGCACATTGCTCTACATATTGATGAACATTTTACCCCTTTGAACGTTTTCCCCCCAGCAAACTCTTCAATCTGTGGTTACTCGCAACACCTCTCTCTGCTGTTTCATCAACAAAAGATTTAACGTATCTAAGAAGATAAGATAGGATAATACCTTCTTGATCCCCACAGGGGAAATTCAGGTAATTGCAGAAGCACAAATACAGTAGAAGTAGGTAATACAAAATAAAAAACAGAATAGATAAGATAAATACAAATAAAATAAGGTCCTGACCGTTATAGGATATTGGGGAGAGAAAAAAATCTGATACCGATATATCGGCTTATATCTTTCTTATATCTATGTTCGATCTTTAGAGACATATAGATATAGATATAAACATTTATTGTGTTGATCCCACTAATGCAGTTATCATACACTTGTGGAAAAGATAAACAGTATATTATAGACAAGATGGTCACTCAACTGGAAAGTAAATGCACATGTACGTGCGTCACCACTTGACAATCTGGAGAGTGGTAATGTTTGTTGTAATCCATATAGTACACTCTGCTGGTGACAGCCAGAAAGAGAACTGCTAGTGTAATACAACGATACTCAAATGAAATGCTATTTGACTGGTAAATAAATCTAGTAGTATCAGCAGATATCTGGGATAAAATTAGCTGATACCGATGGTCACTGGATATGCTAATATCGGCCGATATTATTGGCTGGCCGATTAATTGGTCGGGCTCTAAATATATAGGAGGTATAGAGCTCAACAGTGTGGTTCCGAAAGTAAAAATCCCATCAATTTTTTTCCATAGTGGATTCAATTTTTGGCTGTAATATAATAACCATCCACGGTATACTTACCTCGAGCTACCCCAGTATGAAACGATGGTATATGCTCCTGTAGAAGGCACACGTTCGTGTGAAATCAACCTCGTTTTGAGAAAAAGAAGCTTTATTCGCGATCTCTTTGAAAAGAACTTCACTACCCATGATCCTAGAGTGTCACAGTGACGTCTCTAATTGGTTGAGCTTGCTGTTACCATGGCAATGTTTCCCGCCCCTTGGCGCCGTATGCGAACAGAGAAGTTTCAATAACAGGTTAGCTAGTTAGTTAGCTAACACGAAAAGTACTAATAACTTTGTCATGCCGCTGTGAATGTAGTTTATAATTTCCACAACACAAACTACAACAAAGTACAACACTTACATTAACAGTATAAACACTATAACAACGACAAAAGTTACTTTTCAGAAGAAGCAATATCATTCGCAATGGATTGTGGGATGGGTAGTTCCTTGACTCCGGACGGATATTATGTACACAGTCTTGTACCTTTGCCTTTTTTCCTGTTTTTTAATGCCGTTTTGGTGCCGAATTAAATGTGCTATAGTCATGAGTACTTGGGTCGCTGGCTGTTTTGGTTCCAGACGCCAATCTTTTGATATAAGGATTTTGTGAAAAATCAAGGGAGGATTTGAATGGGGAAATTTACTTCCGGAACCAGAGCCACCGAAAAAGTTGCCGGTCACTGTTGAGCTTTATGTACACGTAGAATATAAATGGTGAAGTGAACTATACAGGACAAGTAAGACATTATGTGCAGTGAGTGGCAAGTTAAAGTGACAGGTGATGCTTTAAAGTGACTTGGTATGATTAATAGCAGCAAGGGATGAAAACAGCAGTGTAAGAGCAGTATGGTATGACAGTATAAAAAGAGTTCAGTTATATAATATAGTATGATATAATACAGTACAATATAATGCAGTATTATGTAATGTAATATAATATAGAATAATATGATTTTAAAAAAATCAAGCAAGAGCTACCAGGATTCATGCGTGTAGAACATGTGATGTCTGTCTCTGCTTTAAGACTGGATGCAACCAACAGCCTCCTGAGTGCGCTCAGAAAAACAAGGTTCATCAATTATTTCAAATCTTGAATTTATTTAGAAAACAAGAATACAGGGGGGGCATATAAAGTACAATACGTTTTAATAAATGTGTTTTTGTTGGGTGATTCGCTCATGTTCATGAATAACTGTGAAACAACTGTTTTGATCTTTTGTTGGGCTTTCATATCATTAAAACACATTTTTGTCCTCAGGAAAAAAAACTAAATTATAGAACAAAAGATGGATGAGAAGTTGGTTTAAAAAAACATGATTTGCAGTGAAAACACTCAATAGGTTAAGTGTTTCTAGTTGCATTTCCGTTTTTTAGTAATAATGAGCAGCTTGTGTTTCCACCTTGTGTTTCCACCTTATTTTTCTCCTCACTTTCTCTTTGATGAAGTCCTTTCTGACCTTGTTTCCTGGAAACTGCAACACTTTTTGTGAGGGAAAAAAAAATACAAGTTAAACTTATTTGGTTCTCTAAAACGGCTTTCTTTTAATTTAGTGGAAAAAAAACAAAAACATCTCAAGGTGATGTTGATGATGCTGTGTGCTGAGCCATGTGATGTCACGGATCAGGCTACCTTTGGCCACGGCTGCGAGCGCGCTCCTGTTGCCAGGTGGAGAGGGGAGATGGAGAGAGCCGCCGGCCATTAGCCGTGTTTGGCTATTGAAAGTGAAAAGAGAAGAAATGTGGGGCAGCTTTGCAACTCGTTTGAAGTGGGGACAGCTTGTTTGTGAAGTGGAGGCCGAGTGCTTGGCTTTCATGTCCTGCTCTTGTGTGACCCGAGGAGACCTGGACTTCATAAACCATATTGACGATATCGCCGGGAGAAAAAAAAGACACACACTGACACAATCTCTTCCAGCACTTATGGGGCTCGGAAGCCTGCAGCTTTATGAAGTGAGATGAATGAGTGTGCGCTGGGAGTTTGAAGGCCAGCTCTTGACACGACTTACAAACAGACAAACATTGATATGCTCTCAAGTCCCTCATTACCTGAGTAATAAATAAGAGCTTTAAGGCATTGATGTGACAGCTAATTTCAGGCTGCATAACAATACCCACGCTGTGACATTTGTTCACGATTCTTTTAACGATACTGTCACAATCCATCAGCCCTCCTCTCTGTGATCCTGTACACGATTGTGTGATTAAACATGAATTAAAAGTGAAACCATGAAATTGCAAATCCTCCCACCACCTTCTCTAAAGTTGAAATCTGGTGCTCTTAACGGGAGAGTTTTTGACACAACTGCTGATCCAGCTCTCGGGGATGAGGGCTTGGAGGACTTAGACGCTTTTTCGTCGTCTCTGCATTTCTTGGGAGGGAATTGGCAGATTATTTGGTCAACCTCGATCAGTTCCACCGCAGCTTAGGGGGATACATGCTCGCTGACTAATATTGCCCGGAAATCCATCAAAGTCAGAGGGCTTGTCCCCCTTTTAAAACTTGTGTGTTCCAATCAAGTGCTCAGCGACTCAAAGCTATCACAAACAGAGGCCATACTCACGCTGACGGATCCCGATGAAAATAAATTATGCTGTTCCGGAGCATGAAAGTATACGTACTGTAATGTCGAATGAGACGACAGTTCACTTTAATCTTCAAAGCGCTCCTATAGCATAAAGCAGTTTTCTTTGCTGCTTTAGTATTCCAAAAATAAAATAAAAAAGTTCAGATGCTTTCCACACTGCCAGTGGTTTCATTTAGGACACAAAGACACCTTTCTTTAGAGTTTGACTGTTAGACATCCCAGATTGTGTAAGGATGCAGGCACGAGTTCAGTACAGGAGATCAAGTCACAGGAACTACGAGAATAGGAGCACTGAGAAAAAGAAGAGAGTTGGTGTTGTAGTTAAACAATTTCAGTTTCACATTATAAACACCGTGCTGAGCAGGTAGAGGTGTCAGGAAAAACAGCTTCACATCACAGGCCTTCGCTACGCTGGTTGTGATGGAAGGTGTTAGCTTGAAAAGAAGTCCCTCACATGATAAACATCATGGTGTCATAGGTGTTCCCTGACAGCTACACTTGCGGAAATATTGTATGAATAGTATTTTTGTACACCTAACTTGGGAAGTGTCTTAATAACTAGTGGAATGTCATTACATAAGTTATTTAATGTCTGTTGTCATTTCACATTCGTTTCATTTTGTTAAAAAACAGAATGTAGTGGAACATTTTGCGATTTTTAAAATAGTTTTTGGTTGTGTTATATTTTATACAAACAGGAATCTGTTATCAGGATGTGATCGGCACCAGACAAAAAAACAGAATGCACTATGAAAAGATAATAAGTTAGTAATTAATTAGTAGTTAGTTCACTTTATCAAGTTATTGTAGTTATAATTAAATTGTAATTGATGTATATTTGCATATGTTTATGTGCATATATGTATTTATTCAAATATGTAGCCTATATTCAGATATAACATAAGTCTTTTACATTGTTGATTGTTTTGCTTTGGTGATACCAGTTGTTACCATTCATGCCAATAAAGCATCTTGAACTAGAACTTATTACAAAATCTATTTCTTAAATTTTGAGTCACAACTGTATGCATGGTGGTGCAGTGGTTAGCGCTGCTGCCTCACAGTGAGGAGGTTCCTGGTTTGAATTCCCGTCAGACAGTCCAAAGACATGCTTGTTAGGTGTATTGGTGACTCTAAATTGCCCGTAGGTGTGAATGTGAGTGTGGCTGGTTGTGTGTCTCTGTATGTTAGCCCTGTGATTGACTGGCGAACAGTCCACGGTGTACCCCACCTCTTGCCCAATGACGACTGGGATCGGTTCCAGCCCCCCTCCCAAGCTGTAAAGATAATGAATGGATAATTGTTATATGAGCTGTCCCTCCACCCACCACAATTAGTGACACTTACTATTTAATAAGAAGTGTGTAACAAACAAATCAGTGAGAATTGTTTGTTTTTTTGTCAATGTAACTTGTGCAATGCAAATTGAGTTGAACGGTTTAATTCGATAAACAGATGAATAAATCAATTGGATTAAGTAGTCATTTGTTCTTGTTTTACACATAATATATTCAAAAGATGCTTAGAATGTATATCCTGGATTAGGCTGGGACTTAAATGAAGTGTACATAAAGGATCAAAAAGTGCTGTGTATGCATTTTAAACATTGTGTAATCAATTCAGGCAACTTTGTAATTTAACAACATTATCATTATCATTATCCAACCGATAGCTGGAGCCATATTAAATCATAAGTTGTCATCAGCAGTCTAAGAAATGAGGTTCATTGCAAATGTTACATGAAAAAATGCATTATTTCAATTTTGAGGAATTTTGGGGATGTACTCCATCAGATGTTTTGTGCTAACCCCTCGACTTGCTCTCAACAGTAATTTAAAGTCGAACTTAAATCTTGAAACTGCAAAACAACATTTTACTAATACATTGAATCATTTGGAATCATATTGTTTGTTTGTTTGTTTTGTTCACTTTAACAACAACAAAAAAACGGATCACTGGACTTTAAGGTGAGCTTACACTTAACACAGCCTGAAGTTAAAAAGGATCCGTTCATCTCTCAGTTGGGAAATACATTTTAATTTATGAGAAGCGTATAAATGTAAATTTGAGATAGAAATGATGATTCAAGGTAAAATACACTTCAGTACAGATCTCTGCCTTCGCTTCTCAGATACATTAACTATTCTCTTCTTACCTCCAGCTATTACAAATATCCAGGCTCTGCTTCGCTCAGCAGGCCGAGCTGTGCACAAAACACACACACACACACACACACACACACACACACACTTACACACAACTTCACATTCCTCCTGGTCTTCAGCTGCAGCACGTGACAGAAAAACAGTTATTCAGCACAGGTCCCGTGGGCTGGCTGTCTGCTCGTTTGTTAATGACAAGCATTTGGGGTAACCATCGATTTCCTGTGGCACTAATTAAGAGTAGACTCATTAAAACGTTTGCAATACATCCTGTGTTAACTTTGCAACCCGCCACCCCTCCCCTCTCTCTTTTCATTCGACTTTGATTGTTGTTTATCTTCTCTCTTGTTGAGGCGAGCGCTCCTACATCCACAGAGAGACTGATCACAGAGAATAACATGGAAACTATGTTCCTCCATCCTCTCCCATCAACCATCTACAGTCAAAAACAGCCAAACTGTAGCTGAGTTCAATGTAGAGGTAAATGGATTTTATGTGTTTAATATGTTTCTAGCATTGATCAAATGTTTTCACTTTGCCTTTTGGGCTTAGTTTGTTCATTTAAATTGGCTTAATATTAGTAAACAGAGCTAATTTTGTCTGTTTCAGCCCAAACATTCATTAACCTAGAGGGGAAGTGCGGCGAGATAAAGACGGAAAACTCTTGGCTCTGATTCCAACTACGCTGACTAACACTGGAGGTATCTGAGCAAACATTCACATCCATTTAGGAGTGCAATCTGTATTAAAAGCCCAGTTCTTCTTATTCTGAACAGCCTTATTGATCCATCTGACTGTCCTCCCTGTGTGTTTACGTCTGGTGCCAGGTCGGATATCTGCTCCTGGTGCCTGCTCATGTCCTCCTGTCTGATCGCGGTTCACTGGATAATTCAGTCCTAGATTGCTTACTTTACTTTGAAAAGCTTTGTCTGCTTTGTTTTCTCAAATATAACAAGGTTTGGAGATATTTATCCTCCTCTAAAACATCTAGTGTTACACAATATAACAGGGGTCAAGACAATTTCAAATCTCTGGAAGATGACATTTAAAAATCTTAACAACATCGTTTCTGTCCAGACATAATGTCTCCAGTTTCTCATAACCCACACATCTCACTGACAACAATTTAAAACTAGAAAAAAATCATATTTGCTGTCGGATGTAACAACATTGGTATTCTGGAAAGACGTGTTGCTCATAGCTCTCTATTTCTTCATCGAGCAAGTTAGATGTTTTTCATCAACCTCCATGCTATTGCAGCTGCCTAACAAGTTTTGGAGTTCCTGATTTAAGGGTTTCAAGGTTTCACCATTTGTTTTGTTGCATGTATCGTCACACTCTTTTAGGTTATTTTTTACTAAGTCACTTCTCCTTTTCAGGCTTGCTTTGCAGTGCAGGCAGTTATTGCCAGTATTGGGTAAGTGACTTTTCCTTAAGGATTTTTCACCATTGAATCAGGCATTAGCATTTCCATAGTACAGCATAGCGCCAGCCTCCGCTGTTAAAAAATGAGCGTGGAAGTGCAAAAAACTGTAGTTCCCTGAGTGTCCTCTTGAGGCTGGCTGCAAAAGTCAGTGAATTCTTGTTAGGAAATGCCCATTTTCACAACAGACATAAACCATTTTACATCCTGGAACAGTAACAGTTTTGGTCTCTATATTTCATTTCTTTATTGGTACACATTGTATAGGGGGTGACATTTTTTATAACGTATCCTTTTTGATTTTATCAAAGCTAACAGTTATGCAAAAAAGTTCATAATCAGAGGCGTGGTTGAGTTGACTGACTGGTGGATGCATTGTAGCTGTTTGACAGGAGGCATAAGGCCCACCTCAACTCCACCCCTGCCTGTTTTAAAATTGACTGACATTTGGGTTAAGACAGCATTTCCAATATGACGACTGCCATTGTTAAGCTTCAAAACAATGCTTCAGAAATCAAAGGGTGATGTCACTGACACTATGTCCATGTTTAATACAGTTTATGAATAAAGCCATTAAACGCCATCTCAGAAAAGGCTAGACTTTCCAAAAACAAATGTAAGACAATGTAGTCAAATATTCTCTCAAACAGAAGTATCAATTAATTGTGGTACTGTAATTGTTTTGTGGTTTTTTCCCCTAATGACATAACATTTCTGCCTACCACAACTTCGCCAATTGACCATATGCCCAAGGCGACCATGTTGTGACATCACGCTCAGGGTTGTTGTTATCGTGTCTGACTGTTATGCTCCAGGTTTAAGACATTGTAACATCGGAGAAAACATTTTCACTTTAAAGCTTCCCAATTGATAAGAAACTACACAGACAATGGATACTGAACATCCAGAGACACATTGGGCCGTAATATGAGTTACAAAACATTAAATAACATGTCCTATAATCAGAACACAGCTAATGTTAGCATTCAGTCACTTCCCAGTTAACATTTATGTTTGAGAATCACAGATAGATTGGAAAGCAGGGGTTTATGTAACGCTATAACTGGATACCTTTTGGGATTTCTGCTTTTGAAGGTTACATACTTTCTTGCCTGTCTTCAGTCAATGTTGGCAGGATGTAAAAAACCGGAGAACCTCAAGTTATTCTGTATTCATGTATTATTTAAAACAATGTTATAGATACAAGTACACAGTGAAATACCTTCATAGGTGTAAGTATTGGATTTTACTCTTTCACAAGTCTGTTTGAACTATCAAGCTTTTTTTTTCTCCAAGTAGGAGAATTTGAAGTTTTTTGTCAGTCCTGATATCTCTGTGAATTTAAAAACCAGGTGGCTGCTCATGAAAATGGTACTTTATACAAAATATATGACAGGCAACCTACTGATTATTTCATCATTTCTGACTTGAGAAAATCTTGGGTAATCTTTTCTGCTCTACTACTGTGAAGGCGGCAACATGTGTGAGGGTATTGACATTATTTTTATATTGCCAATTTATTATTTTACACATATTGGGTTTGGCCCATGTTTTCTTTTTTCCTGCAGCCACACAGAATAAACTTTTTTTTTCAAGAAGAAAAAAAAACAACAACCTTCCAGCACATTTCCACAGTCTACATGATGAAATGTTGCCACAATGAGAACACAGCATTTGTTCCATTATAATGGCAGGTGCTCTCTTTCTCCAATTGTGCTCTGCTGGTGGGCAGTGCTTGGAAATGTGTGGAATGAACAGCCTGCAACAATATCAAGTGTTAGCAGTCAACTCAACAGAAAGCTAATGAACCATAGCAAACAGCTTGTGGGGTGTAGCACGAGAGAAAGAGAGAGAGAGCGGTTGCATCAAAAGTCCTTCATCGGCATCTTGAGCACGCTTAAGTGAATAAACTATTTCCTGAGGCTGGTGGAAAACAGACGTAATCCATTGACATGAATACAACTCAAAGAGTGAGACATAGCAGACGGAACAGCAGTAAAGAATAGACAGCACAAACAACAAGGACTCCACTCCAGTGAATGTGGAAATAAATTGACTTCTATAGTTGAGATTGTAGAGAAGTAGACTGTTGGTAGGGTTATGGCTGAGCACTGAAAAGGAGAACCATAGGCAACATCGAGTCTGTCTCATATATTACATGACATTACATGACATACCTATGTAGCCTGGTGAAACTGTCTATTAATGATTCTAAATTAATGTTCAACCTAAATACAAATCAGCCTGTTTCTAAGATGAGACACTACAGCAAAAGGCAAAAGGTGTAACTGGTTTAGTAACTAACATCTTTTAACCTGTAGGGAATATATGACAACTTTGATGACTGGAACACAGATTAAGGAAGAGAAACTGGGAGGTGATGCGGTAAAAACCCTAGTTTTCATCCTTCAGTGCCTTTGCTCACCATCTGTAACTTAAAAGTTTAAGAACTACACTAACCCTGTGAATGTTTTGATTCCACTGATCACGAAAGCAATCATTTTACAGCCCATTAGGGCCCTTCTTGAAATCTGATTGGCCAACTCAGGTGCCAAGCTAAAATCCTTAACTACTACTGATTTGCCCTGTCAGAGGCAGGAGTTTTGTTAAATCAACTATTTGGGCAGAGTTGTAAACAGCTGCTATAGTAGATTTCTTTGTATTTCAATGTGGCACATTTCCTTTTCTAAGAGCTTTAAATTCTGAATGTGGACCAACATCACCTCTTAGTCCTCAAAGAATGAATGCTGAAGATTGAAATGTTGCCACTCTGTTGTGTTACTTTTTAAAGTTTAAAAAAATACACACAGGAATATTAAAACTATTTTAGATACCTAATTCACGTTAGATATGATTAGTGGATATAAGAAGGGTAAATACATTCTATTGATTTCAGTGTTTCACAAACAAACTTAAGGGGAAATTAATTATCACAATCTTGATTGTATTTTAACACATTTTTAACTCAGCCCTTTTCATTACTTTTTTTGTCGAGAGGGGGTGGGGGATCCTCCTCCAAGGGGGGGCATGACAGAAAACGTTGAATAACACTGCATTAGAAATAACACTCCGTACTTAAAGCTGCTGCAAACAGTAAACATGACCGGTCATTTTTGGGGGAAATTTTTGATATTGATTTTAGGGAAAAGAACAATGCTTTTTAGATTTCTAGTCTTCTTGGTAAACATAATGTCACATTATTTGTACCTAATGCTAACAGTACGCACAGTTATTGAAGTGAAATCTAGCTAGCATATTGTAAGCTTTCCAGCACACTGCTGACCTGGTCTTTGACGTTTACTAGAGTCACAAAGTCTTCTAGCAGGTTCTATTAACTGGAGAAGTAAACAATGCTTCCATTATGTTCAACCTTATGGGAGGGTGTTAGCAGGGGCGGATTTAGCAATTTGGGGGCCCAAGGCGAACTTAGCTATGGGGCCCTCCACATTCGTTCTTATAACACAAAAAACAGTAAGGGCACCCCCAAAGGCACCTGTCAGTACTAGCTCTTAATAAAGAGTGAATGGAATGCGAGAATTAAGTTTCAGATATAACACCAGTGAATGTCAAAATGCCAAATATTTATTTTTTCTAAAAATCTCACCAGACATGTGCATGTGTGTGTGTGTGTGTGTGTGTGTGTGTGTGTGTGTGTGTGTGTGTGTGTGTCTGTTTGAGAGTGTGAGAGAAAAAGAGAAAGAGAGTGAATGAGATAGCAATTATGAAATTACAATAACTACAATTACTGTGCAACGTATTACAAAAAAATTACATAACAATTAATGCTTAATTACAGTAGTAGTATGGTGTGTGAGAGGAAGGGGATGGAGATGGGGAGAGAGAGGGTTTACAAAGATGAATTATTTGTGTGTGAGTGAGTGAGTGAGTGAGTGAGTGAGTGAGTGAGTGAGTGAGTGAGAGAAAGAGAGAGAGAGCTTAGTTGGACTAGTAGAGAGTGAGTGTATGGGAGTGAGATTGTAATGAGAATTGTCATATCCACAATACAAATTCTGGATCTTCATTCTCTTGTCTGAGTCCATCCATGTGCATTGCTGTCCATGTTTTTCTTTGCACATCTGTCTAAGAAAGAAAGTCCTACTTGTTGCTGTAACTTCATACATCAGTGATGTGTAGATGTCTGGAACTGCACCTTTAAAATAAACAACAAACAAAATAAATACAAAATATATTAAGAGTTTAACAAATGCACTCACTTAAACATTTTTTCATATACAATATGATATACATTATGTACAAAAGTTCATATCATCTTGTTTATGAAAATAAGAATACTTTTTGTCAACTAAAATATCATTAAACGGGCATCAATTACCTTGGTTATCCAGCAGGACTTCTCTGGTAGATGTTAATGATGGACTTCTGTCTTCTGTCACAAAATAACAGCTCCTCAGGCTCTGAGAGCGCGGTCACACTGGCCATCCGTACCGTGCCGTACTCAAGCACGATTGCCCCCCTGCTGCGCCATTCCCCCACTGGCCAGCACGGCCCACGGTCACACTGCATCAGGACTAACTGTGCCTGAGCACGAACCTCTTTTACATAACGTCGTAATACAGCACATGCATGCTTTATGTTATTATGAAGCGTGCTCAGTTTACAAACAGGCGGACTAGAGAGAGAAAAAAATTTAAAAAAGGGACGCGCAGTCGAGTCCGCCTCTGCACATCGGAGAACAACACAGAGAGCATGACAGCTACTTTGTGACTTATTTTGAGTCATGTTAGTCAGATAACGCCGTAAAACTCTGGATTTCTCCACAATGAAGGCTGTCAGCGTTGTGTACCCGCGTGCTTGTGCTCGTGCATGAAGTGTAGGCTACCGTGCCCAAGCGCACCTCTCCGAAGTGTGCCAAAGCCAAGGAAGTGTACCGTGCCTGAGGGTGCGACGTGTTCCTCGACATTTAAGTTGTTATCTGTGTCAACTGGTGGTGGCACAGCAAAAAAACGTGTTAATTTTGGTAGTGTGGCGTTTTTCTTTTCAGTTTGTTCTCGCTTTTTTCTCTTTTTAGATCCGCTTGGATAAGAACGCTTCATTATTCCCACAACTCCGACCACAAAAAAACGTGTAAACAAACTTTCACTTCCTGGCTTCTTTAGTCATGATGACTCATAGAATAGTCCATTATAGTACGAAGGGGGAGGGGGGCAGATAATACGATTCGGGCATTCTGATGTTTTTTTTTGTTGTTTTTTCTTTATTTTCGGTTTAGAAGTACACAATTATAATTTACAAAGACAATGGTGGGGGGCTACCGGCCGGAGGTCCCGGGCCCCTGTTGGTTGGGGGCCCCTGCAGGTTGGGGGGCCCAAGGCAACTGCCTACCTTTGCCTTAATGGTAAAACCGCGTCTGGGTGTTAGTCAACGCATGTTTAATATTTTGATTGCAAAATGTCTGGAAACATAACAAACAGGCTATTTCACTTTTGTTTTCCCTTTGCAAGTGACCATGGTATGAGTGGAATAATGTCTTTGTGTTGTCTGAGATAAAGCTTTTATGGACTCTGCAAGCACATTTGCATGTTGGATAGTTTGTGCCTGTGTCGTCTGTAAAAACTGGATAATGGGCACCTTGTCACGAATCGTATTACAATTATCTCTTCTAGAAAAACATCCATCTTGCAAAACAATTTCCATGTCATTCTGCAACCTGTTTGCAGAGGTGTCTTCTACATGTAATTCTTTCATGGAAGACTGGGGGAAAAAAAGATTATATCTCCAATAAAAGAGCTACAATTCTGCATTGTTCGTTCTGTGGAACAATCGCTTCCCAAATGACAAACACCAACAATAAAAATATGCAAACAACTTCTGTGAAACCAAAACCAACATCAGTTTGGAAACATAATCTCAAAGTATCCAGCAGTTCCCAGTACAAGGCCATTATCTATGCTTTAAAAAAATCTGTACAGAACTCACAACATTAAATCATTGAGATACTTTTATAAAGAATAATCAGAAAGCTAAAAACACAAAAGTTTTTGCTTTAAGTTGATCAGAGTGGATGGTGTTCTTGCCGTGCTCTGGATGTCTACATTCTGGTTAAGTACTGTACTGTATATGTCCTTCAGCTTTATTCTATGCTTCTTCAGCTCTTCAATAAAATAAGAGCTCATGTGTACATAGATTTATTTTTCCAGTTTAAAAGATATTAAAAATAGTACTATAGGTCCTTGGGTTTATTGTTTGTAAAATGTTTTGTCAAATTTGGTTTTCTTACCAGTCTCCTTTTTTCAAGCTCTGTTAGAAAAATTAACAGAACACATGTAATGCATACTGTTGCCAAGACTGCTTTAAGGCCTACCTTCAGAGTAGGAAGATTTCATTGTCATGCCTATGCAGGAAGTAATGAGGAAAATAAATATTTTGAGTTCACAGGATGAGCTGAGAAAAACATTTACTATCAAGGTTTTTGACACTAATTGGTGTTGATACCGATCCATTTGGTAAGGCCAACAGTGGGACTGACACCATCACACAGATCGGTGCACCAATTCTAAAAATGCACAGAATAGCCTATCTGTTGTGCTGGCTGGAAAGTTTGTGTTAATTTAGATGAACATTGAAAATGTTAGTTTTAGCCTAAAGCTAATGGAGAAATAGATTGAAGAAAACCCACCATTTTTTCCCCAGGTGAAGTTGTGTTTGCTGAACATTAAGTGGTATCCAACATTTTGTGGCTAATTATTCTTTTTTATGTTTTTAAGTTTTTTTGATATTAAATGCCATGGCCAAAGTCACCATTTTCTCCGGGTGTCTTTTTAAGTCTTGGGAACTTGATATCTCAGGAACACCTGCTGGGAGTATCTGCAAATATGGACTCTTGGACTCAAGGAGTTTACGGTCAAGGTCCCTGCCAGCCCACATCCTTTGCATACTTGTCATTGCCAAATTCATGCATTGTATGGGAAGAAATGATTATGTCTGTTTTTTTGTTTCTTTTAACTGTTTGATTATTGCACATCAGTACATGGCTGTGTTGAATACTTGATTAGGATCAACCAATGATGCATGTCAGTGTCTTCTAGAACTTAATAGCAGACTGTTGCTGAGATAAACTAACCGTTACTATAAACAGCAGGCGGTTGATAGGGACACAGCTATGATCATGGACTCTGGAAAACTGGCAGTAATAATATCAATCTGCTGAAGGAAGTCCAGTCATTTTGAACTTGGGTCTGTTTACTTGTGCAAAAAAAAAAATTAGACGGAAAGCAGCGGAGAAAGAGGTTGAAAGACGCAATCTATATGCAATGACAGAGAAATCTACAAAATCCTGATGGCACATCAAGTAAACATAACAGACTCTGGTATGAAATATGTTGTCTTTTTGTAACAGTGATTGGAAATGAATTTGTCAACAGACTCTGACAGTGACAAGACAGAAAATCTAAATCAGGTGCTGCAATGATTAATGCGTTCCTTTCACCTTGTCTCACTTAACCATCAGTGGAAACATTCAGTTAAGTTTGAGTAATAACAGCTAGCTTCACTCATTTGTTAATATAAGTTAAGTTATTTTTTGTTTTTATAATTGTTGTCAATTAGGTGAGAGAGTGTTCGCAGCAGGCTGCTGTCTGGAGAAAAAGCACAGCACCCAGCATCTTTTATTCCGAGCGCTCCGCCTATTTTGTGCGGCCGCTCTGAGCACTCTAGTTGAAAATTTCAACTTTTCAGAAAGGCGCTTGTTGAAGTCACGGTCTTTTCCAAACGTATGATAAACCCTGTAGATTGCCGCCTTGGGATCGTGTCATGTACCCACATCCTCTTTGGGTCGTGTCTGATAGGAAAAAAAACGATCTACAATAAAAAACAAACAGTAAAAAGTAACGTGCAGTGTCAGTCATAAAGCAGCAAATGTTTCATGCAAGCACTACCGAGCGCAAAGCCAGCGCTTTTCTGCCCTGAAAAAATGTTGGGTGGACACGGGGCTTTACACACTTAACAGTCACTATGGACCCAGCTGTAACTTTAGATTTCATTGGACTACTTGTTCAGTGGAAGATACCTACAGTATAATTTTAAATCAATATTGTTAGGTGGGGGCTGATTCTGCTATCTAAGTCTAATGATAAAATCGCGAAACAGACTGTGGATTATTTTACGGTTTATTTCGGCCGAGGTCAGACAACACTGCAATAGAACACAATCATTGACAACTGCTAACTGACAAAGTTTCTCTGTTAACAAACTTGCTTATATTCTTCTAGAAGGTACAGCCTACAAATTATTTTCCACTTGGGTACATCTCTATAAGGCTAGAAAGAAGACATCAGGTTGTCTCGTAAATGTCAGTGTTGTATGCCTCTCCTGTAAATGACTGTGGTGATACGATATGATAGCATACCATACCATACACTTTATTTTCCCTTTGGAGACATTTTTCTTGGACTCCAAGTGCTGCACACATTAAGCTGTCGCAACAGAATATTCAATAAATATAATCACCAGAAACAAGCAAGTATGCACACGTTAACAAACACACAACAATGCAAACTGCTATCTCTCCTGCCCAATGAAGGCAATAATTTTGCTTAATTTATTTTTCAAATATTTTTAGCTCACAAATATTCCCCATGTCACCTCCGCTGTCTTTCTGAGTGGAACTCAGGGGGATGTAAACCACAAGTTTTCACTATTTGGTGAAGGCAAACAACCATGAGACTGTAAATCTAGTTCAAATATGACAGAATATTTACGGCCCATCTCAAAGATTTAGATCTTTAGCAGTCTTAGAGATGACTCAAACACAATTGTTATTTTCTTCTGTTTTGTCATAGCTTGGTGATCTGTCAATAGCCGGATGACTAAAGAATATATGACAAACTTTAAGAACCAATTAATATGTGGAATTCCAAGAGAATAGGGTTAACACCACGGTTCTTATGAATGTGCTGCCTTCTCCTCCATCACCATTGGTTCAGACTCAGGCCTTAATTAGAATTCATGTCCTGTGGCTCCTCACTCTGAGAAGTATCCTCCTCCCCGAGTCATCTGCCCGAGCATTGTGATCCTCAGCTAGTCCTCCTCGCCGCAAATCCTGCCCCCTGTTTTCCAATGCAGGTGTTGGACTCACGATGTGAATGGCAGCATGAATGCTAATCGGCCGTTGTAATAAGGTCTTTGAAGTATGCAATACACTGTTGCAGAATCATAATGTGAAAATCCCCCTTTGAATCAGGAGACTAGGCCCTGCTTGACACTAGTGGGCCTTCACTTTCTCTGTCTCTCTCCCTCCCCCTTCATCCCTCATCGTCCTCATTGCGCTGCTTCTGCTCTTTCCCTCCCCTCAATGCCCCAACTCCCCCTATGCAGCCAAAAAAAAAAAAAAAAAAAACTATTTCCTTTCAATCTTACCTACATCTTTTAATAATCACTTCAGAAAGGAAGACTTGCCTTGCTCTGATAGGTCTTGACAAGCAGAGTTTTCAAACACCAACATGTGGGATGGAGCAATCCGTGGGAAAAAATTGAGGGAGTGGACCCAACAGGGAGGGGGCTGGATTATTGGTTTAGTAGAGAAATAGGGGGGGTTTAAGGGCGGGTAGGATGAGGTGTGGTTGGTGGAGGGAGGGAGGCCACTAAGGTGCATTACACCAGTAGAGGAAACAAAGGTTATATGGTAATAACACTTTTTTGACCACTTTTATCATTCTCATTCAAAGCAGGTAATAGTGATACTTTGGAAACTTGAAAACTAGACATTGAATTCTCTCTTTTTTCCAGAGCTGTAAGTGTGTCTTGTTTCTAAAAGCATGGGCTCCAATCATTGGCTCTAACTTATGTACTGTATGACATTGAACCATTTGATATTTTGAAAAGAAGTCTGTCGGATATTATGTTTGACCTCTGAGGCTTTAAGTGGAATATGTCAGGCAGCTTTGTTCATTTTGATGAACTGGAATGTGATGCATAAAATCGCTAAGCCACTTGAAGCCATGTCATTCAGTCAAGACCACTTCACATTTAAAAAGGCATAATAGTTATTGACAGATTTATTGGGCTCCAACGCCGTGTTTTTTTTTTTGTTCGAGCGTGCCGTCTATTTTTGTTCTACCGCTCCGAGGTGCTTCGAGTTGAAAATCTTTATCTTTTCAGAAAGGCGCTGTTGACGTCCCTAACTCTCTTTTCAAAATGTATAATAATCCCCCTATTTGTGCCTCCTATGGATCGTGTCTTGTACCCACATCCTCTTTGCTTCGTGTCTAATACGAAAAAAATACATCTTAAATATAAAACATGCAGTAATAAGCAGCGGAGCAGTGTCGGTCATACAGCGGCAGTTGTCTGCTTGGTTAACCAGCTATTAGTGGGCCCTGTGTTTGTATTGCTCAGTAGGTAATGCACAGTGGCTTTCAGGAGCTTTGGTCAATGAAAGCAGAAAAAAAAGAAAAATTATTTGTCAGAAAAACCAGAACAATGAGCCCAAACATGCTGCGAATTCTTGTGTAGAGCTGAAAATTACTTCAGAGTCGGGGAACTATTATGTGAGGGTTCTTGTTCATAAGCAAGGCCTCTAACTTACTTATAGTCATATGTTACATTATCTATGTCAATAATATTGATAACGATATTGTATTTCAAGTTAAGAAAAACAAATCTACAAACTTTTTCCAACATTGAGTCTGTGCCAGAAAAAAATTCCTTTCCCAAATGCTCCAAACAGAACAACCTGAGTTTCACCAAGTTTACGCTTTCTCCTAAAAGAGACTGAAGTGGATACTGTCAGATGCAGTTAAAATCATTTTTAATGACTGTGGAGGAGAAGAACTTTGGATGGCATCTAATGTATTGTACATTGAACTCCATGCAAATGATCCACATTTCATGTGTTTAAATTGTGAAAATATAGTGTAACACAAGGCAGTGGTTCCCAAAGTGGGGTTCAGGGTCCCGAGCCACCAAGAGAGGGGTCGAAAGATGCCTTCCAAAAAAAGTAACTTTTTGGCTAGTGAGCTTCGGATAAGGTCGCTGTAACACTTGAGCATGCTGCTGCTGCTGTGTGTGTGTGTGTGTGTGTCTATGTGTGTGTGTATGTGTGTGTTTGTGCCTTAACCACCTCCAGGGACAGTGGGGGTCCCCAGTCTCTGGCACCCTTATTTTGACGGTCGCAAGCTAAAAAGTTTGGGACCTGACATAAGATTTTTTTTTACTCATCGCTGAGAAATAGTCTGGTTTTACACTCTGTTATTGAGAGACAAACAAAGGCTGGAAATACACACATGCACAAATAGGACCTGTGGACATGCATTAGTGGAAAGCTGCTACACACTGCTACGCAGGGAGCACGCCAGATCTGTTGGGGGTTCGGTGCCTTGCTCAAGGGCACCCCAGCAGTACTCAGGAAGTGACCTAGCACCTCTCCAGCTACCAGACCAACTTCCATATTTGGGTCCGTACCAGCAACCCTCCAGTTCCCAACCCAAGTCCCTACAGACTAGCCCATATGATAAGATAGTGTATGTTTATAGGAAATAAGTGAATGGTAGCACAACTGCACATTAGAATTGTCTGTAAATGTTCTTAATCATCCACATTGTTATGAAATGCTGCCTCTCTTTTCTATTTGAATTATCTCTCTCAAAAAATAAAATAATAAGTTGATTTTGGATTTCAGGAAATGTTCTGTTTTAAAAGGAGCAGAAACAGCTGGACCAAGTGAGTACTGATACAGAAAGTTGCGTGTGAATCATTTGTTGTACTTTTTTTCTCATCCTTGTGAATCTACTTCAGTAAGTGAAATTGTACTTCCCTCAGAAGCATGTTTTTTGAAGAGCTCTCAGTAAAGGGCTCCCTGTGCTGTCTGCATGTAGGAGGAGAGCGATAACAGCAGCACAGAAGGGTTGCTGCAGTCAAAAAAACAAAAGTGAGAGCAGACAGAGAAGCACTGTTCAAATATATCATGTTGAATCATTGTTACAAAATATATCGTATATGCTGGTTGGATGAATTTCCCCTTACATTTCTGTCGTCTATCTCCTTTTCTTTACCACTCCTCTCTCTTCTTCTCCTCCATCCATCTCTGCTGTCGCTTCATCACTTATGCCGCTGTCAATCACCCAGTCATGCTTATAAAGCGGCTGAGTTATAAAGAGCTTTTATTTGCCAGGAGCACCGTTGAACTTGACCTGTGATAAAGCCTTGACAGAGAACGTGTTAATGATGAAGCCAGGCTGACTGATGTGCAGCCATACAGGAGTCAGAGGGGAAGTTATGAGAGGTTGACCTTTGTCGACTAAATGCATCAAGGGCCTCTTCCTCTTCGCTCACTTGTTTGCTGCAGGATCATCGACATCTCCACCAAAGTAATTACGCTCGTCATCATCACCATCATATCTCAGTCTGCCTACTTTGTTCTTCACAGTTCCCCCTTCCTTCATGCCTTTTTCGACTCATTCCCCTCCCCACATCTCTGTTTCAGTGTCATATTGAGCTAGTCTCTTCTTTCTTTTATCTCTCCAAACAGGTGATTCACCTCGTCTCTGTGTCTCAGCTTTTCTCTCTTTTCTGCCTCTCAGGCGCTCTCATTACAAAAGGTGATCACCTGTTGAGCTCATCAACCCAGTTTGAACTCCTCTCACCCACTGACAGATGAGTCTGAGAAGGGGGCTGTCGCCGAGCTGACAGCTTCTTCTGAGCAGAAACATATTAATGGCCCCTCTTCTGACTAGAATGCGACGCATGGACCCTCCCGTCCCACCCACCCTGCCGATACTGCGCCGCTCTTCGCTGGTATTTCTTAAATGCCAACGTCAGTCATGAATAGGTCAGGACAACAAGCACTTAAATAAGGCTTTGTCACTGATTAATGAGAGGTGGAGAGGACTGGGAAGGCCTCTGACTGCCTCGCACAGATAAAACAATGAATGTTTTGTAAATAGCCGCGGGTGTTTCTCTCTGTCTCTCTGCTCTTTCCCTCCATCGGTTTGAGAGAAACATCAGTGACAGCCGCTCTGGGGATCGCAGAAACACATGTTCCCAGCCGCAGGACCGGGGGGAAATCCAATCAGATCCCAGCGAGCCCACAGTGGCTCAATTTGCAAAGCCAACAGGCCTTTTAGCAGTATTGTTGTAATGGTATTAACAGGTTGGATCCCAGCCAAGGAGCACTATGGCAGTAACATGCTGATGTTATTGACTACTTATCCATAAAAATGCATCCCTTCTCACTGCATTATACTCACACGTGGCACAAATCGACTAATCCGAGCAGATTAAAGTCACTTAGAGGAGATTGGAGTTCACTCTTGGTTTTAATAAAATGCACAAATCTAATCAGAGACGATGTGTAAATTGCCTGGCTAAAAGGCAAAGATGTAACCCAGTGTAAAAAGAGGATGCTGTTTTATTAAGTCTCAATTAAAATCAGAACATTAATGTGTGTCGATCACAGATGAAATCCAGTTTGTAATGATACTATTATTGCTGTTATTTTAAATCAGAACAATCCATAAACAGCAGCAGACACAGATCAGGTTGTGTAATCTATCAATAGGTAAGTAGTGTTGATCCCTCGGTACAGACATAACTCTCACTCGGCACAGATGCTTCACAGTTCCAGTCGTGTTCATTTTTTTTCCTCCTGAAGTAATTAACTTGTGCAAATGATTTATCCTTGAATGGTTGACAATCAATTTCTCATTGGAGGTCTTTGTAAACCTGCTGTGGCACCCATAGACTGTCAGATCACAGCCACTGGGCACATCAGGCCCCACATGAGTGGGTTTAAATTGTAAAACAACACTGTGAGCCTTTAAACAAGGTCTGGACCCCTGTAGCTTCAAGAGAGGATTTATCAAATGAAATACAGTCAGGCTGACTTGAACAATATAATAGATATGTTGTTTTTCAATACAAACAAGCTTGAAAATAACTTGTTTAGCTTTAACTTCTTTTAAATACATCTAATCAATTTTAAGGTCACAAAGGTCACAGTGCCTTACATCAACACAGTGGAACATTCAGAAATAAAAACTGAACAAAGGGTAGCTCACGGAGCGACATAATACAATCCTGCTTTGACCAGAAACAATAATTGGCACAGTAAAACATTAATCGATCACAGAAGGTAGACTGGGTGGACATGATTACCCGTAGGCTTGTCCTAACATATGATTTGAACTAATGTTTGAAGGACTCAACAGAGTCAGAGGAACATGTGCAGAGAGTTCCAGAGGATTGGCACTATGGCCTCAAAAGTACAATCGCTGCGTGTCTTAAAGGTCCCATATTATGCTTTTTCTGGTTTTATATGCTCTTTAGTGTGTTTTCCAGGTGTCTTGTGCGTGTTTAGGCACATCTATGTGCAAAAATTAAAAGTCCTCCTGTTAGCAGTAGCAGTAGCTGCATGTAAGGCTCGGTTCTAGCCCCCCTCGTTGAAAATTGGCAGTGTGATATCACACTGCGATGATGTCACTGATCCAAGCCCATTGGCTCGTTGTGGCAAGCACAAGCTCATGCTGCACATTAGCTGCTTTCCCAATATGGTAAAAGGGGCGTAACATTTCCGAGAATTGTCCGAACGACTGACCAATTACAACAGAGCAGATCGGCCAACCAATCAGGTCAGACTTGGCACACGTAGGGACCCTGATGTGGGCACTTTCTGAGCGTAACAAACACAGGCAGATGAGACAGGCTGCATCGATCGGCAGTACATGAAAACAGACACTTTTTTCGAACATTAGCGATTGTGAACGTACTTTAGTAGGCACATACATTAGATATATGAACCCCAAAAAGGGCATAATATGGGATCTTTAAAATGAGTCTGTGGGACGGACAGCAGGTGTAGTGTGTTGGACCTTAGTGAGTGTGTTGGTGAATACAGGTGAATGAGTTCTGACAAATATTCTGGGGCCTGACCGGGAAGAGCCTTAAAAGTGAGGGTGAGAATTTTAAACGTTAAGCTATGGGGGGCCAGTGCGGAGATTTCAGTATAGGAGTGATGTGGGACCGTTCGTTTGACCTGGAGAGTACTCATGCTGTCATGCAGCAGCATAAGGTTTACAACAGGTAAAACAATGATTTTTGATGCTTATATTAAAGGTTATTACACAAGACAAACTGTAAAATTATGGATTTTTTAATGCTGAGTACTATATAAAATCTAGAGCTGTAATTTGAATGTGTTAATAAAAGTGCTGTGTGGAAATCCCCACTCTGTCGAATGTCAGAGCTAACCAGCTATCCCGGGACTTCTGCTAACTGTTTACGCTGCTAGCCTCTCTACCTACACCAGCCCCGTTACAGGCTGCTAGTGGCTTTCTTTGCATTTCAATTTGACACAAGTAAATATGAGTCATTTAAAATTGTGTTTAATCGTGATTAATCACAGCCTCTTATATTATTAATCACAATTGCATTTTCCAAATGATTGACAGCACAAATTACATCATTTAAATGTCATGTGCCCATATACCAATAAGAAGAAAGTGTGCTCAACATGACTGAATTATAAAATCAAGAGGTGATACAAAATGAAGAGTCATTACAAAGACCTGGCTTCGCCAAACGATAAGATCAATTCCATTTTTTCTTTTTACTACCATTGGTTGTGAGGGACACGAGGGGTGAAGGAAACATACCTCCCACTGCATTGACTGTACAGTGTACTTTTTATTGTACGGGACATGAAAAATAAACTGAAGGGAGAGTTTAATTGAGAATTGATCTGACTCTCTGAGACAGGATTTCCATCATCATTGCACAAACTTTGTGAGGCTCAAATGTAACCTGACTTTCTTCTTTTGCTCCCATCATAATTACTATAAAAACTATTTAAAAAAATCAGTTGAGCATAAATGTTATGTGTTTAAATGACTTGCATTCATTTTTGGAGGGGGATCTTCACAATCATAAAAAGTTATTAGTTCTTAGATTTCATAAAACTTTGAAATATTTTAGGGGGAAATTAGGAATTATAATAGCAGTACATGATATTTAAAATGTAAAACTCTGCTTCAGAAAAATGTGCTTTCATACTGTGCATGACGGACAGTAACACTTGCACAACATATCCTCCTGTTAATACCTAAGACTGCGCTGAGGAGTCTATTTGCAGACACATGAAGGTTTCCAGGCCTGTGGTGAGAAAAGAAATTGGTCATATGTGGTGCTAGAGAACTGCTAAGAGTCCATTCAGCCAAGGTCTTTCCCCTCATTCCCATCATCTCAAGTCTGACTGAAGGATACAGGTTTAAACCTCCTCTGCTGTTAATAAAACACGCTGCCACAAATTATTACAGGACTGACTGACTGTGTGTTTGTATATGACTGCTTATGCCTGTGAGGTCTTTCTACGTGCTTTTATTATGAACACAATGATTTAGTGTGCGATGGTGTTGAGACATTAGGACGATACTTCTTGCCCTCTCGCAGTCTTCCTGGCAGCTTCCCAAGGACGGCCAGCAAAAAGCAATTGCTATTAGTGCACATATATAGTCCGAGCAGATAAATATAGGCTGCTTTTAGCAGATGAGCCACGGCGTCATCAATTAAGATTAGGGCAAGCGCTATCACAGTCCCATAAAGAACAACAAGACGGCATTCCCTCAATGTCAAAGGTAAGATGAACATGTACAAGCTGTTGGGAAAAATCAAAGAGAAGCCGATAGCTCATATACATAATGCTCACATTGACAAATAGCTATTGATGTTTCTTCATCAGTGAGATTGACACGACTCAAACAGCCTGGAGGGGATCCCGAACACAGCACTGAAATGAGATTTTGCCAAAATTTGGAGAGGATGAGTATAATTAATTTATTCCAGAGATCATCAGAATAATTGTCTTTCATTATGATGTGTGTGTGTGTGTGTGTGTGTGTGTGTGTGTGTGTGTGTGTGTGTGTGTGTGTGTGTGTGTGTGTGTGGGTGGGTGTGTGTGTGTGTGTGTGTGTGTGTGTGTGTGTGTGTGTGTGTGTGTGTGTGTGTGTGTGTGTGTGTGTGTGTGTGTGTGTGTGTGTGTGTGTGTGTGTGTGAATGTTGGGGGGGTTCTTAAAATAAAAATAAAAATGAAGCCCAACTAAGCTTAGCATCATTTTTTCAAATAATATGTATTGAATATGATAAATTACTTCAGCTAATAATAGTCTGGGAGTTACAAAGTGTTGAATGGTTATTGTGAAATTCTACATATGTGTGCGTTCTAAACCTTTAAAGCTACTCAGACCATTTCACTTTTGTTATTGTTAAGTTACAAAGAGAGTGGATACTGTTTATTGCGACCATTTAGAGAGGGGTAATCCCAGCAATCACAATGCTTCTTGCTTTCAGTGTAGGTGACGGAAAATGTGGATAATAATTAGGATGATAAAGAAGAGGACAGTCTGAACAAGCTGCCTTAAAGATCCCATATTATGCCCATTTTGGGGTTCATATATCTAATTTATGTGCCTACTAAAGTACGTTCACAATCGCTAATGTTCGAAAAAAGTGTCTGTTTCCATGAACTGCCGATCGATGCAGCCCGTCTCATCTGCCTGTTTGTTACGTTCAGAAGTGCCCACATCAGGGTCCCCACGTGTGCCAAATCTGATCTGATTGGTTGGCCGATCTGCTCTGTTGTAATTGGTCAGTCGTTCGGACAACTCTCGGAAATGTTACGCCCCTTTTACCATATTGGGAATACAGCTACTCTGCAGCATGAGCTTGTGCTTGCTACAACGAGCCAATGGGCTTGGATCAGTGACATCACACTGGCAAGACGTCACACTGGCAAATTGGCAAAAATCAGAAGACTAGAAAAGCACTATACCAGCTCAAGTCCATTTACCATTTGTTTGGTTTATAAGAGCAACAGCTACAGCTATAGTCTAGCTGCTAGCTAGCAAGAATTTTATATAGCTTTTTGCACTTTATGTAGTAATATTATTTCCACTGCGTCAAAAACTCTCTCTGAAAAAGTAGTACAGAAATAGAGCAGCTAGTGGTGTTTGAAAGTGAGAAATGACATGGATGGAATCCATCTTCACTCTGATGTCCAATCACAGTCCACAGCGGCCCAGCGACCCTGTTGTTGCCCGGTGTTCTTGTCTCATCCCCCTGTAGTGTCCTCTTTTCTCTGGTCTGGTTGTAGCTCAGAGTATGGCAGCAATCTCCATGCCAAGGCCAGAGGGACATGGACAATGTGTGTGCCCTGCGACTCTCCAGTGGTTTCCAAGTAAAGGCCATCACTCTCCCTAATTAGCTGGTCTCTTTTGGGCTGTGACTAAAATCACCTCTGTGGCTCCTTCCACCATCGGATCACACCTAATTTTAATTAGACCCCTCGGAATATTAGCCGGGGTCTTTGTTCCGCTTCCTCTCATTAAGGAGCCAGACAAATGAGTCTTTAAAATCCTTTATACGTCTCCTCTACATTTCTCCCTCTGTCCTCGTCTATCCCCCCCTTCCTCCATCAGTATAGTCCTCATCATTTTCTCCTGCACGCTCTCTTACTGTGATATACTGTATAAAATCAGCCCTGAGTCTGGCTGAAACCCTATGAGGAGTGATTGCTCATTTTATCTGAATATCTGAGAAAAATCACAGGCTGCAAGTTCTTCAGATAGTTTGACACGGATCATAAAAATCTGTGTGAAAAAAAGACAGAGGAAGAAGAAAGAAAGTAGCACAGGCACATGGCAAAATACTCAGCAACTGATACATACACTACTATAAGACAGTTTGGTGGGATTCTACAACTTGTCATAGACTTTTGACTTTATTGTTCGATATGGGAAATTCTTCACAGCACTGTACAGATTTGACAGCAATCAACAAATAGTGACAGCACAATGTCATGTGACCTCTAACAGATTTCCCCTTGTGGGACAATAAAGAATCTGAATCTGAAAGTATAAACTTCACTTGAACTCACTAATGGATTTGTGATGAAAAACAAATGATTTATTTATTAATTCATTTATGTATTTTCCAACATATTGTTTTATACATTTTTGATTTAATTATTGATTGCTTGATGTTTTTATTTGGTGCTTGGTAATAAGACGTTGTTTACATCGAAAACACTACTGTTACGACTCTATTAAGATTATGTCTAGGGGAACAAAAGGAGTGACATAATAAATGTGTGAAATAAAAATAACTGAGGAAAAAATACTGCCGGAGCTTTAAAAGGTAAGATTTACAAATGGTTATTTCGATAAACATAATCTACTCAGGCAACAATTCCACACAGACGGATGTTCATTAAATAAAATAGTTCACACAAAAGAAAACAAAAAAAAACGTACCTACAGAAGTGAAGCTAAGAAAAGGAAAACACCTAACTGGAAGCAAAAGACTCAAGGGTTCTCACAAGGCCAAATCTTGTCTTTCAAACACATTGGGTAATACTAACAACATACAAGCAGCACCATCCACTTGTAGTCAGGGCAGAATGAGAGACCAGAAGCACTGGCCCTTTCCGAATAGTCACAGTTCAGTATGCAGTGCGGACTTTTCAGTAGAGAGTTTCAGTAGACTGAACTCTCGTGGTCATTCAGTATGCATTTTTTGGGTCCACCTCAGTATACTGAACATTTCAGTATGGATACTAACTTCCGGGTTTTATGCAGTATGGATCGGATGTATCATTTCAGGAATTGAATTGTATTTTACCACCCACAATGCTGTGCGAAATTAACTGTAAAACGTAACTTCACGTGCGCCTCCAAATCAAAACAAACGAGCATGGATTAATTTAATCATTTTTTAATCTAGAGTTAAAGTCCCTTCTAAAATCGTTCCTTTTAATTAAGAACAGAGAATGTAACAAATGTCTGCATTATTATAAAACCTTTCCCCCTCTATTTAAAGAATGATTTACATATTTATGTATGCGTCTTTGTTGGTTTATTTTACTTTATATTCTGTATATTACTGTCTTTCATTTGTACTTTCCTGTATGTACTGTATGTTATTTTATTATTTAATCTGTTTTTTACTTTACTTACATTGTGATTTAGTTTTTGTTTACCTGACTGTATATGTGCATTACTCTTCTCGAATAAGCTAAACAAAAAAAAAGAAAAGAAAAATGAGGATGGAGGCGGCCGGTTCAGGTAACGCAAATGACGCAACTTCCATACTGAATGAATCAAACGAAGTCTACTGAATAGTAGGTACTAAAAGTATACAGCAGTAGGTACTGGCCCTTTCCGAATTGCCACAGTTCAGTATGCAGTGCGTACTATTCAGTAGGGAGTTTCAGTAGACTGAACTCTCGTGGTCATTCAGTGGGCATTTTTTGTGTCCACCTCAGTATACTGAACATTTCAGCATGGATACTAACTTCCGGGATTTATGAAGTATGGATCGGATGCATGCTATCAGGAAATGAATTGTATTTTACCACCCACAATGCTGTGCGAAATTTACCATTAAACGTCACTTCACGTGCGCCTCCAAATCAAAACAAACGAGCATGGATTAATTTAATCAATTTTTAATTTAGAATTAGAGTCCCTTCTAAAATCGCTCCTTTTAATTAAGAACAGAAAATGTAACAAATGTGTGCATGATTATTAAACCTTTCCCCCTCTGTTTAAAGAATGATTTACATATTTATGTCTGCGTCTTTATTGGTTTATCTTACTTTATATTCTGTATATTACTTTCTTTCCTGTATACTGTGTGTTATTTTATTATTTAATCGGTTTTTAACTTTATTTACATTGTGATTTTGTTTTGTTTTTCCTGACTGTATATGTGCATTACTCTTCTTGAATAAAGCTAAACAAAACAAAAAACGAGGATGGATGCGGCCGGTTCGGGTAACGCAAA
Organism: Tautogolabrus adspersus; assembly: GCA_020745685.1. Classification (NCBI taxonomy): domain Eukaryota; kingdom Metazoa; phylum Chordata; class Actinopteri; order Labriformes; family Labridae; genus Tautogolabrus; species Tautogolabrus adspersus. The sequence goes on from CM036535.1 coordinate 8,223,698, forward strand.
TGACGCCACTTCCATACTGAATGAATCAAATGAAGTAGGCACAAATATCTGCCTACTGTGCGTGCCTACTGAATAGTAGGTACTAAAAGTATACAGCATGGATAGTAGGTACTGTCTACTGTCTACTGCCTACTGACAGATTGTGTAGGCATTTTGCAATTCGGATGCACCCACTGTCTACTGTCTACTGCCTACTGACAGATTGTGTAGGCACTTTGCAATTTGGATGCACCTACTGTCTTGGAGGCATCCATCTCCAGCTCCTCTGATTAGCAGATTAGCTTCAGGAGGTGATGGGAGAGCTCTCATAAGTGTGGCAATGTTGAGCAGGAGGGTGTGGCAGACCTGCAACACAGACACGGTGAGGGAGAGCACAACAAAACACAGTCCAGTAAGGACGTCACACTACAAAGAAAAAAATGTAAACGGAAGAACTATTTTATCCATACAACAAACTCATAGTAAAATCCTTCAAGTCAACGAAATGACAACAGTACAAGCTCGGAAAGGTATTGAATGCAAAATTAACTTACTGCTTTCCCATGTTTACTGCTGAACAAGTTATCCGTATGAATATTTATTGAAAAAAATACAGTGAGAAAAAGGACATAGTTGTGTAACCGGTTGTGTTTTCCTGCTGGACTATGGAGGGCATGTATCTGTCTTAGGTGATTATGGTGCAGGAAGAACGCCACAACAGCTGGAGTTGCTCTCAATCTGGATCTCTTCCAGGTTTATTCTGGTGTATAATCAAAAGCACACAATCAGCATTGATATGCAACTGCAAAGGACCCACATCTTCAGCTCAGGAGAGATTCCTTTTCCTTTTTAAGAGTATTTTTACATAACATCATGAAATCATATCAATTAAATACATTTTTAGCCAAAGTGATCGTATAGTGGATTTTTACTTTGTCTATGAGTACCGAATAAGAGCATTTTCAATTTGTATCTGTATATAAACATACCAAAATCATTTTAACATGTAACCATCAATGAAGTGCATTTTACAGCTTTTTACAATTAACACAAACAACATGAATCCACAGTTCACTTTTTTTATGTAAAACTAATTTAACCGTGCCTACCTGGTGTATAATCAAAAGCACACAATCAGCATTGATATGCAACTGCAAAGGACCCACATCTGCACAACACAAAAACACGCACACAAGAGCACCAACGTGAGCATCACGGCCACGAGGAAGCAGCCAACTGGTAAGCTAACTAGCATTAGCTCGGAATGTAAACAAACTGAAAATCGTAAAATTAAATAAACATTTCTCCACTAAAATGTCCGAAACTCTAACAGTACATTCTAAACGGGTTCATGGACAAAATACATGCTACCTAAAGTTTTTGGAACAGTTTTAAAACATTAAACAGAGATATGTTGGTCGCAGCACTAAACACACACACCCACCTTCAGCTCAGGAGAGATTCCTTTGCTGAGGTACGTACGGTGGCCAGCTAGGAGCCCTACAGTTGCGCTATTAGACCACCAGGCGGCAACAAAGTAACATAAATATGACAGACACATTAATTTTGTAGAAATTCAAAAGAGGTTCATTCTAACTCTGTTACACCCACCCCCACTGAATTTCGCCCAAAATTACAAATGTGCAAAGCATCACAGTCACCATGAGATGTCACTAGAAAAACTGGACACGGTTACAAAACATTCCAACACAAAGTATCCCCAAAAGGATGAAGTGGAGAGAGAGAGGCGCCTAACTCACTCTGCCAACTTCTGGAAGTAGGATGCCGTCTACACCCCACACAAACCTAGTCCCATACACAAAACAAGTCCCCTGCTTGGACCCAGACATACTCATGGAGACAGAATGACATTGTCAAAAATAAACACAGAAATCAGGCCACAAACAAAATAGCATCTCACTGGAATACTTGGAACACTGACTTGGAAACCTTGTCAATAAACCGACTAGCATCACCAACAACTCCTTGGTGTGACATGACATGTAACAGACGGTTAACTGGCTTCACAATGCGGCCAACACGGGTTCTGACCCTGAGTGTGGTGCTTGTCTCAGAGCGATTGGAAGATGATCTCACAGAGTGTGAATCGTCCAAAGGGACAGCATCTGCTGACAACAGGTCAGCCCTCGAAGTGCCAGCTGAAGAGGCATGTGTGGAGCTGAGACCAGATTTCACGTCGACATGCAACTGGAGGTGTGAACTGCTTGCTCGGTCTGGATCTCCATCCATGCTCGGGTCGTCACCATATGAAACACCCTCTTCACAGATATCCAAGCTTGCACTTGCTTGATTCTCAACCCACTCCTGAGTTCTGCTCCCAGCAGCATCATCTTCAATGACAGACATCAAGCAATCCACCTCTGTGATATCATCAGTCTCATCCCCGCAGGAAGACTCAACAGTGCTAGCAGAGTGACTGTCCACATCCACAGGTAAGAAGTTGACAAGCATCAAAAGGTTGCGATGTACAACTCTCTCTTGTCCAGTCAGAGGATTCCTGACACGGTAGGTGTGTGTAGAGGCATTCACACTCACGACAGTATATACCATGGACTCCCATCGGTCAGCTGTCTTTCTCTTTCCTCTGTCACGTTTGTTGGAGACAAGGACTCGGTCACCCACCGTGATGGACTTTCCTTTCACACGTCTGTTATAGACTTCAGCCTGACGATTCTGCTCTTTGTTGACATGTTCTTGAGCAATAGCCATGGCGTCCTTGAGGTCTTTTGTGAGAGACATCACATAGCTGTCATAACTGCCGATCTCTGGATCTCTCAAGATATTCTTGAAAAGGACATCGACTGGAAGGCGTGGAACTCTACCGTACATAAGATAGAAGGGTGGGTAACCCGTCGTCTCATTGACAGTACAGTTATACATGAATGTCAGAGTCTGAAGGTACTGGGGCCAACTGCGCTTTGCTTCAGGTGGTAGGGCTCGGATCATGTTACCCAGCGTACGATTAAAACGTTCCACGCTGCCGTTGCCCATCGGATGGTATGGCGTCGTCCGAGACTTTTTAACACCAGCAACATTCAACAGTTCACTTATTAACTGGCTCTCGAACGAGGCACCCTGGTCTGAGTGGATCCTTTCAGGAAATCCATAGATGCAGAAGTACTTGTCCCAGAGTTGCTTAGCGACCTGTTTGGCAGACTGGTCTCGGCAAGGGAAGGCTTGTGCCAGCCGAGTAAAATGATCTGTCACCACCAGCACGTTCACAGACTTGTTATTAGCATCCTCAGCTGTCCAGAAATCTATGCACACGATCTCCAATGGTGCAGACGTCTTTATACTCTCCAAGGGTGCCCGTCCTTCTGGATCAGGTGTTTTACTGATGACACACCGTGGACATTGGCGTACATAGTCCTTGACGTCTCGGTCGATGTGGGGCCAGAAGAATCTCTGACGAGCCAGACTCAAGCTCCGAAACTGCCCCTGATGACCAGCACTGTCATGTATCCCCTTAAGGACGTCAGACTTGAGAGAGTCTGGAACCACAAACTGGTAACGCCTCTTCTTAGACACTTGGTCCTTTGACATCCTGTAGAGAATACCATTGCATGTTGTTAACTTCTCCCAGTGTTTGAGATACCTGATGACCATGACAGGCTCGTTGGATTTCTCTCTCCTAGAAGGGCGTCTGTCTCGCTCCACAAAGAACAACACTCGAGAGAGGACAGGATCACTCAACTGTCCTTCCCGCAACTCTTTTTCGGATAAAACAGGAAAGAGATCCTCCTCGGGTGGAATCAGCTGTGGAAGGTGTTGGAGAACATCGACAGCTCTAGTTCGGGCACCAGACTCCCACATGTCATGTGACTCAAGGATAGCAGCAACATCCTCATTAGAGAAGGATTGGTGTTTGACAGACTCAGAAACGTAAGTTTTACAGTCATCAGGCCTGGCGTTAGAGTGTCTGAAGGCATCCTGGACATTGTCAGAAGAGACAGGTAGTGCCTCAGTGAGGAGTGCACTGTAAGGGTACTGGAGCAACCTTCTACCAACTGCAGACATAACGAATGGTCGACGGCTCAGTGCGTCTGCAACAATGTTCTTGGAGCCAGGGATGTACTTTATATCGAATGTGTAGGAGGCCAACTTTGCCACCCACCGCTGCTCACACGCGTCCAGTCGTGGCTTGGTCAGAATGTGTGTCAGTGGATTATTATCCGTCCACACCGTAAAGACATGACCCTTGAGCCAGTGACTAAATTTATCACACACTGACCATTTCAGAGCAAGGAATTCCAGGCGGTGTGCAGGATACTTCTTCTGTGCAGGTGACAGGGACTTGCTAGCAAAGGCGACTGGCCGCGCCACACTGTCACCCTCCTGAACTTGAGAAAGGACGGCTCCCAATCCATCCAAGGAGGCATCTGTGGAAAGCACAAAAGGACGAGTGAAGTCCGGGTGAGCCAGGACCACAGAACTCATCAAAGCTGTCTTGAGAGCCTCAAAAGCCTGTTGATGACCAGGAGTCCAGTCAGCCGATGTCAATCTTCGAGACTGGACTGCACGTTTTGTACGAGGCCTGCCTTTACGCTTTTGCTTTTGGCCAGCTAGGAGGTCAAAGAGGGGCCTTGCAATGGCAGAGTAATTGGGAACAAAGTGCTGGTAATAGTTCACCATACCCAGAAATGATCTAACCCGGGACTGAGACGGGGTGATTCCATCAGGTTCCATCAATTCAGAAGCGGTCATATTGCCAACAGCCTCGACTTTTGCAGGGTCAGTGGACACACCAGACTCATCAATGATATGACCCAGAAATTTCACAGACCTCCTGAGCAACCAACACTTCTTCGGGGCCAACTTCAGGTTGTGCTGGCGGAGACGGCTGAAAACTAGCTCCAACCGTTCTAGTGCCAACTCCTCCGATGGCGCGAAGACCAGCAAGTCGTCAAGGTAACACAACAGGGTGAGAAAGTTCTGGTCACCAAAAATCGAAGTCATCATCCTCATAAAGCTGGCGGGACTGTTGCATAAGCCCTGAGGAAGACGGTTGTACTCATAGAGCCCCATTGGTGTCGTGAATGCAGAGTATTTGCGATCCTCTTTGTGCAGGGGCATGTTATAAAAGCCAGAAGTCAGGTCCATTGTACTGAAAAACGCATTCCCACCCAGGGCAGCCAAGCAGTCCGCCTGGTGCGGCAGAGGATGGGCATCCTTCAGCGTCCGCCTGTTCAGCCATCGGAAGTCCGTGCACACTCGTAGGTCGCCGTTCTTTTTCCACACGAGGACGAGTGGTGAGGCAAACTCACTGGTTGACTTTCTGATTATCTCCTTCTCTTCCATCTCATTAAGAACCTGGCGGAGCTTTAGATATTCAGCCGGGGGCACACGCCGATAAGGCAGGCGGAATGGCCTCTCATCTGTGAGCCGTATCCTGTGCACAAACTCATTGGCCTCACCACAGTCTAGATGATGGCGAGAAAAGACATCCTCATATTTGACAACAAGATCAGCCAGTTTCTTCTGCCAATCTGCAGACACATCACAAGACGTCAAGTCCAGGTCCTTGAGACCTACATGCTCCAGCTTTTCTTGGACAGTATTGGTGTCCATTGGTGGGGCTGACGTCTCAGGCGAGCTGCACGAAGTGGCCTGGTGAGAGCTTTTAAGCTCTGTGACATCCATATCCTCCAATGCAATGCAAGTGTAAACATCAGCAAGCTTGGCGTTTTTGCGGAGGGTAATGGGCTTATCTGAGATGTTTAGGACCTTGAGAGGTACCCACCTGTCACCCCAGAGAGGTGTCACCACCCTTCCAACCATGATGCCCCTGGGCGCAGAACGTGAGGATGTGTGTTCAGTCACCACAGTACTGCCCGGTGATATCTTCACATCTTTAGGGAGTTTGCCCCATATCAGATATTCACTGCCAGCTAGCAGAGTGACAGCTTTGTTGCACCTGACTGTGCCCACCTTGTCTGGCATGTCGTCACCTGACCAACGATCCAGGCCTGCAAGGAGTGAGAGGAACTGCTCAAGCTCCTGGTTTCCCGAGCCAGATGTTGATACAGCTTCCCAGTAGCTGGCATCCTTCTTGAACTGGCGGATCAAATGCCTGATTACATTGGACCCAACAATCAAATCATCTTGTTGATTCTCTACGACAAACGTGGGGACTGACACTCTACATCCATAGACCTCTATCTCAAGATCAACTACAGAAGACGGCTTCACACGTACACCACCACATCCAACAAAGACAACATCTGTTGGTATCTGACAATCCAATTGAGTGGCGCCAGCACACATAAGATTTTTCCATGCTTCTTCACTCAGTGAGCAGGCCATCGAACCGCTATCTAGCATGGCCCCAAGGGTCAAAGTATTGTTGACCTTGACAGGAGTGTAGAACAGACTGTCACTGCTTCTGATTTTCTGTGTGTTTTGAATGATGACAGTTCCAGACTGATCAATGTCTTTTACATTTTTGTACAGCTCTGCAACATCATGTCCGTGGGAGTTTTCTTTTGAACCCGTACAGCCTCCCTCAAAGCACGGGCCAGTCAGTTTCCCTGCACATTGTCATGAGCCGAAGAGTTACTGGTACAAGAACGACTTGTATGCCCAGGCCTGAGGCATGAGAAGCAGAGACGGTCAGATTTGCAGTGGGACTCTGTAGTGTGATTAGCATGATTACAGACCTTGCAGACTCCATCACGTAGAGGAGGAGTGCGGTTCCGAGCCTGCCTATAGCCACGGTGAAAAGGAGGCTTCCCATCTCCAACCTGCACCCTGTTCAGAAGTTCTCTGAGCATTGTCATCATCTCGCCCAACATAGCTTCACCACCTTGCTGTTGACACTGCGGCTGTGTGTTTTGTTGCATATGAGAAGGACGTGGGTTCTGATACTGAGGCATAGGAGAAGTAGCCTGGGGCTGACCTTGAGGTAACGGAGGAAGATACGGTTGAAGACTCTTTCTGGCTGGAGAGAATGACCGCTGCTGGTTTTGGGACAAAGCAGGAGAAGAGGAGACAGGTGATTCAGCTTCAGGAGCACAGGCAAGGGGAGACAGTGAGTTGGCATCAAAATGTCTCAAGTCACAGGTGTTGTGAGACTCTGTGTGTGTCACATTGCAAAACAGGGGTGCTGCAAGAGTCTTAGGCACAACATGCACTTTCACAGAAGAAACTCGCTCTCGTTGATATTCATCAATCCTCTCCTGAATGTCTTTAGATGTCCATTCATGTATCTGTTTGTATTTAAACACAGCGGAAAGATCAGGGTCTGGGCAGTGTTTCACAAACATCTTGGCTATTTCTCCTCCCATATCCCCCATATGTCTGCCCTGATGCCTTAAGCCCTCCTCAGCCATGTCTGCAGCCTTATTTAGGCGTATCCAATAGTCAATGGGACTCTCCTTCTGCTTCGGCAGAGTGGAGTAGAAGTCTTGCAGCGGCAGGCATGAGGATGTGTTACTGAAATACTGTATCAGCATGTTGTATATTACATCTGGGTTGCAAGTGGTGCTTAGTGAAGGGTCACTCCTCAACCCTATCTTAACCACATCTCTGGCTTTTCCCATTAGCTTCCCCAGTACTTCTTCTGACTGCAAGTTGACATCATAGTTCTGTTTCTTGAGGTAAGATCTCATCAACTCAACCCATTCAGTTACAGTGTACTTATCAGTATCATCACCCCTGAAAATAACAGGTTCCCTCTCAGACTTAACAATGACATTGATTCGTGCGTTCTCATTTAGTGTACTACCACTGGCACAAGGCTGAATGGTCTGGCCACGTGAAGTTGAAAAGCTTTGGTCAACATTTCCAATAGGAGTATTAGTTATAAGTTTAGCTGCAATAGACTCTCCTATCTGAGAGCCAAGCTGGTATATCATGTCACTGAACTGCTGCAGCGTGTCACTCTCACCACTGGGTGTTGAGTGATATGGCCCACCACATGACCTCTGCCCCATAGGTAACTCAGCTTGATCCTGACACGATCCCAAGCCCCTACCTCTTGCAGGCAACACAGGTGAAGCACCCATATCCCTCCCAACAGACCCATTGGATAGCAAGTTAACACTCATTACACCTCTACCCCTACCGAAAGAGGGATGACAAGAAATAACCTTATCCGAAGACAGAAAATTGCTAGCCATCGTAACAGAAAAACCCGAAACAAAAACAAGAAAATTACTCAAAATCAGGTTGAGCAAATACAGGACTTGGTCAGAAAAACAAAGCAATGTCTTTTTTTTTTTTTTTTGCTCTTTGGTAATGTTAACTCCAAAATACCTGACCAAAACCCAAAATCTTAAACAGAAGAAACCACGATCTCCCTCCAACGGTCCACACTGCAACCTCGGTCAGCGATCTGCGTCAGGCTGATCTGGATCACGGAGTCACGGCACCAGTGTAACCGGTTGTGTTTTCCTGCTGGACTATGGAGGGCATGTATCTGTCTTAGGTGATTATGGTGCAGGAAGAACGCCACAACAGCTGGAGTTGCTCTCAATCTGGATCTCTTCCAGGTTTATTCTGGTGTATAATCAAAAGCACACAATCAGCATTGATATGCAACTGCAAAGGACCCACATCTTCAGCTCAGGAGAGATTCCTTTTCCTTTTTAAGAGTATTTTTACATAACATCATGAAATCATATCAATTAAATACATTTTTAGCCAAAGTGATCGTATAGTGGATTTTTACTTTGTCTATGAGTACCGAATAAGAGCATTTTCAATTTGTATCTGTATATAAACATACCAAAATCATTTTAACATGTAACCATCAATGAAGTGCATTTTACAGCTTTTTACAATTAACACAAACAACATGAATCCACAGTTCACTTTTTTTATGTAAAACTAATTTAACCGTGCCTACCTGGTGTATAATCAAAAGCACACAATCAGCATTGATATGCAACTGCAAAGGACCCACATCTGCACAACACAAAAACACGCACACAAGAGCACCAACGTGAGCATCACGGCCACGAGGAAGCAGCCAACTGGTAAGCTAACTAGCATTAGCTCGGAATGTAAACAAACTGAAAATCGTAAAATTAAATAAACATTTCTCCACTAAAATGTCCGAAACTCTAACAGTACATTCTAAACGGGTTCATGGACAAAATACATGCTACCTAAAGTTTTTGGAACAGTTTTAAAACATTAAACAGAGATATGTTGGTCGCAGCACTAAACACACACACCCACCTTCAGCTCAGGAGAGATTCCTTTGCTGAGGTACGTACGGTGGCCAGCTAGGAGCCCTACAGTTGCGCTATTAGACCACCAGGCGGCAACAAAGTAACATAAATATGACAGACACATTAATTTTGTAGAAATTCAAAAGAGGTTCATTCTAACTCTGTTACAGTTGCACTCCGGTGTTCAGCACATGAATCCAGGCCCAACAAGTGTCATCCCCAGAGTTGTTACGATACCAGAAATGTGAACTTCAACACGATACTAGTAAAAAATCAAACGATATCAATACCTTTTCTGATACCCCGGCAACAAAAAATGACTTCCTGGGAACCAAAACTGATTTTGTCATTATTGAGTTCTTGCTTGTTTGTGAGAAAGGGTCACTTAACCGATACCAACATTTGAAATAAATATTTAAAAAAAAGTTATTTATACGAAAATTAAATTTGTCCTTTGAGTTATCGTTAATAATTAAGAAGAAGTGTTTTCAGTGGTTTTGCTCTCTGTCTGTATTTTCTAATTTAAGACTAAGACTAATTTTCTTACTGAGGACATTTTATGGGCACCAGTGTTGAAGCTGACAGGCAACTGTCCACAGGTCGGGACTTTGGTGACATTGCTGTCTCTGTCCTCTGCTCTTTATCTGTCTGCAGCAGACACTATAACCTCATGTGTTCATCTTTATGAGATGCTAAAAGAACTGAACAAAATGTCAATGAATGCAGACCAGAGCATAACAAATCTAGCGGTGTAGAGACATCCAGCAGGTAGAAAGGAGTGCGACTTTAGAAGCAACCAAACAAATTCCTTCAAATTCATGAACGTTTGTGCGGAGGTGTCGACGTGTTTCTAAGTTCTTCAGAGCGTAAATGCTTAAAAATCACATTTTAATTTGGGATGGCAGTAGCTCAGTCTGCAGGGCCGCTGGTTGAAGTCCTGGTGCTGACCAAAGTATGGAAATTGGTCTGTTTGTTGGAAAGGTGCTGCCGGGGTGAGCAAGGCACTGAACGCCCAACAACTCTGGAGAACTCCCTATGTAGCAGTGTGTAGCAGCCCCACTCTGACATCTCTACACTAATGCATGTCTTCAGGTCCTGTTTTGGCATGTGAGTAGTTCAGGCCTATGTGTTTGAGAAAGCATGTCTCTCAATAAGACAGTACAAAACAAGAATTTCTCTTTAAAAACCGTGGCGCAGACGGACTGCGGCGTGCAAGGAGTATGTGTGAATGAGAATCTTGTTAATGTGTCTATGTTATTTGAAGTCATAGCTTGAAATATGGCTGCTTCCCTGTCTTAAATAGTTCTAAAGCTGCAGTTCACCTTGAGCAGAGTAAAGAACATAAACAGCCCCTGCTGGTGTGAACCTTTAAATGGAGATACACAAATATCCATGTTTTAAAGGCCTTTATTGTTTTGTTATTGCAGCTGCTCGTGTTTATGGTTTTATGTTTTATCTGAAACCTTTAAATGCCAATTTTAACTGAAGCCAGTTTTCCACTGAGTTCACACTGTGGGTGACATTGTGTGTCCTCTGGACTTTATGAATGCCCTTCTGGTTATTTTGTCAAAATAAAAAGTATTATTTCACAGAGGCCAAAAGGAACAACAAACAAAACAAAACAAAGCCCACAGAAAATGCAGCAGAATACTCCCAGCAGGTGACTCAGTTGTTGAAACTGTGAGTGTTCAACTAAAACTGTCTTACAGACACAGGTATTACCACAGCTATACACACACTCAGTTTCTCACAATAATGGTTATTCACATGACATAAATATGTATGACTACATTGTGTACACGTGATTGCCTGAAAGCTCTCTGTTTCTCTGTAGGGTTACAACAGTTTAAAAATTGTAAAGGTTCAGTCGTAGGCTACGTGATTGTCTTTTGTAGCTTCAGTACAGCCAATGTGTTGTTTCTTTCAGAAGGGCTACACATTCAACACTGAAATGTTTGTTTCTTTCAGGTCTCGTCTCAGCTCTAAGTTGTAGTGTGTGTTGAGCTATAAAGAGCTAACAATCAAAGCTCATTAAGAAAGCATGAGTGTGGAGGGAAAACACGGCCATTGGCTTTGAGCCTTATTCCAATTACAAAAATGCGTTCTTCTTGTCTTTTGTGTCTATCTACCCTAAGGCCCTAACTTAGAAATGTCTTGAAGGAACACAACATTAGGTTGAAAAAAATGAAACATTTATCAGCTTAACTGTCTCCATTGGTGAAGTACACACAGTTCGAAGGTAATGAAGCATAAACACTGTGTTACCATACACTGTTAAACTTCAGTTAATAGCCATGGCTTTTATTTAAATCAGTCTAAGAAATAACCAAAGATGGGAAAGATTATAAAAGCGTTAGTTTACACCAGAAAGAATATTTCTACAATATTAGGTAAATGATAAACAAGTTGAATTACAAATCACAAATTAGTCTTTGCTTTGTATAAGACAGCAGACCTGCTGCATTGTGTCTTTAGTTGTTTAAAGCCTATGAAAAGCATTTCAATTTGACGTAAGAGATGAAAAAAACAAAAAAAACATTTATTTTCACAATTTCAACAAAGAGGCCCCTAAAGAGAGCTGCCTTGATTTGTCAAAATGTGTGGCATCACCAGTTAAAAGGGATCAGGCCTTAAATTGGGATGGGCTTTAATTTGAAGTTTTACGGTAAGTAAAAATTCTGAAGTATCTTTTTATCATTAGTATTTATTATTCTGACAACTTATTCCCAAAATCAAGACCAACTGAAACCCAAATGATGGATCAATAGAGAAACCAACATTACGGATAACATCTGAAAAGTTTTAGTCTGAGTTGTTTTTAAGCAGCAAGACTTTCCCCATCCAACTCATTCAAACATTGTGGCAGAGATCTATTTCGACCTCACTCAGACCGTCACCACGGTCTTTACCGTGAATGAAGCCATCCTTCTACCTATTTACGAGACCAAAATATCAACAAAGTCATGTGACTGACCTTAGGGGGATAGCCCCGGATCATATAAGCACCGGGTCAGTCACCACTTCCTCTTTGCCTTTCTCGCCTCATCTGAGACCGGTAAGTTTTGAAATATCAGAACCAGCAAATCCGTCACATTGTTGTGCAGGTGCCTTGGTCCCTGAGGATTGTTAGCTGGTCTGTGTTAATTTCTGCTTGTTGTTAGCGGACAGGGTACTTTACGAGTATCCCTGCCGTATGTTTAATCAATTAATCCCAGCTGTTTGTTTGCATCCAGGTAGGCTACTTGCTTTCACCTGTTGCTCTTTCACCGTGGCCTGTAGAAGCGGCATTTGGGTGAGTAAGAATACTATTAATGTCAGTTGGTTACACAAGTTGAGTGTCCCCTCTGCTGTGTGCAGTTCGGGGTTTTTTCTTTTCCCCTCGTACGTTCGCGTGCATGAGTGGCGATTTAAGTTTGATCAAATAAGCTACATATAGCTCGATTGTTCGGGATTTTTTCTTTTCCCTCTTACGTTCGCGTAAACGATGGGCAATTAATTTATAGTGAAACCGTTTTTTGCGGGTATTTAAGTTACCGATTGTTCCTTCTGCAGGGTGCAGTTAAGGTTTTGTGTTTTCCCTCATACGTTCGCGTATAAGAGTGGTGATTGTTGTTATTTCAAACGGGTAAAAATTATAGATAAATAAGACACAGACATTATTTATAAATAAGTGATTGTTCCTGTGTTGAGTACTTGGTTTCCTTAAACCTCTGTGATCAGCAGGTGGGTTATTTTGTTTTTCCCCTCGTACGTCCGCGTACATAGAGGGTTATAATTTGCTGCCCGTATAGCAGGTCAGAAAAGTGGACCTAAACATAATATGGCCCCCCAGGCTTGTCGCTTTTGTGGGGTAGCCATGGACCCGCGTGATGGGCACCAAGAGTGTCCTTCATGTTTGGGCAAGGCTCATCTTTTGGATGATGTCGAGAGCCCATGCCCAGCAGCTGTGGAGTTACCTCTGGGAGAGAGGGCCCGGAGAGCCGGGCTGGGAGGTCATCCTCCCCACGCTGTAGTAGCCCTTTCTCCTTCCCCTAGTAGGGAACGGGGGGCGTAACACTGACCGCCGCTCTCACAAGCGTCAAAAGCGGGCGCATTCCCATGGGCGTGGTAAAAAAACGACCCCCAAAGTGTACCTCTCCACCACCGCATAGTTCAGCCCCTCTTCCTGGGGAGGCTGTGGGGCCAGAGGACACGCAATTACAGTTTTTGGCTGCCATTCGTGGTCTGTCAGACAGAGTGGCAATGATTGAGGCTCGCTCTCAAGGTGCGGCCCCATCTGATGCAGATCATTCAACTGGGCCTTCCCAGGCACACCTGCCGGCATATCAGGAGCCACTGGCTGTTCACCCGGATTCCATATCCCTTTATGCACAGGGATCCCTCTTGGAGGAAGGGGGACGCTCAGAGCAGGCTGAGGGGATGCACTCTTTTAGTTCACCCCACCAGGAGGAGTCCGCATCTGTGGAGGACTGTGCTGAGGAGCCTGGTCCCAGTGATGTGATTTCTATGGTGTTGAGTGCGGCTAAGATTGTGGGGCTTGCAACCCCAGTGGAAGCCCCAAGCTCATTGGAGGGGGTCTGGGCAGGTGTTTCTGGGCAGCCCCGTCCCCCAGCGACTATCCCTGCAGCTGAAGATTACTGCCAGATGCTGAAGAGGGCTTGGAATGCGCCTAGCAGCGCCCCTCAGTTTAATGCAGGCTGCAGGAGGCTGGCTAAAGCTCAATACTCCCTGGACTGGGTGACATACCACCAGTAGAGAAGGAGATGGCAGCTTTAACCTCTCTTGGCCCTGAAAGGGTGACAGCTGACCCACGGTGGCCTCGAAGGGAGTGTGATAAGACAGACCGTTTGGTTTGCAGGACTTACAATTCAGCTGCTCGTGCGGCCCGTGCAGGAAATGCTCTTGCTATCCTCTTAGCTGCTATCAGACGAACAGCAAATACAGGTGACCAGGACACCATGAATTTGATAGATGCTGCCCTTTCCACTCACTCCCAACTCACCCGTGACGTTGGCGCAGCAATGTCATCTGCTATGTTGACTCGGAGGCAGATCTGGCTGGCTCAGACAACCCTCCCAGAGAACATTAGGAGGGAACTTACTAACATGCCTGTGGAGTCAGGTAGACTGTTTCACTCTGATTCACAGGGTGTGTTGGACAAGACTGAAAAAACTCTCAATTTAAGAGAACGTGTACAGCGTGCATACAGGCACCAGGGGAGAGCCAGGCAATACCCCACAAGCCAGCGGCACCCATATCAACCTGCTTGGGGCCCTCAGGAGTACTGGACTCGGGGCAAACGGCAGGACTTGGGCACTCAAGGCTTCCGTGATACAACCGGGAGGCCTCAGCAGCAGGCCTTTCAGCCCCGATTTGCAGCAAGAGGGGCACTCCAAAGGAGGCGCCCCCCCAGAGGTTCAGTTACCCGGGGGGGTCCTGCATAGGATCTTTGGGGCCGCCGCCAGGGTTCACTCCCACTTATGCCTGGAAAGCTGGGAGAGGACTGTTTCAGACCCTTGGGTATTGGCAACAGTTGCAAGGGGATACAAACTTCAATTTCGGCGGCGGCCCCCACATTTTTCCAGGGTCCACATGACATCAGTCATGGACCCAGAACAGGCCAACATTCTGGCAGAGGAGATTACAACTCTTCTGCAGAAGGACGCTATAATCAAGGTAAATCAGAGAGAACAGCACACTGGCTTTTATTCAACATATTTCCTGGTTCCCAAAAAAGATGGAGGGCTTCGTCCCATCCTAGACCTCAGGCGCCTAAATGTTTACATGAAGGTCCTGCCCTTCAAAATGCTACATACAAAAAACATCCTAGAGTCAGTGGAACCAGGGGAGTGGTTTACTACAATAGACCTCAAGGACGCTTATTTCCATGTCCCTATTTGTCGGGACCATTGGAAGTTTCTTCGTTTCGCCTTTCGGGGGCAGGCTTACGAGTTCAAGGTCCTCCCATTTGGCCTCTCCCTGTCCCCGAGGGTCTTCACGAGGGTGGTAGCAGCTGCCCTGGCACCACTTCAGAGGGCAGGGCTAAAGATAATGCCATACCTCGACGACTGGCTAATATGTGCTCCGTCCCGCAACCGGGTCATACAGGACACAGAGGCTGTGTTGACCCACATTCAGTCCCTTGGCTTCAAGGTCAACTTCAGGAAGAGCAACATAGAGCCACGACAGGAGACAATCTTCTTGGGATTGTGCCTGAATTCCATCACGATGAGGGCGTGTCTTACCCCTCAGAGGGTAGCCAGGATCCTGAGGACCCTTCGCAGCTTTCGTCCAGGCAAACGCCTTGCACTGGTTCACTTTCAGAGACTGCTGGGGTTAATCTCAGCAGCAGTAGTAGTGCTTCCGCTGGGTCTTTTCAAGGCTCGACCCCTGCAGCGGTGGCTGAATGCTCTGAACCTCCACCCACAGAGGGACAGGCATGTGAGGCTCCGGGTAACCGCTTCATGTTTGCAGGCTCTGCATCCATGGCGGGACTGCAGGATGCTCACACAGGGAGTCCCCATGGGACATCTTCCTTCCAGGCGGACACTAGTGTCCACAGATGCCTCCCGCACAGGCTGGGGTGCAGTCTGGGAGGGAAGAATGGTGAGAGGTCTTTGGCTGCCTCCATGGGACACCGAACACATCAATGTGTTGGAGCTGAGAGCAGTGTATCTGTCCCTGAGAGCTCTCCTTCCTTTCATACACAGCAAACATGTGTTAGTGAGGTCAGACAATTCTGCCACGGTGTACCACATAAATCACCAGGGCGGCACGAAGTCTCTGCGTTGTCTCAAGGTGGCTCGGAGACTCCTACTTTGGGCCTTTCCGCGCCTGGCCTCGCTCAGGGCTGTTTATATACCAGGCATTCTGAACAGGGCAGCGGATCTTCTCTCCAGGTCGGGGCCGCTCCCGGGGGAGTGGCGATTACACCCATTGGTGGTAAACAGCTTGTGGGCTCGCTTCGGCATAGCTCAGGTCGATCTCTTTGCATCCAGAGAGACGACCCATTGCCAGATGTGGTTCACCCTGAGTCATCCGATTGGGCCATTAGGCCTGGATGCAATGTCTCACGAGTGGCCGAAGGGGTTACTGTATGCTTTTCCTCCACTTCCACTTATCCCCCATGTACTGCACAGGGGTGCTACAGGGTTTTGTTAATAGCCCCCCGTTGGCCGGGGAAACAGTGGTTTCCGGCCCTCCTTCGACTTGTTCACGGCAAACCCTGGCCCCTGCCGCTCAGGGCAGACCTCCTCTCTCAGGCAGCGGGACAAATTTGGCATCCGAACCCGACTGTCCTGCAGTTGTGGGCCTGGCCCCTCCTGAGTCCATCTCTCACAACCTCAATGAGGCTGTCATAGCGACTATGAATAATGCCAGGGCACCTTCCACACGCTATAATTACCAGCAGAGATGGAAGTTATTTTCATCATGGTGCAATGAGAGGGACCTGGAGCCTGTTACTTGCCCATTGGCTTCGGTGCTCCTTTTCCTCCAGTTCCTCCTGGATTCAGGTAGAGCAGCTAGCACATTGAGGGTTTACACTGCGGCTATCTCAGTCTTTCATGAAACAGTAGGGGGTCTGTCTGTTGGGAAGAACCCTATGGTGTCACAATTTCTGAAAGGTGCTAACCGTCTGCGCCCTAGCAGGTGTTTGCGGGCACCATCATGGGACCTTCCATTGGTGCTGAGGTCCCTGGCTATGGCTCCTTATGAACCGCTGGAGCAGGCCTCCCTCAAGCTTCTTTCACACAAGACGGCTTTTCTTTTAGCTATGTGTTCTGCCAAGAGAGTAAGTGAGCTACATGCACTGTCTGTGAGCCATGAGTGCTTGAGGTGGAAACCTGAGAATGCAGGGGTATCTATGTGGCCGAACCCATTCTTCCTTTCGAAGGTGATGAGTCCTTTGACGGTAAATAATGTTATAGAATTGGAGGCGTTCTGCCTGGAACCGGCCTCCCAGGGAGGAGTGGCTCTTCATACACTGTGTCCAGTGAGAGCTTTGAGGGTGTATGTCGATCGCACACAACAACTGCGGCAGGCACACACGCAGCTGTTTGTTTGTTATGGGACTAGAGGCGTGGGCCGCCCACTTTCTAAGCAGCGTCTGTCCCACTGGCTGGTCGGGACTATTTCCCAGGCCTATTTAGGTCAGGGTTTCCCCGTCCCGGAGGGCCTGGTGGCTCACTCCACACGCAGTATGGCAACTTCATGGGCAGCTTTGAAGGGTGTTGCTCTCAGTGATATATGTGCAGCAGCATCATGGAGCACTCCATGCACTTTTGCAAGATTTTATAGAGTCAATGTCACGTCTGCAGCAATCGGCTCAACTATTCTTAGTTCGGCTGCTGAGAGAGATGACGAGGGGGAATCACAAGTTCCTCGCGACATTGTTGCCACAACTCATCCACGGTAAAGACCGTGGTGACGGTCTGAGTGAGGTCGAAATAGATCGTAAGTTATGTCCATAACTATGGATCTATGAGACCGAACGAGGACCGTCACCATCTCTTGTCGCTCGGAACTGCCTGAGGCGTTCCAGGCAAGGAGGAAGTGGTGACTGACCCGGATGCTTATATGATCCGGGGCTATCCCCCTAAGGTCAGTCACATGACTTTGTTGATATTTTGGTCTCGTAGATAGGTAGAAGGATGGCTTCATTCACGGTAAAGACCGTGGTGACGGTCCTCGTTCGGTCTCATAGATCCATAGTTATGGACATAACTTACGTTAATGCTCATTGATTTCAGTGTATTGTTTTTCCAAGTTCATTTGATTTGAAGTAAGATTAGGTTTATAAGGCCACCAAACGATAGTTCAGCTTTGCACAGATACAGATGGAAGAAATGTCTTTCAGAGGGCTGCTTTTAACCCTCAGTCTAAACCTTTTCACCTTTGAAAGAATCGGAATCAGTTCTACTTTTTCAGCATCTTTTATACATGAAAGTTGTACTTTTGATACAGTAAATGATAAATAATAAATATTATCGACCTCTGTACTATGATGATTAAGCAGGTGAAGAATTGTACAGGTTGGTATATGCCAGCAAACTCTGTGGATGTGATCAGGGCCATCCCAGGAACACAAACAGCCTCCAGCATGTGTGTGGTTCCTTTTTATAGAAGATGTTGCTAACAATGAGCATGCTGACTCCCCACCAGCTGCAAGTCCTCTCTGATGGCGACAGCACCTGTAGGAAAAAGAAACAACTGTAACAAGCACACATTCATATCAGTTGGTGTCAGCTCACCAGAGTTGAAGTTCATAATCTTCTCACCCACGATATTAACATCTGTAACCATTTAGCACAAGTGGGTTAGCAGGCTTTGTGTTCGGCTTTGTGTGTGTGTGTGTGTGTGTGTGTGTGTGTGTGTGTGTGTGTGTGTGTGTGTGTGTGTAGGTGCATGCACAAACACACATGTTTACTATTTGTCTATGTAGAGCAGCCAGTGTGAGGATGCACTCACGGGTGGTTGACTAATAGATGCTGGTGCTCTGCCAGTGCCGCACGCCCTTGTTCATGAATTATAAAACCAAGAGCAATTATGGCTTTTACACAAATTAAGCAAAGCAGGCTTGATGCAAACTGTAATTGGGTCAGTGGTTATTTCCTGCAACACACCTGGGCTTGCAGTAAACACTGGGTATCAATTATGAATGGCTCCTGTCCTACGCAGGCTGTGTAGCAGACCATGGCCAGACAAAGCATATACGAGTACATTAGCATACACATGATGACGGTAATAATCTCCATGATAATGCTTTAGTGTCTCTTAGTCATACTGTATGTGTCCCTGTGTTGATTCCAGGGTCAAAGAGGATGAAATGTACACGACTTGCTGCTTTAAAGTACTCACATTGAGTCATATTGTTTTATACAGCTAGGACCATTTCAATCTATTAATCTATCTTCATCCTCCTGTGCTTTTCATTGCTTGGTTTTTAATAGTATTATTGTTTGATGGAGTTTAAAGTGCCAGTGCCCTCCTCTACAATAAGATGTAAGTTTTGTTAAGTAGCAACTCAAAACCTTCAAAGCATACATACTGTATCTTACACAGCAAGTAAATGGTTAATTGACTTGAGCTTGTATAGTGCTTTTCTAGTTTCCTATTCAAAGCGCTTTTACACCGCACGTTACACCTACCCATTCACACCCACCCACACACTGATGGCATCTATGCTGAAGGCTGCTATGTCCATCAGTAGTAACTAAACCCATTCATACACATTCATGCACCGCCAACGAAGCAGCGGGAGAAATTTGGGGTCTTAGCCAAGGACACATCGGACATGTATCTGCAGGAGCTGGGGATCAAACCCCTGACCCTCCGGTTGAAGAAGACCAGCTCTACAATCAATCCTTCACAATAAATTCACATTGAATAATAAATCCAGTGATAGTTTAAGATCACCCAAATGTCAGGCCAAAATTTAAAAACATGTCCTTCATTGCATTTTCATCAAAGTCACAATCCAATGAATGAACATGTAAGTTAGTGTTAACTTGTAAGTGATAATTTTAACAAGGAAGAAAAATAATGTCTGTTTAAAAGTTATTCTCCTGCATTGTAAGACATGTCGTGTTTTTGGATCCAGCACACACTACGAGATGTGCGTGTCTTTTTTGATTTCTGATTTCAATTTGTCTTTATAGACATGAACAATATGCAGAAAGGCATCATTCATATTTTGGAAATCCTGAAAAAGTCCGTCTGCATTACTAATCGGAAAGAAGGAAAGCAGCAAAGCAGTGCTAATTTTGCTGTAATTCAAATTAAACTAGCAGAAATGTCGGCGTCATACAAAACAACCAACAGGTTAATGAGTAAGTTAAGTTATACAGACCTCACACATTAATGAATCTGCAGCACAGACATGTGGCTCTCGAGGCATCATCCAAATGTTGCTTGAAAAAAAAAAGCATGCCGCTCAGCTTGCTGGGCTGTTTACTTCAGTAGCATGTCCCTTGTAGAGTGCCTAGAAAGGAAGTGCTTCCAATTGTGAGTGTTTGTTAAAACATTAAACAGAGCCAGAGCACAGCCAAAATAAGTTGAGACATAGAGTTTCTCGGCTCTGCCAGCTAAGCATGTCATGTGTACTGAGAGTACAATACATGCTCTCAGGGACTGGTATGTAAACACGCACTACAGACCACACCTAAAACAATTACTTATAAAAGTGACTGTCAGGAGAGATTTCAGGTGCAGCTAATGCTTTTTTTATTGCGTCAGTTGTAACTTTACATTTTAATTCTACAGCATACATTAAAGCCTCAGTTTGTAACTTGTTCTGCCAGGGGTCTCTCAACCAAAGCAAACATACTGTATACAAGACATAGTTTGAGGACGTCATGAAGTACCTTGGGAAAATGGGAGTCCTTTACTAAAGAACCACCATTGCAGAAAAATCTTTTTTAAAGATTTATTTACAGTACATTTTGGAACCTTAAGCCAAATACTTATTTTAATATCCAAAAAAATAGCTCCAAGTGACATCAGTAATTTGCAGACTTCCTCTCTCTTTATGATGTTACATGTGGTGTATCTTTTTTTAAAGACTTTGTTTTTGGCCTTTGCTCAGTACTGGGGAGAGAGGGAGTAATGACATGCAGCTTATGGCCCAGGGCTGGAGTCAAACCTGGCACCACTGCATCAAGAGCTGAGCCTCTGTACATATGCTTAACCAGTGCTTGTGGTGTAGTGTAGCTTGATTAAAACTATGTATTACTCTGGATTTCAACATTGTTGGGTACAATCAGAAACATAATATAATGATGGAGATTGTATATTCTTCATTACAAGCAGCACTACATCCGTTAGGAACGGGGTACAGTGTACAGTGACTTTTTTTTTTTTGGGGGGGGGGGGGGGGCTGACATTTTTGTACTTCTCTTTTCAATCCTGTGTGGCTTATAGGCATACTATCTGACATTCTGAATATTAATATAGCAAAATCCAATATACCTTACTGTATAAATATATTGTGGGGTAAAGCTTTCCTAAAAAGAGCATGAATTGAAACTCCCTCTGGACTTGTTTAACAGAACTAGGTGGAAACATGGACCCAAAAATGCAGACTCATATGAGGCAGTTTAGTTAAAAGCAGAGTTTTACTTAAAAGTCCAGGTCGATGCATAGGTAAGCAGCCTGCGGCGCCAACAAATTCAAGAGGGGCAGGGAAAAGGCAAAAACAAGAAGGCAGGCAATGGTAAAAAAAACACTAGAAGACGCACGAGTAGAAAAGGCTGGACCAAGGCGACACAAGGGAATATACAAAGAACTGGCAACAAGAGGGAGGACACACGAGGATTAAATACACAGACAATCAGGAGGTAACAAGACACATGTGAGCACAATCAGGGCAGGGGAGCACAAGGCGGGAAATCAGAGGGAGCAGGATCTGCAAGACAGACACAAGGATAAGTACAAAGTAAAACAGGAAACGACAAAATACCAAATAAAGTAAAAAGAAAAACGTGACCTCAAGTAAATTGACTGGTTGTGTCTTTGTTCTGAGCTCTGTGTCCACGTGGACAGGACAGCCCTCCCTTCAGCTTGTTAATGTTACACTCAGAGGCTCAAACATGTTTCATATATGTTTTTCGAGTGAACCTCTCCCTGTACAACTGTCAACCCCGATTTTAACATAGTCCGTGCGGTCCGTCAGTGCCACGATTTTGCTCCGTCTGGAGCCCTGCCTCGCTGGGTCCGTGTCTGGGATGTGAGCGTAGCGGAGTGCAGCCACGAGCAGCTGTACACACATCACAGCAGAACAAGATCCCGCCAGAATAAAAAGAAACATGTTGCTTTGTCATTCTGAGGTTGCTTTGTTGTATATTTGGTGCCTGCTTTGATGAAATCCTGATAAAGCGATTGAAAATATGACAATGAGTCCGTATATTGTGTTTTATTTTAATATTGACCGGAGGCTCTGTGCGTTTCGTTGTCTGACTTCCTTTCTGGGTTGTTATAGTCTGTCCAGGTTGAAGAATGCTCCATGCTTTGAGCGTGTCTGTTTGAAAATAGACTCGCAACTCACCGGAGACGCTCGCTGTGTAACCACAATCATTGACTACGGTGGCAGCGAACAGCGGCATAGTGCCCACACTGACGGACCGCGGCGCACACGGAGTATGTGGAAATCGAGGGTCAGCCCTGCCACCATGTGGGGGAAGAGCGACAGACCAGCCAACTCAGGGGTTGGTCAGAGTAACTGAAGGAGAAACAAAAGACTTTCCAAACCTAGGGAAAGAAACAACTTTGAGATACAAAGGGTTAACCCTTTGATGCACAAGCTATGACAACCCCTTCTAGCACAACATGGGTCAAAAATGACCTGTATTCATTCCCTATGTCATTTCATGCATGGCTGAGTGTTTCTTTGCTATAATTTTTTTAATGAATGTATTTTATCATTTACTATTCCAGGTATTCATTGAATATCTTGTTTCTGATTACCACAAATCATTATTTAAATTGTTCCTTTTTCACTTTATGTACAATGTGCTGGATGTTACCACCCTCAATGCCTGCACCAACTTCACTGCACAACACCCTGCATACAGGTGTGACGGTAGCACAATGCACGGCAGCTATTCATCAAGCAGCTGGGCAAAGCTTGCCATGCCCTATATTAGGAGACACACGGAGGGCACGCCCCACCTCCAAAAGCACATCATAGAGTCAATGAGAAAACACTAAACGCAGCCACCACCCAGCCACATGAGGACATCAGACAGGAGGGCAGTTCAATAACAATATGTGTATGTTCTGTCTGACAAAATGACAAGTAAACATATTTCAAATATTAAATGTATTATTGTGTGTTCCAAATAGCTGCTAAAATAATGTCTTTAAATCTAACTTGCCTACACGGGTTATTTTTGACCCATGTATATAAACTGGATGTAGTTCAAAACCTATATTTCTTCATAAAGTTAGACAGGAAACATTGAAATAATGATTTGTGGTAATCAAAAACAAGATATTCAATGAATACCTGGAATATTAAATGATAAAACGCATCCATTTAAAAATTATAGCAAAGAAACACTCAGCCATGCATGAAATAACAAAGGGAATGAATACGGGTCATTTTTGACCCATGTGGTGCATTAGAAGGGTGGTGATACAAAAATGATTTTTATTCGAAAAGTAGTAAAGGAAAAATAAAAATAATGATTTGTGATGACCAAAAATAAGTTAATTGAGGAATACTGAATGATGAAATCAATTTATAGCAAAGATTTAAAAAAAAAAAACTCAGCCGGGTCACACGTTGTGCATCAAAAGGTTAAGAACAAAATGAAACGTGTAGATATTGATGAATGCTTGAAAAACACAGCACCAAAATAATGCAATTCAAAGCTAGGGCTACTAAAGAATGTAAATAAGTGTACATGCCCACAAGAGAGCACGAAGCATTACTTATTCTGATGTCAATATAATTCATATGTGTTAAGTATTTGGCTCCCTGATCTACACCTTCACCACTTATCACTGCAGCCTTACATTGATTTATGCATTGAGGAGTTACAGATTCTTTGAAAGTTGAAGGAAATATCTGTGATTATGGTGACATACCTACATTTGAAAATAAAAACTGGCTGGCCTTAGGCTCAGAAGCAACATAGTCAAATAAACTCAGAAATTCTTCAGCTAGCAAGTCAGGGCCCTGAGGAAAGTTTCCATATCTAAATTCATAATTCATTCTCATTTTTCAAAGAGCTTTATTGAACCATTTACCTGCTCTGTGCTCCCTCATTTGCAGAGTTTAACTAAAACAAAAGACCCTTCAAAACCATGAATACAAATAATTTCCAGCATCTCTTGAATCCGATGTTCATCAATGTCAGGGCCCTTTTTAGAGTAATAATCCAAGGCAATAATAAATGAGAAGTCAAACCCAAAGGCTGACTTTCTGTTTTTATACTTATTACAAGAGGGTCAACTGAAAGAACAGTTGTTCCACCTCTCGTTTGAAAGAACATAACGAGCAGACAGTTGTAAAATCTGCTGAGCCACAGTGTGTAAAATGTGACAAATACCTCAGCACTGCTTGTACTTTGATAATAACAGTGTGAATTAGGGCTGTGCTCAAAAAAATCAATATGGCAACATATACAGTAGTCATGTGCTCCTATCGATGCAGATGTTAGAATCGATCCGGCTGCAAAGCTGTGACACCAGTTTTGAAAGACAATTGTTTCTTCCTCTCTGTGTCAGATCATTGTTGTATGTCCGTGTTGAAAGTAAGTCCATGTCAGTCGTCCTTGTTATTCCTCGTGCTCTGTGCTTATTACCCTTTGTGTTTTTTTCTGTTTGAAAATGTTGATAGTTGGTTTTGCCTTTTTGTTGAAAATAAATCGTTTTTTTAGTTCTGCACTTGGGTCCGCCTCTCACTTTTTCTCATTCATGACAACATGGTCATAATCCAAAATCAATGTATATCATATTTAACATATCGTGGCCTCTGTATCATGCTACGTATGTAAAAAAAAAAAAAAATGTATGTAACTAGTAAATGGACTTGAGCTTGTATAGCCCTGTTCCAGTCTTCTCAAAGCAGGTCACACCTACACATTCACACACTGATTGCAGAGGCTGCTATGAAGCAGCGGGAGCAACTTGGGGGTAAAGTGTCTTGCCCAAGGACACATTGTACATGTGACTGCAGGAGCTGGAGATCGATCCCACGACCTCCCGGTTAAAAGGCGACCGGCCTACCACTGAGGCAAAGCCTGGTTCAAAATATTGTTTTAAATATAAATGACCTGATCCGAAAAAAGTCATTTCAGCCTAAGTAGAAACCTAACAGGCTATGAAAATAAATGACCAAAACTAAGTTGTCAACAATCAGCCGTAATGAGGTGAAAATGAGCTGATCTCTGTCCGCCTGTATGGCTCATTACAAGCGTATCAGGACCTGTTAACAGAAAGTAGTCTTTAAACAAACACTAAAAATATCACATACACACAATGGGTGGGTGTATAAATGAGCCTTTAGCTGCATCTTAAGGAGATGAAACAACTATTTGACTTCAGAGTCAGGAGATCTGAACTTGAACTTGAGGGAAAATGCTTTTGGTTGTACATCTAAGAATGCATCTGTGTTCAGGGAGCAAAGAGCTTTGCAGCAGATAAACAAAGGCCAAGCCCTTCATTTATGTATAAGGGATCGTAAACACTTTAATTCAGCTCCAAGTCTAGTGAAACATGAACACCACTGTTGGGTCAGAAAATATCAGATCAGGACCAGAAGATGAGTTTGGATTCCCTCATCAACTCTTAAGTCAAAATAGCTCAGTTGAAAAATTTAAGTACTAAAGAGGTTATTGAGTCAATCCGAGCCAATTATTATTGAGTCCATCCAAGACAAGCAGTCAATAAACCAGGGTTTTCCCCCGGAACACTGAATGCAAAGTTCTGAAACATCGCCTCTTATAATTTAACATAACTCCTAGGAAGTCTAGGAAAGGATGGGAAATGTGTGATGTCCTTTATGATTAGACCCCATCATTAAGTCTTCAGGTATTCAAAGGGGTAGTAAGGCTGTGAGCAGAAGAGGATACCCTCCTGATGGAGTCTAGACTCTGGTGGTGTCTGTGGTGAAGGTAGGATGTGGGATGTGATGAGGAATGGACATCTGAAGAACTGGACCTGGAGCCGGGATGGAGGATGGTCGCAACAATCCATGTTGAAATGTCAAACTGATGCAGCAAAGAGGAAAACAGATTTCAAGGTTGGCAGCTGCAGGGTGAATCGTTGTTAGAGGTCCTGACGAAATGTGGGTGGTTAAATACTTAGGAGTAAATGCTCCTCATCAGCTGGAAGGGAGAGAGGAAGAGATACCTAGAGAACGGGAGCATTATTAATAAATGAATGAGTATGAAACAATCCTCCTGATTGAACGCGTCATTTAATTGGTGGATCTTGTTTAACCCTTCCCCGATCTGAACCAGATACTGTAACTCCATATTCCAGAAAGCCCAAATATGTCCAAGAGCCTACTACTGACCGTTTGATCCTGCTGGCTCTATCCATTTCCAGCCGGTTCCACCTACTGAGGGCATGTTGTTAACACGTACTTATCTGCTCTCATACGGGTCTCGTAGATTGAGTTCTCTGCTCAGTAAAGCCCAGCTCTCACGTCGGGACACCAGATGCCGTGGTGTATGTTAGGTAATCATAGTTTAAACAGGGATTATAAGAGTTATTACAGCTTAAACACAGGTTAGAGACGCGTTTACATCATTCCCAATGAAGGACAACGCTTGTTTACCACAACACAACCTCAAGAAAATGTTTTGAATTTATCTTTCATTTCTAAAGACCTAGGTAATATATGATAGACACAAAATATGATAGAATATGATAGAAAATACAAAGATTTGACCAATAAATACCATTTATAATCACATTCAGTGAAAGCGTTCACATTTTGAATGTCTTAATCACGTATCAGGTTGAACAAGCCGGGTTCTGGATGTTTTATTCGGTTTCTTCATAATCTGCTCTTCACATCTTGTTTCTTTGTAGCTACTTAACATGCATTGATCAGAGCGTTCTTGGGGGAGAAAATTTCATACAGGGGTTTCAAAGCACCGAGTGTAGAAACTGGATTGCATATAGTCGCAACTGGATTTCAGCCGTAATGATTTTGCAGCCACAGATCCCTGTTGAGCTCCAGTCTATTCTAGCACCAGGTAGTCCCATATGAGGCCTCCGGCAGAGAAGCCATTGCACCTTCCCCGAAAAAGCCCATCTTCTGCTCTGCAGGTGCACAAGTATAAAGCTGAGTATGTTTCCAGGTTAAAATGAACCAAATATTTCTGCCTTTCAACAGCTTCTTTTTTTGTAACTTTGGCAGAAAATCATGTTTTTTTTTAACATTACAAAGAAACTTATGACACTAAATCAAATGTCCTAATATTTTACACTAAAATCCTAACCTGACAAACCCAACAAGCAGGCTACGGCCAGCTTGTTGGTTAAGTTATACAGAACATTTTAAAGCAATAAGGGTTTGATAGAAGGTGACCTTTCATATTGTTTTCACTCCACACTGCATGATTTGTTAAATCCAGTGATAACATGGTGCCCTGCTAATAAAATAAAACAGGATGTGAGCAGGCAGTCAAAGTTGTATTGTTTTGTTAGGGATAAAAAAGATACAAAGCTAAAGCTAAATCATGCAATGTTTTTTAAGACCAGTCTCTTGTCTGATGTTCCTGTTGGAGCAGAGCTGACATCAAAGCTGCTACAGAAGGAGACATTAGGGCAAAAAAGGTTGCTGTGCAATAAGGCAGCTTCTCTGCTTCCCTTTTAACAATTCAAGAGAGCCACTGTCACAGCTGTCAGGATTACAGTAAAAAGGGCGCAAACATGTCCTCATGATTCCACCAGAGAGAAACTCATGCAGCATTTAAATTCCCTGGATTTCATCCTATATTTAAAAGGGGGCCGCGTTTGGTTCTTGTACAGAGAGCTCGAACAATGACTTGTTTCTAACCCAATTATTCTATCAAATGTAAAGTAGATTTAAAAGGGGAGCACCAGCTCAATTAAAAGGTGCTCTTAAAGGCACAGGACACATTTTCTATCTGCAGTTTTTTGTTACAGATGGCATACAGCCACTTCACACTATTTTAATTATTATAATTATGAAAATCTCCCTCTTCTGCATCCTGTTATACATACAATAAATACTTTACAAGGTTTTCACACGGTGGATTTAAATTTGACTTCATTATGTCTCTTCACTTTTCTTTTATATGTTTTAACACAGCGTGGTTTTTATTTAGCTATAATTCATTGCCCTTGTTTATTTTGTTTATTTAACAGGGACACATGCAATGACCATTGCTTCATACTGTATGTAAAATACAAAGTAGTACTATGCGTACAGGTTTCTAGTCGTGGCTATTTTGTAACCTCTGTCCCTCACTACGCTTTTATGACAGAAAGATAAGACTTTTTAAAACATACAGAAATAATGATACTATACAAATACATACATTATAACGCAATACAGATAAGAGACTAAAATAAGGATTATAATGGAAAACACAGTCACAGACTTGCTTCAGTTTCAAACACTGTTTTACTTGTGTCTTAGGGCACACTCACACAACCAAGTTGTGCTTAAGCAGGATTGTCCCTCCTACTGAGAAGCATGACTACATGTTGTTCTGCTTTTTTGTGCTCTACAGTTTCCACTACAATTTGATATTGTTGTGTTGCTTAAAGCCAGGGTTTGTCTGTGTTACTGTTATTTTATCATTAACATCAATGCAAATTAGTAACTTAAAAAACAAAACCATTAAAAAGTTTCAGTTCAGAAAAAAAAAAGTTGGTTTCTTCCTTTTTCATTGTGACCTTTTTATGTGTCTTTGTTCAGGTCCATCATGTAGGACGTCTGCCAGAGGACGGCCAGACCTGCATTTCCTGATTTTTATTTTGTTTATGATGTCAAGTCAAAGTCAAACTCATCTTATTGTCCATTTTTGCCATACGCACTAGACATAGAGAAAAATCCAAAAATCAATTCTCTCCAAACCACGCTGCATCCTTCAATAGTATAATAAATATATATAAAATTAGAAAATACAAATACAGATATATAAAAGTACAAAGAAAATGTGCAAAAGACGTGCATTCAAAACATCAACAACAACAACAAATATGCATGGACTTGAACTAAATATAAATATATATAAGGCACTAACTTAGTGAAAAAGAAGGAGCTCCAGTGTATTTTAAAGTCTTATTTTTATTTTCCTGTTGAGTTGGGGAGGGGGCAGAAAGAGGCAGCGAGAGAAAGACAGAGAGAGTACGTCATCACTGACGTCACTTTGTACAAAAAAGAAAAAACCTTCACTTATTTGACAATGTTTTTTGGCAAATTCATTTATCCAGGGATGTAAAAGTCGACTGACTTATACCTTTAGTGTCATCCAGTGAAGCCAGTGACCATGTACAAGAGTCTAAACAAAGTCCTATACACACATGCACAAAGCTCCTACATTTTCCTGACACTTTCAGGTGAGCTGCATGTGGAAACACAAACCACTGAATTTTCCAACCCGACCTTATTCTGAATGTTTCCTGCCAGCCATCTTGTACCATGTCTGCAAGAAGTCAGGATTTTTTGATATTACAGATGTGTGCTTCTTCTTCTCTGATGTTTTAATCATTAACAATGTCCTTACTTTGACATTTTTATGTCAAACTCAAACTATGATCATTTATCCCAAACTGTCTTGTCATTGTAACAGTAAGGGGGGCTATGCAAAAGACGTTTTGATGTATAACAGCACAATTTGATTTTATTGTTACTTTGGCTTTGTAAAGGAGAACTAAAATACTCCTTTGGCGTGACAAAAGCACAACAAGCATTTGAATTTCTGCCTTCAAGTTATTTTGGTAAGCTACAAAAAGCATCATGTGTTTCCTTGGCTTTATCTATTCACTATGGGCACCGTGAAATCTGATGCCTCAGGCTATATGGACACACGTCAGACTCTTAAGTGGCACAACTGCGAGGAGATTTTGAAGGACAGAGAATGAAAAAGCACTGTAGGTTCGTCAAACTCTTTCCTGCATGAACCAAGATCTCGGCGCGGCGGGGGTTCTCAGCTATGTGGGTCAATCAGCTTAAAGAACAGCAAGCATAGAATCTGTAAGTCATTGCTGTCACATTTTCTATTGCACGATACCTTACTGTAATTATGACATGAACTCAGGTACTTTTACATGTTACAGAGCCTTCATCACAATGCACAGAAACTTCAATTATGGATAAGAGTCCAACCTACAGTGGGGGAGAGTGAGTCCAGATGTGGAAACCTTGAACCTTGGAGGCCGCAGCCGTATGAGACATACGGTAAGCATGCATACACTTCAGGGTGCGCCTCAGCTCTCCTCCTCCACAAAGAATTGTTTCTCCTCTCTGTTTTGAGAGAAGCTCACCTTGAGCTGCTTATCTGTTTCTATGGTGATTCTGTTTTCTTCATGTTTTCTCACTTTTTGTTGCCGTTGGGTTTGGAACACTTTAGGCAGTTTCTGATCAGTTCTGTGCAGGTGTTGATAACTTAAATAAAATTATACAAAGCGGATGTTTACACCACTTCAAACTACTTTGAAATCCACATTGACTGAAAGAATAATAATTGTGTCTTTTTCAAAGATGATTTAGAAGGTCGCCTTTCACAATAAATTCAGTGGACCAGTGTTGCCGGATGGAAAATACAGCAAATCGTACTGCAGCTTTGAAATGATCGTATTTTACTTAAAGCTATCGTACGTGTAAAAAAAAAACAAGACAGGTCCTAAATACCACACTAAATGGCAAAACTATGCCCTGCACACCACATCAATGTAAACAAACAAACAAACTATTAAAGTGTAAATTGTTTGCAAACTGCTTCGTCTCCAGCCGCTGTGTAGCTGAGCTAGGAGCATCTTAAGTTGTTGTGACGTGCGTTTTCCTTCAGTCTGTCTGTCATGACGAACCACAGGCGTGAGCAGGGCTTCAGGTGATGATCTGATTGGCAGCAGAGTGACAGGCGAGCCGTTTAGCTGCTGAATGGTGCGTATGTGATCGCTGTCTTAGTCATGCTGATGTGATTGGTTTCTCTCAAATCACATCAGTGTTTGGTTATGGGGACATTGAAATTGCCAAATTATTGTACATTTGGACTTTTCTGCAATTATTGATCTTACATCGTACAGAGGGCAAAATTATTGTACAAATACGATAGTTATCGTACATCTGGCAACACTGCAGTGGACTAACACAGAATTTGTAATTAAACAACCAAATTCCGTGTATTGATATACCTTTTGACTTATTTTAATCCATCTGGGCTGAATTTATTCATATTTTTCCTGCCTTAGGCAACCTACAAGCAATGTTCCAGCAATGAAGACATAGTGATGAGATGTAAGTCACTGGAATATCTACTAAGAGGAGTCCTATCTTTGGTGTCATCATTATTCTCAGGAGGTCACTTCAGGTTATGATGGAGAAACGAGGGGGAAATTAATCTCATGAAATCACTCCAAATGTGTTATACAAGTGGCAATATGTTCGGAGAAATACTGTACAGTATGGGAAATAAAGATAATCAAAGCTAATTCTAGCTCAGGTGATTAAATGTATAAAATGAGATCAAATAAATTGTGAAACCAAAAACTGTTTTATTTTTAACACTTATTCCAAACCTTTATCACTTGATCAGTGTCAGTCATAATTCATATATGCAAATGCAGCTTTAGACATCTGCACTTTGGCAGTTAAAAAGGGCCATTTGCCTGAAAGATGGCAAAAAAAAAACAATATACTGTATATCTAAAAAAAAATGCAATGGAACAACTGATTAGAAACAAAGTTTGAGAAAATGAGTGAAAAAAAGTTTTGTAATCAAATGTAGCCTTAAATTGAGTCCTTAAAATGGCTAATACACAACTGTTGGATCGCCATTTCTTTTTCATCCTTTCTTTGTGTTCAGAACTGAAGCAGCGGGGGAAATTTGAGGTTACAGTAAGTGTCTTGCTTTCTTTGACATGTGACTGCAGGAGCTGGGGATGGTCAATGGACTTGAGCTTTTATAGCGCTTTTCTAGTCTTCTGACTACTTAAAACGCTTTTACTCCGTAGGTCACATCCACCCACACAGCGATGGCTAGGCTGCTATTTAAAGTGTCCATCAGTATTAACTAATCCATTCGTACACATTCATATGCCACCGACAAAGCAGCGGGAGCATATTGGGGTTAAGTGTCTTGTACAACAACCTTTCGGTTGGGAGACGACCACAGCCACGCCGAACTATCTGTTCTTATCCGTCGCCAGCTATTTTGACAGGCATGTTCTGTACACTGTCAATGACACATTGTAAGGATGTGGATAATTGTTGACCTGGCCTATTAGCTTGTCTTCAGAACTTTCTGCCACTGTTGTCCCTGCTGCTGGGTTGACCATTTCACATTCCCTCTGAATCTACTTCCCCTACCATAAATGTACCTACTGCACCTTGCAATCGTGATAGATGCAGGGGACACAAGGAAGTCATCCTGCTAACGCATAGTTAAAACCAGTTATATCCCTGTCCTTACTACTAAACTTAAGACCAAGGACTTTCCCATTCCTTTCAATCCATTACCTTTTCGTGCTATTTGACATTCATCGGTTTACAACTTTATAGGTTACATTCAAAATAGACAACATCAACTTTTTCGTAATCACTGATGGAAGGAAAGGCTTGTCTTAACAATGACACTGAAAATAACCAAACAGACTGACATTTTGAAGAAGAACTCAAGAAGGTGACTAATCCTCGAACTGCAAAATGTCCGGGATTGAGAATTTGTGGGACTCAGGTAAGAGGTAAAATAACATGTTCAGTTGTGGTATAAGTTTTACTTCTAAGAAGTTTGAGAGTGGAGAGGTCCCCTTGTCCTCAGTATCCTCTAAAGTGTTAGTGTAAGTGTTTTTTTCCCTAGCACCCACAGGCCCCTGCTGCTTATGAAAGTCATTCTGAACAATTTAGCTCCATCGTCCCTCAGCACCATTGTTCAGTACACTATGAATACGCTGCCACCCAAGATAATGCTTGTGCAGCAAGCCAATCTCCACAGAGAGACACCTCAAGCGTGAATCAATACCCCTGACTTCTAGAGACAAAAGCTAAGACCTTGCCAAGCCAGGAGCCACCTTGCCAGGGACGCTCATGACATGTGCTCATGACTTTCACATGTGTGGCAGAAGCCCAAAAAACCACTAGATCAACCATTGTATCAAACAGTGTCAAAGCCTGGCTTAGTTTAAATCCACTTTCATTCTGAAAGCTGTCATTCTTATTATGCACTCATTGAATGTTTTTTTTTTTTCAAACATACTTCTTCTAATTTGCAGCACATACACAAACAATTGAGCTTCAATGCTTCTTTTTATTAATGCATGTTGTTCCAGCTTGTCTCTGTGCTATTTTCTGACTTTCTAACTGAAAGTGAAGTGAACTACTGTCTCTGTGGCTTAAAACAACACAGGATTCTACAAAAAATATGACTACACACAAAAAATACACCCACACAGGAACAGAAAAGGAGACAGAGAGAGACAGAGAGGAGAGGAATAAAGGAAATCCTGCAAAAGTGAGTTATAAAACACTGAAATCACTTCAGTTCTCCCTATGGAATACATGAAGAAAACACAAACACAAGAAATACTCAAAACATGAAAAACAGATAGCTGATTTTATTGAAAACGAGCTAATGTAGCAATAGATCTTGTTTTACAATGCTCTGAAGAACCAAGGAAGGCAGTGGCTTCAGTTTCTCAGGCGGTGACTGCTTGTCACAAGTACAGAAAAAGTGTGCTGGAGAAAGGATTGTGTGGGTGGGTGCGTGGGTCGATGGGGGAGCCACAAATCTGGGGTGCTTTGATGAGTTTGTTTGGAGCCCAGCTGTGTGTTTGCCTGTGACGCCTAAAATCCATTAGAAATCTGCTGGGGGTCAGGGCTCCACTTCGACTGCGATGGCTCTGAGCCTTGGAGAGGCCCGAGCAGCCCACCTCAACCTCATTTTCTCGACAGAGCAGGGGCTCCGAGGCAATCAGGCTCCACAGGACAGATGCCTGGAGAGCCCTGAAGCATCAAAACACGCTGTCCAGCCATCCCTAGAGAGTCTGACACAGTGTGGCCGGCTCCAGAAAGATCTTTAGGTGACAGCTGATTACGTAGTGTAGGGTCTGTGCGATGCATCAATGGCTTTGTGGAATATAATATGTGAAGTCATTTTTTTCTGCTGAGCTTTGTTTTGAAGGTTTTTCTATCATGTGGTGTTTAAATGAATCAAATACTCTGAAAAAGGTGTTATAACAGAACATCACTGTAACTCTTGTGTATAAAGTTATATGTTCAGTATATTACACATGTATGATTAGAGTCTCCATTAGAACACACTCACATGAAAATATTCCCCCCCATAACCATACTGTAGCGCCCCCTACTGCTAACAGGAAATAATGTATATTTACAGAATGATATACTTCCTTGACATCTCCACCTCAGACAGGATCAGGGAAGCCAGAAGACCTTTTGAATTATGATGAATAATTGTGAAGATTGTAACTCTTTGTTGGTTGTGTTCCTAGGAGCACCTCTGCAGCGCCTACTTTAATGACATGCTTTAGCCGTTTTCACATATGCACTCCTGAAAATTGCTGGCAGGCTGCCCCTGAAATACAACATAATGGAAACATAATGGAGCGGTTTCAATAAGTAGCGCACGCAGTCCTTTGTCGTCACAGGATGTAAACGTCATCACCCCTTCCCACTCACTCATGAGGAATTTTCGTGAATATTTCCTGTTGCATTCTCACATCAGCTCACCCTGACTGCACACAGAAAATGTACAAGGGGGCTGGCAGGAAAAGTTCCCGTTAAAGTAAAAGTGAAAAATGTGGCTCTTTGTGTTCACACATGCAGCTCACCCTGAAAACGTCAGGACGTTTTCAGGAGTTTTGTGCAAATGTAAAAGCATCATGTGCAACAGGAAGTTGTTTCTAGGGGTTACATGTGATCGAAAAAATACGACAAAAAATGCATTGTAACACCTGATTTGGGTCTTAGGCTTAAATGTGTTGAAATGGCTCTGTAGGGCCAACTACGGAACTTCATTCAAGCCGTCCCTGCAGTCATTTTACCTGCTGAGAAAATGCTCTAAATGGACTGCGAGTGGCCTTGTATCTTAGTCCATATAAATAATAATAATAGTTTAAAAAAAAGCTCACAGGATTTACATTGATGAAAAATCTGTTTTATAAGAAAATGCTGTTTTCTTTAAAATTTCAATTGTTTTGTATTTATGTTGGCAATCGGTCCTATAAACAAACTAAGACTATAATGCCCAATTTCCACATACTCCTTTGGTCCGTCAGCGCCGTGCCCTGCGCCGCTGATCACTGCTAGTCAGTGAGCGCTGCGGTATGTCAAGCTGGACAGAAGAGAACGACCCTGACAGGAAGTCAGACAAGGAAACACACAGAGTGTCCAGTTAATTTTTAAAATAAAACCTAATATACAGACTCACAGTTGTATTTTCCATCACTTTATCAACATTACACTCCAGAAAAGGACCCAGTGTGGTGCTGCACGCACAGACTATGTGGAAATTGGGAGTAAGACTGTCCACTGTGGTCAGGTTTTAAATATCCCCAATGTGAGCAAAACGTTTGAATGCACAAACTTTTGGTTCACTCACATGATTAAGATAATCCTTGTTAACCAGACTGCTTATTGCTTTGTCCCCTTATCCCAGCATTTGTATTGTGAGGAGCAATTTAATCATAACCAATGAGAACAATGGCCAAAATGGATTTATGTTATTTCGTGGGTCAGTAAACTCTGTTTAATTACCAATTATTTGAAAATTAAACCTTAAAACTCATCATGATTTTTCATTTTTCACGGGAAATTATTTGAAAAGAAAAAATTGATTGGCTGAAATTAATAACAAACTTTTTCTGTAATAAGTTCATACACTGTTCTTGTTGGGTACATTTTTTTCAAATTTCTATGACAATCACAAGTAGTATAACAAAGCTGTAATAAAAGGTTGTTGATATTTGCACCCCTCAATAAGACTTACTTCAACCAATAAGAATGATTCTGCCATCAGAGCAGCTCTGACCGTAACATTTCTTTAAAGGTGTACAGCAAGACTTTTTATCTATTTCAGCTGGGGGTTTTTTAAGCAAGCAAGAAGAAGTAATACAATATTCTGAACACTAAAGCCTGAGTCATACACCGGCATAACAATACTTCAGAGAGAAATGGTCGGATCAGTCAGATGTGTTGACATCCATATCTGAGTGATTGCATCTCCTTTCATCCGTGTGTTATTGGCAGGGCTGGTGGCTAATGCCAGGTTTCCTTGGGCAGTCCTTGGGCCATCACAGGGACAAGTTGACAAGTGAGTGATATGTGCAGGAGCCAATCAGTGCCACCTGCTGTGCAGAAGAGGGAGAAAGCTTTTTTTTGAGGAGAGGCAGATTTACTAGGAGCCCTCCCGTCTGTGTTGAGAGCTGGTAAAATGACCAGGTCTTGACAAGACTTCAATTCACGGGTCACAAAACATGTCAGAGTAATAGCAGAAAGGTTGAGAAGCACACTTAGCTTGACAGGTTCCTTTTAATGCTAGCTGCCTCCGAGCTGTGATCCACGTGATACGGTGCACATACAGATTAACTTTCAGCAGTCTTGCTTTGCATGTCAATTTCCTCTCTAATGTCAATCTGAGGCAGTGGAGGGATCATTGGAGTTTTCAGCCTTGTAACAGCAAGCTTATATCCACGAATCTCAACAGAATATATACACATTTCTACTTTGTGCACAGAGTCAAAAACACTGTCATCCAGGAAGAGATTAAAAGGCTTAAAAAATGACTTTCAGATATTAAGGTTTGTTGTTGTCCCTCTAATCGTTGGATATCCAGTATGCTTAGAAAGCAAATGATTTCTCTCCCATTTGTGGCCCTTTCAGAGGTGACTTCATCATCAGTGCTTGAAAGACACGGTGCCCCTGAGTAACAAATGATTACCTCTGAATAAATCCCTAAAGTCTCCCTGCTAATGCCGAACAATAGGTTGCGAGAAAAAGGGAGGCTGTGCTTTGCTTCAAGATCTTTTTTTTTTTATACCCAGCATCATTTTTTGCTTCACTGATCTATCACTAAACAACAGCTGCTGAGCAGGAGCCAGAGAGACGCACTGCAGGGAGGAAGAGGCGAAGAGGGAGAGGGGAGACAAGGAGACAGCAACAGAGAGGCAGGAGAGAAGAGGCATCTGAAAATTGGAGACAGAGGAGTTTTAAGAGGAGAGGTCACTGGTGATAGCCTGGAGCTCTTAGGTTTGGTGGCCCACTGAGAAGTAGAGTGAGAAGCTGGATCCTGGCAGGTCTGCCTCTCTCATGACGGATAACAAGTCACCTGAAATGGCTTCCTGGGTGGCAGCCATTAGACAGACAATTTGCAATCATCCCTGGCCCAATTTCTCTCATCTTCCCTCCCTCTCTTTCTCTCTCACTTTTCCTCCTATTACCCGGCTTCTCGCTCCGGTGCCCCGTAGACCTTGGCAGCTTGAGTGACAGGGACTTAACTAGTCTAGTCACACAAACGTGAGAGGGGAAATGAGGAAAAGAGAGGGGAGAATTTCATTCATCTCACAAATACCAAATAACCTCTGCCGCGTGGCCAATTTACATATTCTCTCCGCGTTCTCCGTTGGCCAGGTGCGTTATCCTGTTTCCAAGCCATCTCATCTGGAACTCCGCCGGCTCCGTGTGACACCACAGAGGCATAAAGCAGAGCAGTGACTACAGTAGCAGATGCAAGAGTACAAAGGCCTGGACTCCTGTCTGGATCATAACAAATAAAAGATGCAACATGTAGCAGAACAGGCTGCTGCCCCACATTCCTGGCCCTGGTAAATACGCTGTATGTGAAAAAGTATTTGGACTCCAGGATAATACAACCTTGTGTGTCTGTTATTATTTTCATTCTAAAATGTCGATGGACACTTATCTGCTGCTATGACAACATCTGCTATTTTGGGAGGCAGTAAACAGGATTTTGAAAAGTGGCTACAGGAATTTGGTTTCATTCGGTCAGCCCTGTGGCAGGGATCTTGTTCAATGGTACTTCTTCTCCTCCTCCCAAAAATAATATAATCCTTCTTTATTTAATCAGTAATCTGTGTCATTCATTGAGAATCTTTACTTTGGAAAATGTTTAAAATACACTGTTTCTGGGGTGCTGGATTAGCTCAGTTGGCAGAGCAGAAGCCCCGTGTTCAGAGGACAAAGTCTTCATTGCGCTGGTCGGGGTTTCGATTCCCATTCCTGGAGCTGTTTGTTCAATTTCAACCCACTCTCTCTTGTCATATTTCCTGTCTCTCTATTAAAGGATGATAACTTAAAATGTAATGGTAGAAAGTACCAGAATCTAATTGTGCTACTCTCCCTCATTTTTCAGGATATTCTGTGCCAAATGTCATAGTTGATTAGCTATTGATGTTATTTCAACAGGTATGTTTGTCAATTTACATTATCTTGACCAAAGCATTGTTCGAAAAGGTTTCTTTTGGACCCAAAGACCAAACAGCCCTAAGTTGGAAATGGTCTTTATCAACTTGTCATGGCCCAGGGTATGGACTAACTACAAATACTAGTGGTTTTCCTTTGGTACTGCATAAAAAGGCATCAGTACTACTTTCAGTCTGTTTCATAACCAGCTAAAGACTTCTAACATGAGCTGATGAAAAGAAGTTGGAAAAGAAAGCATTGAATTATTCAGCTATAACGTCTATATGGTGAACTTTTTTGCATATTGCTCCTTTGTATATCCTTAAGCAACATTATAACCCATCCCAGTTTAAATTATACTCACTTTTAGTTGTGTTTCAGGTTTATACCAATCCCTGTAGAAAATATCTGGTCCTTTTGCTGCCTAACACTACACTATGTCCCTAACTGTGTCTGCCTGCTGTTTGGCGCTAAGTGTACAGTGGAATTTGGAGCTTTGTGGGCTGAAACAGCCGCCTTGATGGTGCTGAAATGGCCCCATGAAGCAATAGTTGTGGGCCAGACAAAACAATAATAATGTGAAAAGCTCCATATAAGGGGAGAAGATCTGCCGAATGACATGATAATTCTCTATATGTTTATCACTGCAAGCAAACCCTGTGTATGTTTTATAAGTTTTACATTAAAGCTGCTTTAAGGAAATTACCTCAAAACATCATCCACCACCTATCAAGACACAACACCACTTATAAATGAAAACTGGCGAAATATTAACTAAACATCTCCATCACATTACAAGTTAATAGCATTTTACCTTTTAACTGTCTAATTTATTGTAAAGAGGCAATTGTTTCATGCAGACAAGGTCTTTGAATGTGCTTGTGTGTGTTTGATTCATACATGTAAGAGTACGTGCTCCGAGGTTTAACTGTACTCATCCATTTAAGCCCCCCTTCCTTCAGTTTCTGAGTTATGGTCAAGGAATGACAGCAAGGAAAAGGACATTTGTTCCCAGAGCTTGTCCTTAAGGCAGCATTTCTCCTCAGGCTCAGTCCATTTTTATAGGGGTACTTACATTACCTAGAAGGAGGCACTGCCATTCAACACACCAGTGTGACTGTTTGCAGCCTGTCCCCGCAAGTGCTGTACGCTTATACTCAAAGACCATTTTCAGCAAGTTCACATTAAATATCAAAAGCCAGGAGTGGGTATTCAATGTATACCTGCATGTGCGCACCACTGCACTTCTACATTAAGGCCAGTGAGGTCACTGATGTTGGTTGAACAGGTCTGGCTCACAGTCAGTGTTGCATTTTATTCCGAAGATGTTAGATGGGGTCGAGGTCAGGGCTCTGAAGAGGCCAACCATACCCCTGCACCTTACTGGGAGGCACTGGGATGCATGGGGCATTAAAATGAATTGAAGCAGCAAACCCAAACAGAGCAAGCATCAATGACAAGCATGACACTTATTAAGTCAGAATAGTATAAAAGGAGGAGTTGGGGTGGAGGAGGGATGCAAATGCGATTGCAAATGCGGCTTGCAGAGGGAGCAGCAAAGCATAGGCAGGCTAGAGCAGTTTAAATGAGGCGGCATAAGAGCTATTTGGCCAATAGGATGCTTTGAGCAAATCAGCTGGCCATCAGCTGATGAGGCTTGCGTGAGATCAGCTGACGCAAACTCCGTGGCCTGCCTGAACTAATGCTAAGCTCAATTTGTGGTTTGATCCTGTTTAATTGACTGTTGGCTAAATGGGCAACAACCTATGTCATCACATTTTTATTTACCTGCCAAACTGAACAAAAATGATGTGACATAAACTTCATCCAACTGAGCCTGGCCCGCTTCAGAGACACAAATCTCTCATTGGATTTAACCAAAACTGTCTTAACTTTGGCACACAAAAAACCTGTTTCTCATATTAAGAAGCTAATTGAGGAAAAATGTTAATTAAAAACCCAATATCAGCATAAAGTATATGGACTGAAGTGTTCACATGTTGCCACACAGAGAACACATTTTTATCATAGTGACTTCAGTGTTAGTTTTACTGTTCTCCCTGGTAGTTTGCTGCAGCATGAAATGTGATAGTTGAAAATTGGTTGTCAAGAACCTTGGGAGTGCTATGTTATGAAGTGTCAGCGTGCGGGTGCAGCCGGAGAGATGAGGCACACAAAAGCCAATTGCCTTCTTTTACCCAGACAGTTGTTAGACAGCAAGCGAGAAATAAATTCTCTCCATGACTACCTGCAGACACCAGTTTGATTCTCTACTTGTTGCAAAGTCCACTCTCAAAGTTAACCACTTAGTGGAAAACGCACCGTGAGACATGTTTGGGACTGAAAAAGTAGTTCCAATCAGAGGCAGAGATGTTTTTTCTCTAGTCAGAGCTGCATGAGGTGAGCAAAGATCCTCTAACTCGACTGGTGAGCCAGATGTTGTCCTGTTATTCAGTATGAGGCAGCGCTCTGCGGCTCTGACACTGTTTCATCTTGTCGGCGAGAAGCAGTGTGTGGTGTGATTATTTTGGTGGTTTTGTGTTGTAGACACACCATGCTACGATAACATCGGTCATGCTAGCAATGTGCCCCGTGCTGATAAATCTCATTTTGAAAGGGAATCTTCATTTTCAGCTCAGTCCTGATGTCGTCTACATTGATAGAGATACTTAAAAAATGATCTGGTTTGATATAAGGTCAGCATTGTAACATAAAACATCTGGAAATCTGTCTTAAAATACTTGAAAATGATATCAAATGATTTTATTTTTTTTATTTTGAAATACTTTATTAATCCCTGAGGGAAATTCAGGTTTACACTGTTATTTTTTAGGGACATGCTTCTCACACACATAGGCCTGAATCACAAACAGGACCTATGGATATGCATTGGTGGAGAGATGTCAGATGGGGCTGCTACACACTGCTAAGCAGGGAGCGCACCAGAGCAGTTTGGGGTTTGGTGCCTTGCTCAAGGGCACCTCGGCAGAGCTTGGGAAGTGCCCTGGCACCTCTCCAGCTACCAGACCAACTTCCGTATTTTGGTCCGCACCGGGACTTGAACCGGCGACCCTCCGGTTCCCAACTGAGCTATTGCCGCCCAAAGATATTACAGTGAAAATAAATCATGTCTTGTAACCACATCCTCTTTGCTCTGTTTCTGATCGGGAAATAAACAATGTAAAATAAAACACAAACAGTAAAAAGTAAAGCGGACGATGTCAACACATTGTTGTCAAGCTCTCCCGTGCCCACAGCCAGAGCTTTTCTGCTTGGATAAAATGCTAGGTGGACACAGAGCCTAATAGAGTGATCGTCAAACCCAGTATAGGCTGTAAACAATCCTAAATGATTTTTTTTTTATGTAAATGAAAAATAATTCTATTGACTTGTAGCGGCTTACTATTATGTAAGATCCTAAATGACATAACAAGAAGACTATTGTGGATTTTGGCCAAAGGTTTGGTGATTACATCACTCAGACCTGAAACAGGGATGTTTCAATCTAATAAAGACAGAAAGAATGCTCATTTGCTACTCTCAGAAAAAAAAAAAAGATCCAGCTGTTCTCTCATTTTGAAATATCAGATTGCTCTGAGATGAGCATCAGTGGAGGAGCAGCTATCAGGCCTGATGTAGTCTTACTCCAAAGGTTCAGCCGTCTGTTGCCGCCTGCTGTTGCACCCCCCACACCACACCTACACGTCCCAGAACTCCGAGCTTCACACAACAGACATGCACACATGTTCGCTCACAGTGATGGTAATTTCTAGAGAAAAGCAACAAATGTTGGGCAGTGAATTAACACATCATTAACACCTGACCCACCAGACACACAGTGCATTTGAGGCCAGGGAGACATTTTTTCTGACATTATTTTTGTGTTTTCTCTCGAACTTTTAGAAGGCCTGCCACGTCTCCTCCACTCCCACGTTGTGTTTGTCAGTACAGAAACACTCCACACTGCAGCCTGACTCATCCTCGTCTTTCACTTTCAAATCATTTCTGAGCATTTTAAAGGAACACACTGCGCTGTGTATATTTCCTTTAATAGCACTTCAGCTGTGCAAAATAGGCGAGTAAGAACATTGTATGGAAAACAACTAAGAACAAAATGGCAGTTTATGACAGTGTTGACAGTAACACCCAGACAAAGAGAGCAACAGGCATATCCATCTTTACATCTGTTATTTTGTATATTACACAGCAGGTTTAGGTGCTTTATAAATATTGTGAAAGTATCAAGACATGAGAAATGTAAAGAGCCTTTATTCAGACACTGTGCATTAAAACAGGGCGTGAAGTCTTCTCTAAGTTTTTGATTTCAAAGCCATATTCAATACAGTCATCACTGCCCATAAAGACCAACCAACATTGCTTTAATAACAACCAGTGTGACATCGCCTTTTGGTTTTTCGACCCTCCTTTTGAAACATTGAGTTTGGATTTTGGCATGGCCATTTAGTTTGTTGAAAACAGAAGTGACCATATTTGAACAGTAGTTTGGAAACCTGCTCAAAAAAGCATGGATAATGAGACTGGCACAAATATTTTTCATTATTGAATATATTTGTTATTATACAGAAATAAAATAAAAAAGTACATTTTATGTTGTGCTTCATTGACGCAGCACACGCCCCCTGCGTCCCTGCAGCTCCAGTCATCCACCTCTGCCACTCCCTGTTGCAGTTCTCACTGGGGAATCATTTAGAGTTCTTTGGTTCCCACCTAGGCAGGCCATCCAGGTATATCACAGCAGCCAGGTATATGTATTCCGCACAGACAATCTGCATTTAAGACCAATGAACAAGTTGATGGATCTCCCTCCCTTTGTACCACTCAACATACATGTCGCCGGTCTGGGAACTCTGCAGGCTACCAGAGAGAGAGAAAGAAAGAGAGAGATGTCCACTGAGTCTGTTTACCAGTGGAAACTTAAATGCACAGAGCTTCTCGCTAAGACGGTACAGAATAGCTTACAAAGAGCTAGGAGTGGAAACTGTTTCAGGGTTTATTTTGAAGCCAGACTTGTAAAATGTAAAGATACTTTCACTGTTTAGAACAAAACTTCCTCTCTGAATGGAGCAAGCAAGGGAAACTCAGGAGAAAAAAAAACCTCATCCTGGTGCGTAATGGTTTCAAACCTCTCCACAGATGTGGATGAAGTGTTGAGTCGCTGACAGCCCTTGAATGATAAAGCCATGATTATAGTAATAATGGTAATGTCAAAGTCATGTCTACAGACTTTTACAGATCACTTATTTTACAGAAGTCATACAGAAGCGGAAGTGTTTTCTGATCACTGGACAGTTTGCGTGTAACATCTCTTATAAATACTGTGGCACAGTTTACCCCAGCTGAGTGCAATGTGCTGTTCTGTTGCGTTCATGTGAGTAAGCGGAGAGAGCAAAAAAGAGAGAAGGAGAAATCGTGCCGATTCACTACATGCATCTCATTGGCGTTTATTAGCAACACTGTAACTGCCTATGACAATGCTGGTCTTTGTGGATGAGATGGTATTTGCAACAAGGCTTATTTGCATAAGTAGGGGACAATTTTGCAACAAATTCTTTTAACATTCCCTAATTTACAGCAAATGGGACAGGAGCACGTACTGTAGGACCCCATCTGCATGGCAGTACAGTTTGCGTGCAGTTTGTGCTCATTTCACCGCGTGCTTTTTGGATTCCAAGCTATCTTTTTCTCTCATCACACGTTTAGCGCCGGCAAAAGCAGCGCAATCCTTTTCGGACCTGGCCCATGGTGTTTACAACAGCTGTGTGTACTCAGGTGTGTTTACATGCAGAACTTAATTAAAATGATCTCTTTTTTTACCATGTACAATACCGTTCACTGGTTACAAAGGATTGTCCCACCTAATGATGACAAAAAGGATTTTTTAATTTCTTTTTTATTACTTTGAAAAGTAATAATATGAGCATCAATTTGTCTTTGCACCAAATGGCAGTGAAAGCCAGACCTGTCTGTTTAAATATTTTGCATATAAACCCAGAAATCCTTTCATCTCAGCTAATGAGGAAAGGGACGCTCGTCTCCTTAAGTACATTTTTCCCCCCTCAGGAAAATTGAGCAGATGCAAGTTCATCTGGTTCCTTGTCTGTCCAGCCTTAAACACACACGCCCTGCTGGTTTGAAATATTAATGTAACCGGATGTAACTTAAAGGTCTCAAAGTAACTTAGAGCCTTTAGAATATACATATTTTTTTATCCTAGAATCGCATCACTTTAATACTTGCATGTGAAGGTGATTTCTTGATAAATCCAACTTACTCCTATCTCCTCTCTGTTCTATTGAGCTTTAAAGGTCACATGTTATACTCCTTTTTAACAAGTTAAAATTAGTCTCAGAGTTCTAAAAAACATGTCTGTAAAGATTCTCCCCAAAAATCCACTCCGATGTTGTTTTTTAACATGTCTACAAACCCCTCTATTTCAGCTCTAAAACTGCATTTAGAGAAAAACAATGATTTGATATAATTGACATTTATTCAAAGGTCACATTTTGTGCAAAATACACTTTACCATGTTTTCCTAACACCAATATGTTTCCCTTGCCAGTCTACAAACACCTCAATAATGAGAAAAGTCCACCCTCTCTGTCTTTTGCCTGCTCCACTTTTCAGAAAATGTGTGCTCAAACGGGCCATTTGGGGATCTTCCCTGCATGACATCACAAAGGGCAGTAACCCCTCCCCCAGGTGGCTGACACTCACACA
Source organism: Tautogolabrus adspersus (assembly GCA_020745685.1). Classification (NCBI taxonomy): domain Eukaryota; kingdom Metazoa; phylum Chordata; class Actinopteri; order Labriformes; family Labridae; genus Tautogolabrus; species Tautogolabrus adspersus. Next base: position 8,268,695 of record CM036535.1, read on the forward strand.
GCTAGGTGTTTGTTCTGCCCTCTGAGTCTGCCTTCTCATCGTAAACAATTGGGCAGGATGCAAGAAAGCTCAGGCCACATCCCCTTCCAGAGAGGGGCATGGTCGAACACAGCTCAATTGGATTTAAAGCTACAGACACAGAAACAGCATATTCTGGGGATTTTAAGACACTTGACAGACATGTTTTAGGGAGCTCTGAGATTTATTTAAACTTGTTGAAAGGAGTATTATATGTGACCTTTAAGAGTGTTCATAAGAGCTTTGATCTTAAGAGTGTTTTGTAAAAGAGCATGTTTGGAACGCTAAAGCAGATTTTCTTTAATTCAGAAAGAAAGGATGTAAAGAATGTCTTAAAGAAATGTCCTTAAGAAAAGTATTTTAATTGAGTCTACAGCCTGACAGACTTGATGGAATTGTTTGTTAGCCTAAGGCACTGAGAAAAAAAAAGATTGTTTATACCTTGATCAAATCTGCTTCATGAGGTCAGCATCAATGCTAATAACAATATTGCATATATCCTTTGCTCAAAATGGATGTGAAATCAATGTGTGTATGCTCATGTTGCACAAAGAAGTGTATGCTATTGACCGGACATGTTGCCGCACCGATGGTTGTGAAATACTCCACAGGGCACCTTGATGAGAAGGAGTTAAGAGATTATTAGTGTTTGGCTCAAATTCTACATCCTGTTGCCTGTGACTTAAAAACACCATGTTAAGTGTTTATTTGAAAGTTAAATTACCCCTCTCTTGAGTGAGAGATGTTTGGCAACTTTCTATATAACTTGACTCCTTCTGAAATCTTGAAGCTTTAGCTGTAGTTACAGAGTCATTGGCATGCATGAGCATCACACGGCTGGCCTTGATCCATATTGTGCTCACAAACCAGCCATGGCCAAAAAAATGACACGTCGCACAGATACTGCTCTTGTCTTAGTTCAATTTGCATCTTGTCTTGTGTGGAGACCTCCCACTGCAGCGCAGGCAGGGGGGGCTGCTTCCCAGGAATGTTTAGTGAGCATCTGGCACTCCCTGATGTCACTGTACTATTTAGCTGTCTTTCAAGGACTTAAACTTACACCCCTAATGCTTTTAATACCAGCTTAATTAAAGTCAACAGTGCACTCTGATGTTCTACTACACTGGTGTCTCATGTTCTTTCCCAAAGGTGTGATTTATTCTGTGATACTGTCAATCCTTTGATACCCATGTCTTCTATTATCTATCTATCTATCTATCTATCTATCTATCTATCTATCTATCTATCTATCTATCTATCTATCTATCTATCTATCTATCTATCTATCTATCTATCTATCTATCTATCTATCTATCTATCTATCCATCCATCCATCCATCCATCCATCCATCCATCCATCCATCCATCCATCCATCCAGAGGGACAAAACAAAGAGAGAGTTTTTTGTTGATTGTCTCGCACTTGAAAGCTTGTCTTCTGTGTATAAAGCTCATTGCTGCACTGTATTTGAATTGTATTTCCAGGTACTATTCTGCCTGTGTGCAAACAACAAGAAGCTGTTTAGTGTCCACCCTATGTGTTTGATGCATTTCACCTCTAATGAAACATTCACAGGGATGATTTTTGTAAGACTTTAAATTGTGCTGCTTGCAGTCTTCTTCACTGCCTGTTGTTTGTGCATCGCCTCATTTTCCATTTCAACAGAAAAATCAGATATTACTATTTGAATGGCATCCTTGGTATGCTTGTGTAGATGCATTTTCATACTCATACACAACAGAAATAGGGTGTGAGAAGATTTAATTCACATGTAGTTAAATTTTAAAGCTCGCCCCATGTCCCATCTGTTAACTAGAGGACGCGGGCGTTAAGGCCAATAATGCAGCGGGACAGTTGGAGGAGCTCTGAATCTTTTGGCTTAATTTTGATGGAAGTTGTCTGTTTTCCATGTTCATATAGAGTCTAGGGTTCGGCGATACTATAGATTGCTATTTTGAAATGTGAGCCGAGAGAAACCTCCCACACTTCAGCTTTTTCCAAAGTGCGTGGAGAAGTCCTTCATACAAATAATTTAAAGAATAGTTTCATTGACATTGTGGAGTTTGGGCTTTTGGCCTTCATCAGAATTATCCTGATTCCATAGAAGATGTTCTGTTTACTTCCAAGTGTTGCTGGAGTTTTCAGCCCCCGCAGTAAAAAGTTCATCCTCTCACTGAGCTGTAAAGCACTTTGATAAGTATCTCCAGTCCAAATGGCAGATATTAATGTATGAGTAATGTGAATGTGTAATTACCAGGTGATATGTTCTTATGATGAGCTGTTTGATGGCTTACAGCTCCTCTCAGCACATTATTAATCAAATCTAATGACTTCAGATACTGCACTAAACAGTTTGCCCTACAGGATTTCCCCACTGCTGCAGCCAGCTCAATATGCTGCCCAAGGCATGACTGTGTTACACATGACAAGATGTGTGTGTGTGTGTGTGTGTGTGTGTGTGTGTGTGTGTGTGTGTGTGTGTGTGTGTGTGTGTCTGATGTTTTGTGAAAGAGGGAGAGGGAGAGAGAAAGAGAAAAAGAAGGTGAGAGAGAGTGAGAGGAGGAGAGAGAGAGGTAGCTGCCTGATCTCAAGCGGCAAATTAGGGCCTCTCTGAGATCGATAACAGGGGAGCCATGCACAGATTTCATTAGTTGGCAAACGTGTGCGGCTAAAGGGATGCAAACGGATATTGATGTTTGAGATTGATTGATCTCTTCTTTTCTCAAAAATGTACACACTGAGTTGGAATGCAGAGTTTGTTTTGGGTTTGTGTGCTTTCTGCATGTTCAATCTTAAATACCAGTTTGTCTGACCTTTTCTCCTCAAACACAAACTCACTCTTTATTCAACAGATTGTCATGTGTTGACAGCTGATCTCACAGGTTTCTTAAATGGACTTGCTGGGTCAAATGACAGTCATACCTGCCCCCCCCACCCCCCCCCCCCCCTTTTGACCAACTGTCCCGCCCCTGTTCAACCCCTCTTCCAGCCGCAGAATATTTCTTCCACGAGATTTAAAAATCAATAAACAGAAGTGACATTCAGGCATTTTGCATCTTAAGCAAGTCCAGCCCGTCACAGAGGTGGCATTACAAAATGCAAACCCCTAAAGTAGATGTAGCAGATAGGGCTACATGGCTCAAATTATATTTGCTATTTCATTTTAGGCTAATAAGGTCCCAGAGGGGTGTGGTCTGTCACTAAGGGGGGGAACCAGAAGGGCTAGAAAGGCAAGGCAATCACAGGAAAAGCTGATGTGGGGCATTGTGAAGTGATGGACTACTTCCATGATATCATCTGAATTCAAGTGCACTCGTGGAGGTTAGAGCAAGTTAAAACTATGCTTACAAAAATAAGCTGAGTAAACAAAGGATAAGAAGCTGAGAGATCAACAATGACCAGTGCAAAACTTATCAGTGATCTACAATATGATGTGTAATGTGATGTGTGCCCTTCCTGATTAATCTCTAATATCAGATTCTATACAGATGTAGAATCTGTTATTAGATTCCACCAAGACCAGGTTCTACTGATGTAGAATTCTACTGATGTAGAATCTGGTCTTGTGGTCTCGATTTTAAGGATGCATGCTTAAAATCGAGTATTCAGGTTTCCATTTGTAGTTGGTATGTAGTCCTAGATGTACCAAGCAATTACATATAAGAAGGCTTTATATAAGAAGCACCTTTGAAACACTTGGTTACAAGGTGCTTCACATATGGAAACAATCAAACAAGTCGTACAGTGAGAGAAATGAAACATAAATCTCAAGGACGAACAAGAGCAGGTGGAACGCAATCTGCACTACAGACATACTGGCTTCCACCGGTGGTATTCTTACGATGATTTGTCTCTATCAACAGATATCTGTAGCTAACAATCAAATATAAATAAAAACATTTCAGTTTGAGTGACACATTCTGCTGGACGATTTGCCTGCATTTTTACTTTTTACAAATCTGCGTCATGATGTTTTTATTTCAGCAAACTGAAGACTCGTTAATAGCAAGTCAACCACAAGAAAATAATTAACTTTTCAGGCTCATACCACTGAAGGAAGCCAGAGTAAAGCTGCTGTGTAACCCACTTTCTACTGTTGAACTGAGACGCACGAGAAACGAATAAACTGGCGCTACGTTTGTAAACACCACGTGGACGAGGAAGTCTTGGCTGGAAAATGGTTAACGCTATCTGCTGGCTTCCCCAGAACTACAGAGAACGTGAAATGCCTTCTTAAGGTTGTCAGACGATTTCCAATGGGTTCAGAGATTTTATACCTATTCATATTTTAACATTTAATGTTTAGGTCATCATGCTCAAAAGCCTCATTATAGACTGTACTTATAATTCTTTTTAACTTCTTGTTGCACTTTTTCTCTTTTTTCCATTGAGTTATAATTATATAGAACATTTTCTCTTCGTATTTAGATGCAGTTCCAGCGGTGTGTCTCAGGTGCTGCAGCAGTGCGTGATTCTTCCATCTTCATTTTTCATCACCCCTTTGATTTCCTGCAGCCATCTGATAAACGTGACATTGTGATAGCCTTAAATGATTAATTGAGCTTGAATGTGTGATTTAAAATTTCCATTCATTATGCTGCGTCACATTTTATCTGCTGCACATTTAATCATTTGCCATATGCATATTAATGATTACAGTGGTACCTGTGTAATGGGAGCGGGCCACTTGATGTAAGTGTCTGCTTCTGTGCAGTCACACTGCCCACAGCGCTGTCTGTGTGACACGCACGCACACACGCACACACGCACACACACACACACACACACACACACACACACACACACACACACACACACACAAACACACACACACACACACACACAGGCCCTCTGTGAAGAGTTCCTGACTTCATTGTTGGGAGTCTTGAAGTTACAGTGAGGTGACTAATTGCTGTCTCACCTTGTTAGCCAAAGCTTGATGTTATTGTGTGCATCTCACTGACAATTAAATTAAATTAAATTTAAGTCAAATAACTTTTTTTATCCGTTAGGAACTTCAGGTGTGTAAAAAGCATGAGCTTGTATAGCGCTTTTCTAGTCTTCTGAGCGATTTTACACCGCAGGTCACACCTACACATTCACACACTGATGGCAGAGGTTGCTATGTAAAGTGACCATCAGAAGTAAGTAATCCCATTCACACATTCATATGCCGCTGACGAAGCAGCGGGAGTGACTTGGGGTTAAGTGTTTTGTCCAAGGACACATTGGACATGTGGCTGCAGGAGCTGGGGATCGAACCCCCGACCTTCCAGGTTGAGAGACATTGACTCTACCAACTGAGCCACAGCCACGTAACCCTGTGAAGCAATTGTTTTCTGAAAAGAAAAGCGCTGCACGTCCGTCCTGTCTCTATGACAACAATCTGTTGACAACAACCGCTGTGTGACCGACACTGCTCTGTTACTTTTTAATGCATGTTTTATATTTAAGATCGTTTATTTCCCGATCAGACACGGAGCAAAGAGGATGTGGGTACAAGACACGATCTGAGGGCAGAAAAACTACGGGGAATATAATACATTTGGAAAAGAGCGCCGGTGACGTCAACAGCGCCTTTCTGAAAAGTTGAAATATTTTCAACTTGAGCGCTCGGAGCGGCCGCACAGAAACGGCATCGCGCTTGTTTAAAAGACGCTGGGCTCTGCGCTTTTTTGCGGGCGGCTGCTTTCTGCTGCGAACGCTCTCTTCTCATTGAAAACAACTAAAAAAAGACGCTGGCGCTGAGAAAAAAACGCTATAGGTGGACACGGGGCCTTAATCATTTAACAAGTCCTTTGGATATTAGATTGTTATTGGTCGAATTGGACATTCTACTGTTTTTGTTCTTGTATAGCAGACTATTGCTATGAATAGACTGTTTATTCAGACTCTGCTCCGCTCACAGACTCTGCATGACTAAATCCAATCATACCAAATGATGGAAAGAAGTCAAGTACATTTCAACATTGACGTTTCAATTAACATTAGCTCATTTTCAGTGTCCTAAAAGGAAAGAGAAGAAAAGAATATGATAACAAGAAAACTCTGCAGCAAAACCAGGACAGACAAGAAAATTACACAATAGGCTTGGCGACATAAATTGACAAAACTGAAGATGACAGACATGAGGTAAACACTATACTGAACAGGGCAGGGCGTTTAAGGACTGGAGAAGAAAATGTCAACTGACTTTGACTTTGTGCAGTCCTGTTCAGCTTGTCTCCCTTCACCATTGGGGCGGCTGTGGATCAGTGGTGGAGTCGGTGGTAAGGTCAGGGGTTGGATCCCAAGCTCCTGCAGCCACATGTTCGATGTGTCCTTGGGCAAGACACTGAACCCCAAGTTGCTCCTGCTGCTTCATCGGCGGCATATGAATGTGTATGAATGGGATTAATTACTTCTGATAGTCAGTTTGTATAGCAGCCTCTGCCATCAGTGTATGAATGGGTGGATGTGACATGCGGTGTAAAAGCATTTCAAGTAGTCAGAAGTCTAGACTAGACTTTTTCTTAAATGCTAGGTATCTGAAGTTGGTAGGCGTGCAATTAGCCGTATATTATGCAACTAAAGTTTTGTCTTGCATCAGTCTGTCTGGGTGTCTTTCTACTCAATCAGCCTGTTCATTGCAAGTTATGTAATCTCTTATTTAAACTTGTAAGCTATCATTACTTTGCTTCCAAGACAAAAAAAAGTTTCTTTAGTAGTTATTTCAAAGTTTGCCAGAACACCAAGTAATAACCAGGAGACAATTTGAGTTAGTGTGTGTGGTGCATGTGGCTGAGTCTTTATTTTATTTTTCCTTTTGTAAGCTTAAGATTACAGTATGAGCTAAGTATTGAGTGACGGTCTGTGTTGGTTCTGCAGCCACCTGCTCAAATTCAAACAGCCTCACTTAAGTAAATGTCCTGCCTCAAAAATCCTCTTTTCTCTCGAAATTAGTTCAACTTAACACAACCATTAAATGTCATAAAATGAGGAAATTATCTTAAAAAAAGGAAAATAATTCATAACCTCGTAAAAAATAAAGAGAAATGTGTGTCCTTGATAGAAAAGTGGGTGCGTGTTGGAAGATATTCAGGGAGGCTACATATCTGGTTTTAAGTTTCAATAAAAACAGAGATGAGATTCAAGGTGATCAGTACTGCCACTTCCTTTAAGTCAAGCAGAGGAGGAAAATTGATGATCTGTCTCCATATTTATCAAACACCTGGGAGGGGAAAATCTTGCAAAAAGGTCCAAAAAATTCTCAGACTAAAGGGAAGTAAAAGCTGACGGCTGCCAGGGTCGTCCCAAGTAACATTCAGACGGATGTGCACACACTTTCTGTGGGAGGAGAGAGAATTATTGATGACTATGAGCTCATCTGAGGACATCATAATGTCTTCATGGACCTTGTGCAGGATGCAAGAGAGTGTGTGCTCTCTCAGCGATGTCCTCACATCCTCACAGCACACATTGTGCAGCTTTGCAACAGTTATGATTTTGTGCTGTCACAATCAGAGATGTGTGCAAAGTAAACTTGGATTGTTTGTGCAGTTTATTCCACTTTTTCAACTAAACTATGGTGGAGCTTTTTATTGGAGATGTGCTCTGATATTATCCTGAATCTAGGGGACATAAGAAATAAATAATTTCCCTCACTCGCAGGGCACTGACTACTGTTAATTAACAGGAGGTTACATTCACAACACATGCTGATACTATATAGCCTGTGGAAAAAAAGAAAAGTAATGGGATTCTGCTGACTCCTCAAGCTAAATAAAATAATCTACTGTTGTAAAAATAAATGTATCATTAAAGCCAATTAAGTGGTTGGCCAGAGTTTACTTCCAGCCTGTAGTGGATGGATTATTGTTAGCCAAATATCATTATGAGATTTAAGCTTTTTTATTGGTTTAGGTGTCATGTAGAACCAACATAATTAGTTTGCCATACTCATACTGGAGAGTTTTTTTTCCATTTTAATCTTTTCCTTGTTCGATATGTCCAACCATAGCTGCACCTAAAAACACATTTTCATGAAAAATGTTCATGAAAATGTGTTAAATCAGTGACATCACACCTTGTCCCAGGGGCAGTCCTTCTCCTCCCTGAAAGTACGAGTGGGAGGCTCCTGAAGAAAAGTCCTATTCTGCAGGTTTTTACAGCATACCTCTTTGTGTTAACATTTTCAAGCCTTAACTTCAGGCTACAAGATATGATGCAAAATTATCTGATGTATTTTCCCCAGACATATCTGTGACTGGCTGGATTTTCTTCTTGCATATTTGGGGTTTATATAACTGGCTTAGGGGTACTTTAGTGCCACCAACTGGACGGGGGTGGAACAGTGGGAGTGGATTTGCAGCATGCAGTGAAACTGGGGAATTAGGATAAAATAAATGGCTGTCAAGCATGACTCAGTTTATCTTGTATCTACCAAAGAGTGATTCAAAGTTATCTGTGGTCTATGGACGTAACACCACTGGGATTTATGGAACAGTGGATAGACTTGATGTTATAGAGAACGCAGACAGACCCACAATACAGATACAAACAGTTTTGGAGTAAAGTTGAGAACTTATTTATTGTATATGTTATTTTGGATACTGGCTGGGAGGTCCAAGGTATGAGAGCAGGCTTCTGGTGTCTGGTTATTCAGTTTCTCCAGTATTCAGAGTCAGTGTAGCACAGGTGCAGTCTTGGAGCTGGGCGTTGGCATATTGAACACCTGTAGCACTGCAATCACGGTAGGTAAACGAGTGGAAGACTGAACCGGCTTTTATACTGTGGAGTGTGGAGGTAGCTTAATTGCAGATGAGCAGCAGGTTTGCAGACTTGATTGGTGGCAAGGTGTGTGGATCCACACCCAGCTCCAGGTGAACACACACGCACAGTCACAGGGGGGAAAAAAACGACAGAGAGGCAAAAAAAAGGAGGGAAAAGAGACTGGGGTTTTCACAGTTGGAACTCGGGGAGAGAGAGAGGGAGTGGGGAATGAAATGCGGGAAAGGAGCCACAATTCGGACTTGAACCCGGGCTGCACGCCTTGAGGACTACGCCTACGCACATGAGGCGCATGCACTAACCGTTAGGCTACAGGCACCCAATGTTGTCCTAAATTAAACGTCACTTATGTAATCCTAGTTTATTGTACAAGCCCTATTTCATCATTATTCTCATCCTACACTTTTTTACACTGGATGAAATTAATGTATTGTTATTGAGGGGATAGTTGTGGGTGTTGAAGAGTGAATATATAATGGTGTTCTCCATAAGCCTATGATGAGGTAGTAATAGCTTTTATATTTATCATTCTGTGTACATGAGTCATTACCTTCTTCTATATTATTCTGTTTGCATTGTATGCTTTTACTGTATTTATGTTTTATTCATCATGATATCTCAACCTTTTTCTCTACATTAACAACATGTTCAAATAATAAGACAAGAATATCTCTGATTTCAGATCAAGCCTAAAATAGTAATTACAAAATGGACAGTCACAGACTACAACAATGGAAACAGAAACATAAATCTGCTTTCTTTATACCACAGGAACATTTCTCAAAGTGCCAAGCGAGCCCTTTGCTCGCAGTAAGGAAGATCTCAGAAAGCAGTCATTTTTTAGTGTCTGACTGTGTGTTCAGTGTCTTGCCACTGAGATTTTTTTTTCTTATTCTTAGAGAAGAGGAAAATAATTGATGGTGACATGAAAAACGGGTGCTGGGAATAGAGAGAGCGGCCGGGTCGGAGGAGGGGTGCGGGATAGAGGAGCGGAATACCATAGTATTTAGCCTGAGTCGGAGCCACCTCCACCCTTCACCCAGGAGGAAAATAATTTTCTCTGTGGGACATCAATCCCATTTTTCCCTGCCTCCTGCTGGGCACAGGTCAATTATATCTTTATTACAGTAAAATGAAGATCGTTTTCCCGCAGAACGTAGGCGCAGAAAGACTGATGATCAGGGAAGGCTGCAGAATCTCGTGTTTCTGGTATCTGTGCTGCTTATACAGAAGGCATGTTGCGAACCTGGGAGTTCATGGTCATAAACAAAGGCAGGAGTTCACTAATCTAATCGTGACCTGCTCTGAAACCAAGCCATAACCTTAAAGCACATTAGTGGGGATTCGGCTTGACACTTTGAAGCATCAGCACCTTCGCCTGGGTGGGGAAAAGGTGTTGTTTTTGGCACCCAAAGACATAGGATTGATGCCAGAGACTGAAAAGCTAAAGGTTTCTGGGTGGTGCTTTTTATTCATTTCACGCAATATTTAAAGATCAAGGGTTGGGGAAACAATATGGAAATGAGTGTTTAGAAGGCCTCGACCAGGTTTAAAAATATATGTATACTGAAATGTGACCCCTAAATTTGCCAACTGTCTGAAATTGGGGGCATTCAGCACTTTTTAAATCTGTTATTTATTCTTCAAGCTGTCAGCATGTCCGACAGCCAAACAGACCTGGAAATCCTGGGAAAGTTGGGGTATTCAAAAATATCATCAGCGCTTTGGGAAAACAAGCTTTGGAAAGGTCATAACTATGTACTCATACGTCTTTTTAGCTGCTAAATGTGTTTAATGTCAAGCTTGTCTGTTAGTGGATTTAATTAGTCTTGAAGGAATAACAACCCATAAACATGTTTCTGTTTAACAAGCAACATAGCCACAAACACGCAGATCATCCTGATGAAAACACACATTGTTAAAGGGAATGAACTCGTGTCAGGTGGTGCTTACGAAAAAGTCAATTTCTCTCAATAGCCATTCTGTGTGTTTTTTTCTCCCAATGGCCTTATTGGACTAGTAGGTCATAAAACTACAGTCCTCTTGATTTCCCCAAGCCTCATTATCCATCCATTTTTTACACCTGCTTTTTCAAATCCCAGCATGCATTGAGAAGGAGGTGGGGCAACTATGGACATGTATATTGACAGAAAACACTCACATTCACACCAACACCATGCACGACACAGACAGCAGGTTATTTGAGGAATGAAATCAATCACTCATTAGGTTTATACAGAAGCCCTACAGCTACTCTGTATGATTGTGAAACAGTCGAGGTTGAATGTCAGCTCACATCGTACGACTGAAGTGTTTACGTACGACCAAAGCTCACGATTTATGTGCTAACACAGTACAATCCACTTGTCAGGCACGACCTGGGTGCTCACAATATGAGTGAAATTGGGACCAAGTCAGATCTGTATTTCAGTTTTGTCATTTGCACGACTCAAATACGAACACCTCTCCAACACATATACACACACACACACAAACACACACAAACTCAGCATCACAAACAACCAGGAGCTAACTAACAAGCTAAATCATAACAAATATTGCCTGTCAGCTGGAGGTCTGCAGATATTTTTTGCCATTTCTCTTGTTCATATCAATAGTGATAGGAGGGGAAAGACGCATCAAACAGGCATGCCTGCTATTGGCATAGTGCTTTCAGACGCTGTCTGACAGTTTGTGACGGCGCAATCCGGAAAAAAATAACTGATGTCGGGGAATCAGCTGGTGGCTCTGCCCTCATTGTACAAGTGTGTGCAGTCGCACAGCCTTTCAGTACAGGTCCATCAAAAAGCCTTTAATAAATTAACTTTTGGATTAAACAAAATAGGTCTAAGATTATTTAATGTTTTACATGAAATACATTTTCTATTTTAAACGTGCATGCCTCTTGGTTTCCAGCAAAGGCTAAAACAGGGTTTAGAATTGTCTTTAATTATAATAAAGTTTACTGTAAATTAACTCTAAAAACTGATTCTGTCCTTAGAACACTCTAAAAGGACGAGTTGGACTATCACACAGCAAACTTATTGTGCTCACATACTGGTGCATGTGTGTGACTATCAGACGGCCGTTGAAAGTGTTCCTCCCTTTTTTTTCACAAGCTCATTTCATTATTCCGAGCCAGTGACCCACAATTCCACATTTCCTTGGTGCTGCCTCTGTGTCCTTGTTATGCCAGATGCCTCATGTGCTACAGATGTTTACGGAGCACGTGCGTCAGCCTCCCCACGGCGATGGAGTTGGTACGAGGATGGATGGAAGATGTGGAGAGAAAGCCTGCCTCCCCCATCATGCGCAAGGTTAATCTCGTCCTCAGCCGCAACTAGCATGTCACCCTAATGAAGCCCCCACAGACGAACACTTAATAAGAGTTAAGAGTAAATTAACCTTGAAGACTTTGCACGCATCTCTCCTTTTTTCATACCCTTTATGCATCCATTTCCCACGATCAAGGACGAGCGTTCATTTAGCTGGAGGAGGTCAGGATGAAAACATTCCCTCGACGGTTGCAAATTTCTCTCTGACATCTATGTTTCAGACGGAGCAGCGAGGAGAGGATGAGCCTGTGTTTCCCTCTTTTAATGTTGTCTGAGGCAGATACAAAGCTACACTCACTCACTGTTTTTCTACTCGCTGCTGATCAATGCTCTTAATGACGGTAATCAATCAAGAAAATGAAAGATTTACTCTCCAATATTAATTTTGCTCAGCATCGATTGAGGAGCGAAGAGTATTACTGCCATTAATGCCTTTTGAGGTGCTGTATTGAGCTGCTTGCCTCTAAAAACAAGTCGTTCATCTTCCATTCTAACAGTTTTATTACACCTTTAAACATAATTAGAAACAGATAACAGTCACCTCAGGTGATATTTAGTAAACTCTTTGATAGTCCTGCTTTTTTTTTCATTTTAAGATAATGACATTAAAATCAGATATAATTTCCCAAGTGTAAATTTTCTACTGCACAATTGTGTAAAGAAAAAAATTATGTTGAAACCCTTTATTTTTCTAACAGGTTAGCTTCTCCCAAATTAATAAAAAAGGGCCTTGTTTGAAGCGTGATGGGACTGCGTAATGAAGGGTTTAAGGGGGCACAGTTGGCTCATTCTGCTATTATACAAGTTTTAATTCAATAATTATCCCTTTCAGTCTTCGCCACGCTTTAATGCAGATGTAGAAACACAATAATCTCAGTCTGCTGAAACAAGGAAGAGTGATGACAGCCAGCGCTAATGATACGCCACTCATTGAACCACCAGGGGCAGACAACATGCCAAACCCACGAAAGGATTTATGCCACGAGCCGATCGCACCTGCAATATGGTGTCATGTTATTGTTTCGGCTGATCAAAGAATGATATGTAACTCTGAAGCTTTGTGCTGCTTTTGCTGACACTTGCACAACTCTGTTTTTACCTTTCTTGCAGTTTGAGTGCTGTGACGCAACAACATCGAGTGATGTGGCTCAGAAACCTTCATGAACCTGGAGAAAAGCTTGTTATCCACAGATGTAAATCCATGACAACATATGTTATGGAACAAATATCAATTTATACATCAACATATGTACAGGAAGGTAGGAAACTGGAAACTGTTGAGATCATATTTCTGCCACAATAATTGACCTGAAACATTCATGTAACTTTCTCAAACATGTCTTTAAAGCACAAAGTAGCTTAAGCTCACAGAAAACAGTCCCAAAACCTAAGAAAAAATGCCCTAAAGGGGCTTTGCTTTACTCCCATCTGCTAAAACTAAACGTTTACTTGATATTATGTAACCTTAACAGTCTGTGGACACTCCTGACGTGTAAGTCAGTTCTTACAGTTACTCCATTACTCAGTTTAAAAAGAGAAAATGTCTGATTTAATGCGAAGAGAAGACAATGGAGAGAGAGAGAGAGGTTGTTGTTCCTTCAGTTACAACAGTGGCTGAGTGGAGAAAATGTATTGATTTCTGAAGGTACGAGTAGACAAAAGCAATGGATCTAAGGCTATCGGGTTAAAACCACTTTTCAGAACTCAGATCAACTCTGAAATACACAATAGCAAATGTATCTAAATAGTTACCTTTAATTACCGTAAATTGAATCAGTCATCATAAATCAATGATCCATTCAAAAATCAAATACACCATGACTTTACTGTGTCCTTTTTAACATGTAACTAGGTTGAGTGTCAGAGCTTTTAAGTTGTCAAACATTTTTTTTAAACTACTCATGTTTGAGACTGCATCTATTGCGAGGAAGAACCCTAGGGGGAAAAAATACAATGTTTGTTGTTTTTAATGTGCAGATAATGATCCTCATTACGGTCACTTTTGTCGCTTTCTTCACGCGGATTGAGTGCCGTCTGGCTCTGTTATTCTCTGGTATAACACAGCGTAATACTTTTAAGCCAGGTTGCCGCTGCGTCTTCTTTATCCCCGTCTTTCCTTTCTTTTGTCAGTAGTATACATGCTCCTCAGCCACAGTGAGAAAAGTGGAGCAGGTTTTGTTGATGACTTAAGGGATGGAAAGCACACCGGGGCTTCTAATGCACCTAGTATTTAAATAATCCCCGGGTCTCCTCAATCCTTTTGATGCCTTTGTTCACTTTGAAAAGTTATCACCATACAGCCTGTACTGTTGGCTTGGGGATAAAAAGAGAGCGAGAGGAAGAGAAGGAGAGAGAGAAGGAGATGTCGAATCACGCAGCTATACCTTTTTTTTTTTTTTTCCAGCATCCAGTTCCCAGAGCGTGAAAGAACATCTGAATACACATTCGAAATCTTATCTCACTCCGGCTGTACCGCTGAATTCTTCCTTTTCCAGGCACTCTAGAAAGCACGGCATAAAGGGAACCCAGAAATAATCAGCCGTGCTTATCTTTCTGCAGTACTGAGGGGAGCTATAATGAGACTCACTCATCCATAGTGGAGAGCTTAATAATTCATTGTGGTGGCTTTGCAGGTGAACCCTATCACATTACAATTTAAAAGCTCTAAAGCTAGTATTGCTGAAGGGGAGAGCGGCTAGGATGAATGCTCGGCTGAAAGGCCCTCGTGCATACAGGTATATGGACACACATAAACTCACTCACTAACACACACGCAGTCGCTTAATGAGCTCCAATTTTCTCTGAATAGACTTGTATTGCAGTGTGCCGGCCTCCTCACAACACTTCCAACACCATAAGCGACAACCAAGCGGCACTTTCAAGTGGTAAACACAAACAGCATTTATTGTGAAGTGGCCCTCCTTTTCTTCTTAATTTGAGAAGCGCTCATCATATTAGCAAGCGTAAATCACTCCTCCCCTGGGAACAAAAGTTAACATTCTGTCGGCACACATGCTGAGAGAAAAAAAGACACCAAACAAGGCATATTACTTGTTTTTTTCTCTCAAGGGCAAAGGAGTTACTGTCCAGTCTTTCACCCCCCTGCTGGCATGCTGCCACGGATACTCATGCACAGAGGGGGAAACATTAGTATTTCCGCGCTCCGACACTCTTGTTTTCACGTGGACCTTTGCTCTGATTAAAGATCTAGAACAGTCTGCGGGCATTTTTTATTCCGTCTTAAAACTCATTTTCTCGCTGGGAACCTTCAGACATTCTACAAAGATGGGGTCGGCTTTGTCAGTGACCTCTGGCACCGACTGTCTGTGGAGCGCATCCCAGATGGGCTGGACGGTGGCCCGCACTTCTTCCAGCTCCCTCTCTCTCTCCCTTTCTGTGTCTCTCTCTATCTGTTGCTCTCTCTGTCTTCTCCCCTCCTCTCCCTCCCTCCCTCCCTCCCTGTAGGACAGAGCCCGGGTCGCCTGGCACAAGGACTGCATACTGGAGTGACCTTGCAGGGCTCCCTAATGGAGAACTTGGCATTGTTCCACAGTTTCTCAGCCAGCAGACATGCATCCCCCTCACCGCCACCACCTCTCCTTGGTCTATAGATCTGGGCCATACTCACCTCTAACCCATTGTCCCCCCACATCCCCACCCAGGAGCCAGGCCACATCACATCACTGACATTAATTGTCACCAGAAAGGCATCTGATAAAAGCCGCCTGCCCCATTTCTCTGCGGGGATAATGTTTAGTCACCCGGGAATTAAGAACGCTCCGAGGACGCTATACAATAACATGACAGAAAAAGCAGTGTTTGCATGTGTTGTGTGTGTGCTTAACATGACAGTGTGTTTGCACATGCAATGATGAGAAATGTCAAAACATGTAAGAATCACATTAGCCCGCTGTAACCCTCAGGAAATAAGTGTGATGGGATTAACAGATAAGTAGATAATTCACATCTAAGAGTATTATCTGGGGATAAAACAGTGCTTAAGTCTCCTCAGATGATACGCAGCTACCACACACTCCCCGCAATGAACCAACAATAATATACTGATGTGTCTTTTGTGCAGATGAAATCTCAAAGCCACTACTTAATGCGGTTGATGGATTACAAGAAAATGTGGTGAATAGATATGAATATTTAATAACCTAATTATAAGAAATGGATCTCATTGTAGAGTCACTATAACATACAATAATGCATATAAATGAGCACAATGAAGTATGATCAGAAATTAACTGCTTGATTCCGGGACTTAAAATACTTAACTTACTGTACTTTATTGGTAGACTGTTTAAATCGTTGGTTTTATGAAAATACTTTAAGAAGCCTCAACTTTGGCATTCTGTCAGTCACCATCTTTGTTTTTGATTAAACCAGAGATG
The DNA here is from genome assembly GCA_020745685.1 of Tautogolabrus adspersus. NCBI lineage: Eukaryota > Metazoa > Chordata > Actinopteri > Labriformes > Labridae > Tautogolabrus > Tautogolabrus adspersus. The sequence continues at coordinate 8,285,214 of CM036535.1, forward strand.
ACTGTATTTGGAAAACATGTTGGATAGGCATTGTTACATCTCTGTCCTGGTTGACAGACCGAAGACGTAGTGACATGGCAATCACAGAACGTACAGTCCTAAAACATTCTTTGCCTTTCATTTTTTATCTAATACCATGATTTTTTTAAATGGAACATTGTACTGCTTTGAACAAGACTTGAAACTACTGCGTGAGGCCACTGAATTCTAAATAAAATGGTAACACTAAAATGTGACTAAATCCCAATTTTCACATAATCATAAACATTCTGTTGACGACGCTGTCAACCTGGCCCTGCACTCCATCCTCAAACATCTGGACTCAACAGGAACCTACGCCAGGATCCCGTTTGTGGATTTCAGCTCTGCTTTCAACACAATAATCCCTGCTCCAGGGCAAGCTCTCCCAGCTGAACGTGCCTGACTCCACCTGCAGGTGGATCACAGACTTCCTGTCTGACAGGAGACAGCAGGTGAAGCTGGGGAAGAATGTCTCAGACAGCAGGACCATCAGCACTGGCTCCCCTCAAGGCTGCGTTCTTTCTCCTCTGCTCTTCTCCCTGTACAAAAACAGCTGCACCTCCAGTCACCAGTCTGTCAAGCTCCTCAAGTTCGCAGACGACACCACCCTCATTGGACTCATCTCTGGTGGGGACGAGTCTGCCTAAAGTTGGGAGGCTGACTATCTGGTGACCGCTCTGAAGACAGTGGAGATGGATGTGGACTTCAGGAAAAACGCAGCCGCCCCCAGCCCCATCACCATCAGTGACTCCATGGTGTCTACTGTGGAGTCTTTCCGCTTCCTGGGGACCACCATCGCCCAGGACCTCAAGTGGGAGCTGAACATCACCTACCTCATCAAGAAAGGACAGCAGAGGATGTACTTCCTGCGGCAGCTGAAGAAGTTCAACCTGCCAAAGACCATGATGGTGCACTTCTACACTGCCATCATCGAGTCCATCCTCTCCTCCTCCATCACAGTCTGGTACACTGCATCCACTGCGAAAGAGAAGTGCAGGTTGCAGCGCATCATCCGCTCTGCAGAGAAGGTGATCGGCTGCAGTCTACCATCTCTCCAAGACCTGTTCACCTCCAGGACCCTGAGGCGTGCAGGTAAGATTGTGGCCGACCCCTCTCACCCCGCACATGGACAGTATGAGACTCTCCCCTCTGCTGTCAGCCTCATGAACAATGTCCCTGCCCTCCTTTTATTTTCATAAAGAACAATATGCCACTGGGGAACTTTAGTTGCTCTGAATCACTGTGCTGTACTTTTAGAATCTGTGGATGTCAGCCAAAATATGAATATCATATAATATATGATATATATATAATTATGAATATGCTTCATGTCATCCAGAGCTGTCATTACAGATCTGAAGTCCTAGAATATTTTATAATTACCGTGACTATTTCCATCTTTTAAAGGGGGGGGTGTGGTACCTTTGAGCTTCATGTCATCTCTTATTGTCAGTAAATTAGATGAGATTGATTACGTTTTCACTGGAATGGTAGATTTCTTAGAGAGCAATCAGTTTTGAACACAACTATACAAAAGCTGGATCAAAAAGGATCATTTTGATTTACATATCCTTTAACAAAAATAAATTTCTCACTCTATTTCAGTTGTTGTCTTTATTTAGATAGGACAGTGGATGAAGTAGGAAATCTGGAGAGAGAGTGGGATATGACATTCTGGAAAGGTGCCCCAGGTCGGACTTGAACCTGGGCCGCCAGCTTGGAGGACTAAAGCCTCCTTACATAGGGAGCGACTGTCACGGCTGGAATGAGGAAGGAGGACCCAATTGCAGGAACAAAAAGATTTATTTAAACTAAAAGGCAAAAAGGCAAAACTTACTAAATCCAAAACGTCAAAAAACAGGTAGCCACAGGGAAACACGAACGAACATCCAACACCGACACTTGACAAAACAATGAACCGACACAGAGGGGAAGAAACACAGAGGGTGCATTCGGATTGTCCCTCCTATCTACTTTCACTATCCACTTTACCTTAACCCCGTGAAAACGTCATGGGGTTAAGGAAAGGTGTTAGGAGAATTCATAAAGGACTTAGGGAAAGGCGATCACGTTGTTTTGACAATCCGACCACATTTCCACTAGGATAAGGATAAGGATAAGGATAAACTTTATTGATCCCCCAATGGGGGAAATTTAGTTGTTACAGCAGCTCAAAAACAGGAATATAAACAGCATCAATAGCAAAAAGTTTAAGAAAAAAACCCAGCTATGAGCATGTTTACACGAATTAAATAAAGGAAGTAAAAATACAATAGAATTAAATAATACTAGGCATAAACACTATGTACACTTTCACTTGTGGAAAGACAGATCAGATATTATAACAAACACACATAGGCGACGTAATAATGCGACGGCGGCGGAGGTTAGTGACGTGGGTCTGCCGTGGTGAAACTACAATCTTATGAAAATGGAATACTAAAAGCTCATCTAAAAATATTTTCCCTGTGCCTTCTTACTGGTGAAATAATCCTAATAACCACGAGGTTGGAATTAAAATAAAGGAACATAAGATACCAGGATACTTCACTTTGATCGTTTTACAACATCAGCATCACTTTCATAGTTCACCTCTGGGGTTAAGATTGTTGAAAGTTGTTCAAGGCATATTATTGCAGCTTGGTAACTTACATGATCTGAGTCCCTTTTCCTTTTCCTTTTCTTTTTTATTAACAATGTTTTATATTCCAATTTCTCGTGTGAATCAACATTAACAGCAAAGCATCTCCACTGAACATTATTCACCTTCTTCACACACACATAATATGAATAAAGAAATAAAATAAATACAAAGGCAGTAACAAATTATAAGTCAAATCAATATATAAACCAAATGCAGATTGTCTCCACATTTCTCCTCCAACAGATTGTTAGTTTTCGTGAACGGTCGGATGCGCGAGTCACTTTAAATGTTGCGGCCGCAAGGAATTGTGGGGCGGCATTATCTCATCTCCTTTCGTAAAGGATGGTCCAGTGGTTCCTATGCTAAAGGAGGTTATAAAGGAAGCATTGACCCACCTTTCCTTAGCTTTTAGAGAATTCAAACGGCTCTTATCATGGCCGCCACTTAAATACTTCCGGGGTTAAGGAAAAAAGGATAGTGAAAGGAGATAGGAGGGACAATCCGAACGCACCCAGAGACTAAATAGACACAGGGGTAATCAACACAGGTGAGACTAGTTAGACAGGTGAAACAAACAAAACACAGGTGAGGACAATCAGGGCAATCAGAACAGGGGAAACACAGAGACAGGAATTAAGACAACACTGAGGACAACTACAAAGTAAATCATAGAACACTGAAAGCACACAGAACGTAACAAGACACACAGAAGTCAAGAATGTAACAAAACACAGAGAGACACAAGAAGAAGAATTTACAAAATAAAACAGGAAACACTTAAGACTAAACAAAGGAAACAAGCAACACTAGGGGAAAGTAGAACTAAAACAAGAATAAGAAATCAAAACTCTGAAATACAAAACTAAAACAAGACCAAATCATGACAGCGACCTCATCGCTAGGCCATCAGCGCCCTGATTTTCTATTTTTGTGTCAATTTAAGGAGACTTCTGCAAAAGGCTGGAAAACGTCATGAATCTGACCAATAAACTTGATGTCATTGGGTTCTGCAATTCCTCGGAGGAATTTGTAAGTGTTTGTGTTTGGAATGCATGATGGCTGTTTGAATTTGAAGGTCATATTTTTTAAGTAAAAGATGTGAAAACCATGACCTTTTTGTCGGGCCAAAGAACTGTCCAAATAGTGGAGGATTTATGAAAGGAAAAGAGTTCCTGTTTTCATCCAAAACAAAGGCAATGGTTTATTAAAAGCCTTTAATAACAAGGGTTCCCGATTCCCAAGGAAACAAGGTCGTGGACTACGCATCAGAATATTGAAGGGCATCCTGATTAAGCCAGAAAACAGTTTAAACAAAATCTAAATTTATTCTATGCGATCAAGACTCTGCGACAGACAAAAAAAAAAGATGCCGCCTGAGGCTCTCAAAGTGCACTCTGGACTTCAAGGATTGTGATACAGCCAGGGGGACATAGCCAGCTGAGCCATGAAAGTAGAATCTTAAAAAAATCAATCCTGAAACTTGCAGGTAGCTGCAGCAGAGATCATTTCTCCTTCATGCATTGCTGCAGCATTTTGGAGGAGATGTAAAAGGAAGGACAGGGCACTTTAAAGAAACTACAGAGAGGAACGCAGTGAGTCACAGTAATCCAAATGAGAAAATAAATATGGAGCGCTTTCTTCAGGTTCCTGTGGCATGAAAAGGTCTGAGATTAAATACAATTCTCCTGTCAGTGGGTGGTTTGCTTGGATGTCCAGCTAGAAAGATAGATAAGATACAGCTTTAGTGTATTGTCACTGTTGGATCTGTGGGGAAATCACAAAACCGATATAAATAGTAAAAGGTAAACGAGCCAAATATTGGACACTGCACGTTTATTGTAACAGCTCTCTCTTGTGATTCGAAAGTGTTTTGCTGGAAACAGAGATGCAGAAGTTTCTTTTCCCCTTGAGAATTGAACAGGTTTTTACAGCTTTGGGGAAACGTTAAAGGAGATGAAAATATTGCTTCCTTCCAGTTTTTAAATTCTGACATTAGCGTTCTTCTTTTTGCTGACAGCTAAAGGAAAAAAAGAACGATGATGTCCAATGTCCCCACAGCAACTGTTGGCAGCTGAGTGTGAGTCAGTGAGAAATCTCAAGCTGAAATGGCATGAGCTGCTCTCGGTTATTTTTCCAACCCTCAGAACGGCTCACATTCTGAAGCTGAGACCTTTTGAATGAACTCTGAAATCTGCTCCTGGACATAGCAGGTTAATGGAGACAGTTACACGAAGCCGCACTTCTCAGATTCTAAAAAAAATTGTTCATGAAAAATAAAAAAAATGCCTTAAAAACTGTAAGTGATAAAAAATAAAATATGTATATATTCTCTTTAGTGGCAAACATTAATATTTAAAACGGAGGTGTTAGCTTCACACGTTTTTAATTTATGCCAATTATTCACATTTACTGTTAACAATATATTATCAGATTCATAGGTTTAGATTGAGCCTCTGCACCGTTTATTAGTGACAGTGTGGGTTTGGTATTGTCTGCATCTTGGATATTAATGTCTTAAACACAAAAGAAAAGGAAGTGGATTTTAGGAAAATTCCTTCTGTCATCTCCCCTGTTGTCATAAATAATCAGGTTGTTGAGGCTGTACATCAGTATACTGTAAGTACCTGGGTATTATCATCGATGCTAAACTGACCTTTGAGCCTCAAACTGATACTGTTTGTAAAAAAGCCCACCAGCTGATACACTTTCTCAGGACGCTTCAGATTTTTAATGTTGACAACACTTTAATAAGATAGCAAACGAGAAGATGCACCACACACATGAAGGCTAAATTACTTCTTCTTTTTATGAATTCTCAAACAAACAACGCCTTTCGCCCGCATGGCTTCATCAGGTTTGTGATACAAGACAATGCACAGGTGTGCTGAGTTACCATACATGGTCATGTTTCCATGCCAGAAGTTCTCGTACACAATATTTCAATTTTACATTTAATTTAGTAGAGATGTTTTATTGTTGTTTTATTGAATTGTTTTTTTTCTTTCTGCGTGGTCATTTGGTACGGGTCACTCAGCATTAAGAATCGCAACAGAGTATTGTTAAATTGTGGGGCGAGATGGCAGGTTCATCACTCTCTGACCTTACACACCTGAATGAAGTAAGGACATTGAAGAAGGCCCTGTCAGTCGTGGCTGATCACAGTCATCCTTTTTCCAAAAGGTTTAAGTTGTTTCTGACTAGCTGCGGATTAAGCCTGCCAGCATGTAGGACAAAGAGACGTAAGCGCGGTACACACTACAAGATAATCAGGCAGATTCTTGGCTGAATTTCCCCCTTCCGAACAAAGTCAGCAAAGGCCCAACTATCTGATGGATCCAAAGATTATCTTGCCAGCTTCTCATGTGGTGTGAGGTGTATTAAGAGTGATTTTAACCTCAGAGGAACACAGAGGACGGCCGAGCACAGACTCTGTGAATTGTCACGTGGAACAGAACAAGAGCCAATAAGGAAGCAAGCTGCCTGAAGCAGAAGGCACAAAAAACATAACCATGGGGATGACAGCAAACGCAAAGCATAGAGTTAGATGGATGTCATATAGATGCAGGACCAACTTGTTGATTTGAGGCAACAACATGTTCATACGACGTGTCCTGTTAAACAAACCACAATCCAACTGACAAGGAAAGGAGTTGGACCAAAAGGTTTACTGTAATGGATGTACCAGCTAACAGCTAGCCACATTTAGCTTGACCATCATGTTGGTTTACTCTTAGGACGCCTTAGACCGTGTGAGATTACACCTTTTGATAGTCGAGACTCTGGCTGTTGGTGAATGAATCGGTTGTGGTGCACTGAGTTGGTCGTTATCACCACACACATTTGTTTAATCTGTCATTATTTGTTGTCATGTGTGGGCTCAAAATGCCATCCCCTTTTTTAAACGACTAATTGTGTTGCTTTTTCATTTGTTTTTATCTATTGTATTAGACTTTAACTTCTTAGTTTTCTTATTATGTTGTACGCTAATTGTTGGCTTTATGTATGTATGGTTTTACTGCTGACTGCAAAACAAATTGCCCTCTCACATGGATAATAAAGACATCCTTGAACCTTATGTACTGATTAATATTGAAAGCACATGATGAGTGGGTCATCTGAGTGAATGCATGTGAGCTTTCTTGGAGTTTAAGAAGTAATAAAAGGATCAATGTCCACACATTCAACGTTTTATGCAGAGTAACACTTGATTTCTAAAGTTTCCATGGTTACCAGTCACCGGACGTGGCTGATCGAATAATTTCTTAACTTAATGTGCATATTAAGTGACTTTAATGAACCTGTAAGTAAGTACTCTGGAGACCCACGCATTTCAGCTCAATGTTCTACACAGATCTTTAAAGGGCAAAACAACTAAGAGGAAAAAAGACAAAATAAAGTTCTATTAACTTTACCTTGTAAAGCTTTATAGCACTCGGCTCTGATTATCAGCAGGTGTGTGACGGTCACTATCATTACCAGATAATTGGCTAGAAATGTCTGAACATCTCAGGAGCGGTCTCTCAGTCTGTGTGCAGCCGGGGACCAGCCAAAATATTCTTATCTTAAATGAGACTGCCTGAATAACACATTAGTCTCAGATGTGATCACTGCCTCACACACCTGCTTTGGATTTTTGAAAATATCCTGACAAGCAATACTTCTCTATGAGTATACCCTCAGAGGATATTTCCTATACAGCACACAACACTGTAGGATCTTAAGCAGCATACTGTATATATTTGACAACTGCTTGTTGGTCTTGGCGAAAAAATATTTGTTTTTGTCTTGGCCCACTGAGTCAGCAGGATATTACACATCATGGCCTATAGCAGTGGTTCCCAAACTTATTTTGCCGGTCCCCCCCCTTGAACATAAAAAAGGCTTTGGGCCCCCCCACACGTTACCAAATACATTTTGTGTGTTTATGTGTGTGTGTATACAAAATAACATCCTTTGCAGTCAAATATCTGTATTTTTAGAATTTATCTGAGATTTGCCAAAACAGAAAAAGAATGGCAGCATCAATGTGTGAAGATTAAACTTAAACAAAAATATCAATCCAATTCTATAGTAGCAATAAAGAGTATAACTGCAACATTCAACTGAATACTTTTTTAAGATTCAACAGTAAGGACCCGTGTCCACCTAGCGTTTTTTTCTCAGCACCAGCGTCTTTTTTTAGTTTTCAATGGGTAGAGAGCGTTTGCAGCAGAAAGCGGCCGCCTGCATGAAAAGCGCAGCGTCCAGCGTCTTTTCAACAAGCGCTCTGCCGTTTTTGTGCGGCCGCTCCTAGCGCTCAGGTTGAAAATCTTTCAACTTTTCAGAAAGGCGCTGTTCATGTCACCGGCGCTCTTTTCAAAATGTATGATATTCTCTGTATTTTAGCCTCCTACGGATAATGTCTTGTATCCGCATCCTCTTTGCTCCGTGTCTGCTGGGGTAAAAAGCGATCTCAAACAACATGAAGTAAAAAGTAACGGAGACGTGTCGGTTATACAGCGGCCGTTGTCAACCGTGAGACAAGACGGACGTGCAGCGCTTTTCTTCTCAGCAAACAGTCGCTTCATATAAACGCTCCCGAGCACACAGCCAGCGCTTTTCTGCCTGGAAAAAAACGCTAGGTGGACACGGGGCCTAATAAGTGTTTTTAACAATTTCTTGACTCTCTGAAAGTGAACAGCTCCATTTGAAAAACGTAATGAAAATCTTCTTTCAAGCTCAATTTTTCGGTCCTGCAAGAATTTTAGTGACTTGTGTGTGCTTGTTTTGTGCTACAGATCTTCTCCAGCCTGGGCTGCAGCTGTGAGACAGCCAACTCAGTTCATTTTCAATGACTAGATTTGATCTGTATTTTCTCTTGATTGACGCAACTGCCGAGAACCTCACATAGGTATACAACATACAACCGTAGTGCATTGTTTGGAATTTTTCTTCTTCTTCTTCGTCTTTTCCCCCAAAACTCTTCACGCCCCCCCCGTCATTGCGCCTGGCCCACTTTGGGAACCACTGGCCTATAGGGAGGAAAGTTTGATGAAAAACATGTTGGAAAGGCACCACTGACATAATACCAGCACATGGGATGTTGTATGAGAGTATTTTTTTATACCATGTTGTGTTCAGCTCTGTTCAAACACAACAATAGATCAGTCTAAACATCAGATTGTTGCTACTGTTGCATTACAAATGGAGTTGTGGACTGTTTAGATTTGGCATTTTGGACGTTGTTTTTTTTTTGCAAGGCAGGCATATGGCCGTGGCTTATTCATTTTCTAGCTTTATGTCTCGTTTGCAAGCAAGCGAAGACACCTAAATGCAGTTTGTCAATACTGGATATTATCTTTCAATCCCCAAAAGGTGTCAACAAACAAACAAAGAGTAAATACAATCCTTAAAGGTATAATATGTAAAATTGTATTTGAATGTTTACATTCAAATATCAAATATCACATTAGAATTCACTGAACCTAAGTAAAATGTTTATGTTGAGTCCTTACATTACCTCAAATATTTCTAATAGTTATGTAAGCCAGAGAAATCCAGTTTTATAGTTGTTACAGGACGTCATGACAGACACGTCCTGACAGACACGACATGTTTATGGTTGCCACGGAAACACCAGATGTTACGTCAAAGACCGCTACTGCTCGGTAGTGAGAACTACCTAGCAGCTACTGAAAGCTGCCGTACTGTTGCTGTATGTGCTGCTGTGATAAAAACGTCATGTAAAATTATACTTGGATATAAATTGTCGGTGGAAAACACATCTAACCACCTGAGATGAAAACATCAGTTCTTTACTGCAGAAGAGACCGTATGGAGCATAAAACCAGAAAAGATATTTCCATCAGGAGTATGGGTTTGAGGAGTTTGAGGGTTTGAGGTGGGAGGGGTATGAATATGAATTAAGGATGTTGATTCTTTAGGCTTCCAAAAACAAGAAACATATAAAGTGCCAACTTGTTCATATGAACAGAGTTTTTGCTCTGTTGTGTCAAATTGCCAAGAAATCAATTTATGCAAGTAAAAAATACAAATGACTACAAACAGCAATGGTAAATTGAAAGATACTAGTTTGTAAACTAACAGAATTGACTCATTACCTCCTTTTTTACAGACAGTCAATCATGACAGGCCATTTTCCTACAGCGTCGCAAATTCAAGTCAGTGCTGCTCAATGAAACGACAACAGCAAACACAAATGCGCCTTAAAAAATATCACATTTCCAACAAATACCAAACCTGCAGAGGTGTCTGTTGAATATTCCTTGCAGAGATGACTTTGCCCTGAGAGGGATTTGTGGCTGAAAGTGAAACTTCTTCAGATCAATAGTGTCAGGGACTGTCAATAATGACTTGCATATGTTTATCGATATGCTGACAACTCAAAGAATGGCTTGTTTGTCCAAAGGCTTACTACAAATCAATAGACTTCTCGAAGTTCAGTGACATTACATGTTCACTGGCCTTCACAGGACTTAATGATGTGTTGCTGCATGGCCGTATTTCTCAATGTATTTCCCCTCTGGTGTTAGCTGTTAGGGATGTGGCCATGGTTAGAGCTAGAATCATACACCTGTATATTTAGGACTGATACATTTACAGCAAGCGAGCATTGAATCAATCAAACTGAAGGCTAATCTAGCATCAACCTGCTCAGGGATCAAGATTATTTCTGACAGAATCACAAAACCCCCTAACCTGGGACTGGTTACAGAATCTGTGTGTTAACTGATGTCACTCAAAGTTGTCAGTTACAAATAGTTATGCTAAACACACTTTGAAGCCATTGGACACGTATGGTTTCCTAAAGGCCATACTATTTACTAAAAATACCTCAATTACAAAATGTATATAAGTCAAGAGACAGTCTTCATCCAATGACAAGGTGTGCAATCATCTGTCAGTACACCTGTCTGCATGTCAAATATGTCATGTTGGCAATTTGCTCTTTGCATTCCAGTAATGGCCGTAGAAATATATGCATAGAAGATATAAAACAGAAATATATATGACTATATGACTCCCGACAAAGGTCCCAGGCTTAAATTGTGCTGGGTAGTTAGACCTATGAAAGCAATTGGCAAGCAGGCGTAAAAATGATAATAAAGAAGATAAGAAGAAAGATAGTGAGGTACTATTTTCCTGTTTTGATTTAAAAAAGTAATTATTGGGACCAAATCTGAATGATTAAGTCATAACAAAAATGTGACGATGGATTTAAGCATCTGTGTTATATGAAATAGGTATATCTGAGGGTTAGAATTAAACTAAACAGACAGGAGGAGACACGCCCCTCTAAGACCTTAATGGGGCAGCTGTGGCTCAGAAGTTCTGCAAGTTGCCATTCAATTTGCAGATTTTGGTTTGATCCTCCTTCTCCTCCTAAGTATTAGTACTGTTCTACTAGCATAAGGTGTATGAATGGGTGTGAATAATGAGTGGTGTTGTAACGTAAAGTGTTAGGAGTATAGGCAGAAGATCAGAAAGGTGCTAGTGCAGCCCATTTACCATTTCACTGTCTCCACCAGGTGTTGAAATGTGGATCTGGATGAATGCAAGGTAATAATAGATCAGCCTGAACACATCTGTTTGTAGTCCGATACATATTGAGTTTTGAACTTATGTAGGTGAAAACACAAACTGTACATGCTTGCACCGTACTTCTATCATCATTGTGCCCTGACCTCTGACTGCAGGTTTCTCTCTGTTGAACAAACATCAGAAATCAATGAGGATAACGGAAATACATTTTAAAAATTCAGCTGTAAATGCACAAGAGGGTTCAGCATCATTTATTTTTCCAGATAACAAGTCTGGGTAAAGATAACATTTTAATAGCAGGTTTAAAAGAGTCTTTAATAGCAGCTTTAGAGACGTTACTTTAAGGAGGTGTGACCCTGCACATTTTTATCTCTGACAATATTCATACACTTGATACCTTTAATCCTTATCAAATGTTTCATGTATTTTTGTTAAACTGTGTTAAAAACACACATCATCATACAATATAATTATAAACGGGTCACTCATTAGACAAGGAATCAGTGTCAGTGTCTGCTGTGAATTTATTCAGACAGAGCCATTCCTCTAAGTGTACTTTCTGCATGCCTCTGCAATGCGAGAAAAACTGCATATGCATTTTTTTAAGGCAACTTCAACTTCAACTTCACTGTCCCCAAGAGGAAATGTGTTTGACAGCCAGGTGAAAGCAAGAAAAATATAAGCAGACACTTTAACAATGATTTAAATATTAACAGAAGAAGTTAAGTGCCTGGCTTTTTTAATTTAAGCAAAACCAAAATCAATTCATGTTTAATATTTTATTTAGAACAACAAATTTATTTAATTTTATTAGTAAATTGATTTCCTTCATCGACCAAATAATACAATTAAATACAAACATAAAATCTCAAATCTTGAATGAAAAGGAGCAGAAAGAAGAGTAATCTCTTTCTCAGGTTTGAGTGACCTCTCTTTCTGAAACGGAAAACCCAGACTTTCCCTCATTTCAGGGTTAACTGACTCAGACACCAAACATTATTACACAATGAGCAAGAACTTGGCAATGGTGGCAAAAAAATGTCAGGCAGAAACCTTGAGCAGGACCAGATTCATTGGTGAGCATCCATCTCCTGTGACTGGATGAGCCAAGAAAGAGAATAAGAGGGAGATAAAGAAAAAAGGGATATGATTTCAGCACTATTGATGCATTTGTTATGCTAGGTGTGAATGAATTCCTTTGAAATCACAATATCCTATGTAGGAGACATTGCTTTTGATTACATGGTTTAATTTAGCAGCTCACAATATCACGCAGCAAACTTTGTTTCATCTGTGACTGAATGTCATCAGTCACTTTCCTAATGCATCCCATTTCTTCAGTGATCCCAGGTAGTATTTTATCTTGATCGAAACACATGCCTGGATTAGCTGAGAGTGATATGGACAGATATTATTCACAGTCACATGATTATTCCCCCGGGTTCATAGTAGAGCTTTGCCAGACTTAATTATAAAACTATGAACCTCCATGGGAGAAAGGCTGACGCCATCTCAGTTTAAGATTCATTTATCGTGATGGAATAAAGGCTCCAAAAGGAACGGCTCGAAAAGCAAGGAAGAAAGGGAACAGAAAGGGTGGGAGGAGGGAAGGAAGGAAGGAAAAAGGGAGAGGATGAAAAGAAAGGGGCTCTCCACGGATGGCTTGTCATCTGAGGTGAGACTGAACAGAACAGAGGTAAACAATGGGTGTTTGGTAAAAGGCAGAAGCAGTCAGTCAGTCAGTAATAAAACACAAAAAAGGAAAAAAGAGGGGGAAATAAAAAACAGCCGCAAGTCTTTCTGAGGGGAAGCTGCCAGACTCCATTTGTCTGAGCTTGCAGCACACTCTGTCACCTGCCATAACTACCCATGAACCCCCTGGATTTTTCAGCCCCAACAATCCTCTTTAGTTGTGCTCTGAGTTTTGTGTGTATGTGTGTCTACTGCATGTTTCTTTATCTCTACAGGACTGTGTAATAGTGTGTGTGTGTGTGTGTGTGTGTGTGTGTGCGTGTGTGTGTGTGTGTGTGTGTGTGTGTGTGTGTGTGTGTGCGTGGGTGCGTGCGTGCGTGTGTGCGTGTGCGTGTGTGTGTGTGTATGGTCCAGACTCTATGTAAGGGCTTGCTTTGAAGTGTGTGAGAGAGACGCAGGTACTGATACCAGATGACAGTCTTGACAGTGTGGTAGTGCCTTGAGTGCTGACCTGCTGCTAACATGGCTTTGCCAACGCAAGGCTTCTGTCTGGACTTGTCCAGACCTTCACTTCATCATACTGAGAGACAGGCAATGTTTTTATTTCCCTCCTGTAAAGTTCACAGCGTTAAAGTTCCTGGAAATTCGGCTTGTAAATTGCATCGATGAGATCAATAAAAAAAATCGAAATGAGCAATAAGGCTTGAAGTTTGAACATAGTCTAAGTGGTGAGTTACTCAACGTTTTGTCATCCATGTAATAGTGAGCTGTTACATGCAACATAAATTGAGAGGCCTATACTGTATTTCAATCTGGTTGGATTATTACTTAAAGAGTAAACGCCCATCATCAGCTGACCACCAGAGCAGGGAGACGGAGGGAGTGGTAGAGAGGGCGTGGTTAAATTGAATGAAGAAAATTGAAAAAGTGTGTGAGAGAATAAAGCTTGTCTTCCTGCTTGAGCTCCATTTGTTCTACAAGCCATGTATGCAATGCTAAATGATGGCTCTGTTAAGTTAGCTGAAGTTGTATTATTACGAAAGTTCAACTCCCTCCAAGAGGCTGACAGAGATCATTTACAACTGTCATCAGTGCCCAAAAAAGGGTCAGGTTTCATTCAATTCGTTTTTAAGGTTATGGAAATTGGTAGACTTGGTTGAATCTTCAAAAAGTAAACATAAAAGGACATGAGGCACTCAAACCTCAACTGCTTAAAAACATTTTTTAAACAGCTATCCAGGCAGCAACACCTTTAACTAGAAGTATTTCGTAAACCATATTACAAGTATGACAATATATTTTGTAGAAAATACTCAAGCCAACTCTACTATTCAGGAATGATGATGGGTTTGTCGTGTCACACCTGCTCTTCACACAATGCCCGTAATGTATGTGCAAAACAGAGCCAGCACATTCACACCAATCTTTTATTTTCACACATCAAAATAAGCAGCATAAGACCAGTGTGACACTTTGCTCACTGGCACCCTTTCAAGATTTTAAATAAACAGGAGGCTTTGACAAAAAGAAGAACTCACCTCATGAAAGTGAGAAATTTCTGGTCAAGGGGAGGAAGTGAATCTGCAGTAGGTTTTTGTCATTGAACGTAAGAGTATTTGTGGATTTGTAAGACTTGCGCACTTAGTTTAAGAGTCAGACTTCCAGCTTCTAGACGCACCTGCTTGAAAGAGATTTCTGAATGCCAGCCTCACATCACACATTTTATAGTTTTTTCTATTCTAACATTATTTTATAATCCAAGCCGTCATGTCGTGTTCTCCCACCTGGTTTGTTCCTGTGAAGGACAGCAATTCCAGGTGCAGCGGGGAGCGATGCAAATCAATCATTTTATTCTGAGAGGGATAATTTATGATGTGCTTCGAGGGTTACAGATTCAATCTCCAGCATGTTCCCACTGTCATGTCCCATGTTTGGGGCTGTCATCAGTCTTCATCAGGCTCCCTGCTCCACTTCTGCCACCCCTTTCTCCAGAGGCCCGATTTATCCCACAAATAATTGATTATGACAGGTTGCATGCAAACAGAGAGGGAGCTAAACGTGATTAATCACTTTGTTCGATTAATTACAGCTGATTATGCATTTTAAGCGCCAATCTCACAGCAGATGATCATTGGAGATGAGCCCCTGTATTCATTACACCCTCACCTGGGATCGACCGTCATGTATGTGGAAATATAAACCAGTGTGGGTCATAAGGCAGAGCCTTTTCTCTTTCATTGTTCCCCATTTCAGTCAATTGAGTTCAGAAAAGAAAGAGGTAACATATTAAAGCCCTTTTTTGAAAAGAACAATTTAACTTGTCTTTTCTGAAAATTATAATCCTTGAATCCTTTGAACTATGTTTCATGCCATTAAAAGTCCAAGAGCAAATAGTGGGAAGCCTGTTGCCCTCTCTTGATATTCAAAGTAATACAATAGAATTCCCACTGAAAATTGCAAATCAGATCACATAAGCAGGTTCACAAAAAAGCAATTAAGATTCAGTGAAACATGTAATTTCATCAGACAAATATGAAATATATAAAGGTTAAGAGTGGAGTACAGGGCCCTTTTTTTCTTGGCCTATATTATTCAAATGAAGTCACCATGCAAACGTTGGTTTTGACAAGCACACACCTCACTATACAGTGACAGACAGCGTTGACTGAGGAGACAAGAAAATAACTGTGGCCAAGCATGCCTCTTAAGTCACTGTGTCTCCAATAACATGATTGGGAAGAAGAAGAGGAGCAGTTCCAGCGTGGTAGGTTGTCAAGCATTCACTTGTTTCATCGCCTTTTCATTGAGAATTCCGCTGCAACGCTCAGCATCAATTAAGCTCGCCTTACAACAATCCATATCAGTAAAACGTGTTCTTGTACGACGAGGCATTAAGTCGATTTCTTCCAAATTACAACAAATTAAAGGAAAATAGACAACAGCTGCCGATATGTAAGGAATAGCTTCACTAACTTCTAATTGTAACAATAGACTTCTGAGGAGCCTTTAATTTGATGAGCGTCAATTCTTCTGGGGGAGTTTATGTCTCGTCTGCCTCTTCAGAAAGCTTTCTTTATTCCTCTTAAGAGAAAAACAAAGTGGCATCTGCAGCAGGTAATAGAAAGGTTTTACAATTAATAAGTGCTTTGCGGGAATATCTAGTGATGCAGTTTAAACTCCCACACAGAGGACAGAGAGAACACTTTTAGCAATCTGTTTTGAAGCGACTGTTGAGATGTACTGTCCATGAACTTCATCTGCTGCTGTATGGATCTGTGTGGTTCCTTGTGCCTTTAACACTTCCTCTTTGTTCCATCAGACAATGAGGGCATTGGGAGTTCATGGCACGGATGGACAAAAAAGAGCAGCCTCAGACCTCTCCGAGAAAAAAGGATGCCCTGGACTATAAATTAAGAAGTTGTTGAGAGGATAAGGAAAAAGCTGAGCGGCTGTCGTCTCTCGTGAACGCCCCAGACTGCTGATCTAGTGAGTCTGTGAAGTCTGTCTTCAAGTCGAGTCCTATTCCTCAGAGTCTGTCACCAGGAGCCAATACTTAGTCCCATCACAATGATAGATGGAGGTGTAATCACGCGCTGACACTCTTGACTGAGAATCGCACTCGTAGAAAATCTTGAGTCAGCTCGATTGATCATGCGTTTTTGGAGGCTGGATACTCCAGAGAACTTAGTTTGTGACAGTTTTCCTTTGTGGGGGTCAGGCAGCTCCAGCTAATGGCTGTTTCATCATGACTGTAACCCACCTCGCAGGCAGCTGGCTGTATGATAAGAACAAGTTAAGGTTAAAAGGATTTTGTTAGATTGACCTTCTGTACTGCAGTTGTCAATTCTGGACTGAGTTATAGATTTAGTAGAGGTTGAAAAACCGAAAAAAGTGGAATGACAACCTTCCTATGAAATATAGCAGCTTCTGAAGCACTAATGGAGGGGAACTGAACAATTTAAAGTATGAGAGAAGGCTGAAGTGTATCATTCTTGTATGACAACTCTCTATTGATTCACCAGTCAAGCTTTAGCTATGAAGCAGATTTTGTGCAACAAAGCAATCTAGGTTGTTTAACACATTCTGTAAATTAGTTTTTTTCTTTAAAAACATACCTGCAACACAAAAAGCAAACCTTGACTATGACTATTAGAAACAAACTAAAAGTATTTGTATAAAGTAAAGTATCAAATTAAACATTTGACATCAACAGTCTACGACTGACCCACAAGAATTCATTACATTTAACTTGTTCTGCCCTCCCTAAACATTGGGGTTTAGTTTGGCAGATAGATACACAGCCTATAGGAGAAACCAGAGACAGTGTTTTCTTGGTTTATTTGTTGCCGTCTACATAGAGTTACTGTCAAACTAAAATTAAAAAAAGCACAATGTCCCATTGTAGAGCAACAAGGCATTTTCAATGAGCTGTTCAATGTAGCTCATGCTTAAAACACTCCACAGGTAAACAGCTACATCCATAAAAACAAGGCCATTAGCTTGATGCTAACAAATAACAAACAATTCCATAACAAACAATTCCAGTTTACGGGCTAAAGGAATTAGCATTGCGAAAAAACTGCAGAAAATTATTTTGCATGAAATACTGAACAAACTATATCATGTACAATTATACTTACAGCCATATACTTCCAATGCTGAGAGGAAATTAACTTAAACTTCTAATTTATGTTAATCCTTTCTGCAGCTCTCCAGCTACAGTTTTTATAATGAGTAGTCTACGGCAGCCTGAAAGGGGCAAACTAGTGCTCACATTTTCCAACTGATTCAAAAGCAGCCATCATGTTTCCCAAGGTGAGCAGTACAAAATCTGTTGATATTACAGCTTATTGTTTGTAATTGTTATATTATAATTTTTTTATTGTTTCTTTTCTTTGTTTTGTTACCATTGATTGTCTTGGCAATATAAGCGCTATCTTTTCATGCTACATAGTTCTTTAAACCAGCAGGCTTTAACTCCAGTAACATCACAAAACAAAGCTGGCTAGCTCACTGGCTAACATAGCACGCAGCTGTGACAGGATTCTTTTAAGTAACAAACATACGAATTGTCTTTCTTCAAGAAACTTGAATCCCCATCACAAGTGAGTTCCCAGTAAGTTGGTAGAGCGGTCGTCTCTCAAGCGGAAGGCCAGGGGTTCGATTCCCAGCTCATTCAGTCACAAGTCTGATGAGTCCTTGGGCAAGACATTTAACCTCAAGTTGCTCCTGCTGCTTCGTTGGGAGCGTATGAATGTGTATGAATCAAGTGGAAACTCACTGAAAGCTTGGGGCTGACTCCAGAAGCCCCGGAAGTCACATACAAACCACAGCATAGAAATGAACTTGCTTACAGCTTGGTACAAAAAAACAAAATAGGTCTGATTAGTTACTGTCATCCTGGACACAAATTGTACGGTGGGTGAATTTTTTTTAAACGGCTCCATTTTTAATATATTGAACGATATGTGTTATCCATAGTTAGGCGCATGGCTGATGTGATTGACAGGTCGGTGTGATGTAACGGTTTGTCAAGGCTTAAGGCATAAGGCACAATGAACAAACTCCTGAACATATATCAGATTGTATGGAAATAAATCATTGATGATGAAAATATTTTGACAACAATTAGAACCACCCCAAATCTTAAATCTCGCAAATCCAGCTGCTCTGGGCTGCGCTCCGCTTCAGAAATGGTTCCAACAGAGAAGAGTGTGTGACGACAACGGAGCAAAACCAAAGCTCAGACAAAACGTGGCGCCCTAATGGCTGTGCTATCTATGTGTAACAGTGCTTCGCTTTTTCCCCAACAAAATGTCATGTTTTGGATCTTTTTAACTCGTTTTATTTAAGGCCACACTTTTACAATATCATGTCTAATTTAGTTCAATGGCCTCTTAAATAGGAGCTGATTTCCTCTCATTCAGAAAGCCACCTTGTTTACGACTGAAAATCAGTAATATATGATTATACTTCATGACATGTATGCACTGATAAAATCCGCCTCAAGCTATCATAAATAGCTTGAGGCGGATCTTATTTCTTATGGATCGTCTGACTTGTGTTTCTGTGAAAGTGTTTAGAAGGTACAAGAAAATTGGCAAACTAGCTTAAGCTATAAATGCTGTACTGTATGTGTGTGTGGCTATGGTTTACTCGTGTTATACTTGTCCTTATAAACATGAACTAAATAAATACAATTATTTGGTAGGATGGTACAACATTTTGACCCACATTATGCGGCTGCATTTAGATATCTTCAGAGAAATACAAAGATGTCAGCTGTGAGCTAGAAAGTTACCCACTATTCAGAACACACAGCATGATATTGTTTTCATCAAAAAATCCAATCTTCATCTCTCTAATCACACCTTTAGTTTCTCATTTCCTGCAATGGGCTTCAATGTATTCCAAAAACTTGATTATGTAAATTGTGTAGGGCCCTTTGCTCAGCTGAAGTTGCATAATCTTAAAAATCATTTTGTAGATTGCAAAACTTAAAAAATGCAAATAAATCACAACATTACACTCCTATTAGATCTAAAAATGTGACATTAGAGTTCTTGAGTTTGGACCCCAAGATGCAGAGACAGAGACAAAGAAAAATTTAAGTTGTTAAATGTAAATTTTAGTTCATGAAAAAAGGTTGAAGGCAGGTGGTGGCAAGTAGGCAAGCTTTACCATAAGAAACTCTCAGGCTGCGAGGTCATTCAGAAGCACCGGTGGGTGGTGATGCAAAACAGGTAGGCTGCACACAACAACAAAAAACTCAGGTCAGTACAAAATTTAAAGTTTTATTTTGGGGCTTTTTGCCTTCATTTGATAGGACAGTGGATGGAGTAGGAAATCGTGAGAGAGTGGTGAATTACATGCAGGAAAGGAGCCACAGGTCGGACTTGAACCCAGGCCGCCCACTTAGAGGACTACAGCCTCTGTACATGTGTCGCCAGCTAACCGCTAGGCCATCTGCGCCCCATCAGTCCATAATTTAAACACTCAAACAAAATCACTGCAAAAACTTGCAATGAAAACTTTGCTCTAAGATAACACAAGAGACAAGAAATGAGCCCCTGAGTACTGACTGCAAAGGGATAATCTGGCACAGGAGTTGTGTCTTGACCAGGTTTTTATGGCAGGAGTGATTACATAATGATAACCAGGTGTTACTAGTAACAGAGACCCAACTCAGCCAGCCACGCCCTCCAATGCACACACACACTGCCAGAGAGAAACAGAGGAGGGGAAAAACACAACGTAACACCGAATACAAAACTAAATACCGAAACAAATATTACCATGACTAAAAAGACTTGTTAGAAATCTTGTTAACTGCACAAGTGGACTAGAAGCTTGTTGTGAATAAAAGGCTAGTACACATAATGACAGATCTTATCACAGAACAGGCCTTTTTCATATAAATACATCCTTAATGTATTTGTATGTAAAGGGTTCTAAAAACGAGAGAACACTTTAACACCTGAACTCTGCTATCAATGGCCAGCCAGTACTTTAATTGATTTTTTGTTTAAGATTATTGTTATTTTCAGATCTTCAAATGTTTCATAGACTCTGAACGTGCAAGCTAACATGTTATTTAAAGCAACAATATGGAGGAATTTGGTTAAGTGTGCACAGGCGCCAACCGAAGGTTTCTTGAGTGCAACTGCACGTGCAGCTCTCGCCAAGATCTAATAGCTTTTTTAATATTTCCTCTAGTCCGGCTTCTTGCTCGGTCACTCTCTCTATTTCTCTTCTTAGCTCCATCCATCACCGTCCTCTTTTGTCTCTTAGCCTTAGGCATTGCATCAAACAGTTCAGTGACGGGCAAACAGGCAACTTTTTGGCTGAAGGCTGCAGTGTGAACAACTGAAAGCAGGCGAACGAGAGGCTCCGTGGGCAACATTCTCCCAGTTGAAAGTTATTATACTAAGATTGACTTTGAAACTATTTTTTAGGTGGGAAAGTTACATATTGTATTCTGCTTTAAGTGAAAATGTATCGTAATTTTAAAAAATGCATTCAAACTGTTGTTTGTTGGAAATAACAAAGATTGGGCTTGTATTTTCATAAAAAAAAGGTGCTTAATAACAATGATCTAAAACAGTTCTGAAGGTAAAAACATTATCAAAATGTTTCCTAAATTCTCAGAAGTTACATGTGCTTTGTACATCTGTTAGTCTATTAGATATACTCATTAATGAGCAGGGAGCAAAGGTGTGTTTATAGTTGTATATGCTATTAGAACACAGCCCTTCTCTCTCTGTTATAACATTTCTCTTAGGCATCGACATGCAGCATTAAAATGTCATCACTGTGACCCTTTACTTCTGATTTGAGGCGTCTCATAGTGGTGTTGGCTTCTAATGATGAAGGGGAAAAAAAGTCCCTGCAGCTGCACAGGAACATTTTTAGCCTCAATTAGAAAGCAGGGTGCATTTGCTAAATGAAAGCAGACATTTGTTCAAGAGCATAAGAAGTCGGATCAAAGGCAAGTAAGAAAGCAGCGCAACATGATAAACACAACAACTAGTCAACCTCCTGATCCCCGAGAGATCTTTGAAAATACAATTAAACATCTGGAACAAACCAACATGTCAATCAGAGCCGTTGTGTCTTTGAAAGAAGAAAAACAAGAATCCTGGCTGTGGTGAAAATGTGCTTTGTAACAGCTCACTCACAACAGAGCGGGCATATTTATAAATGTGCTTTGGTTTTACTGGATAACCCCTGTCCCTTTTTTTAGCAATAGAGCTGCTGTTTTTTATGTGATTTCTTTGTAACAGCTTCTTTTTATTTCTGTGCCAAGCTGGAAGTATCATTTCTTATTTTCCAGTTTGTTCACTTTTCCTAACATCAACCCAAGCCTAGTCAAGGACAAAACACCATGGTGAAAACAGCCACTTAAGAAGAATGACATATCACTGGGACCGGAGACACGAGCATTTGACTCATCAGATTAATAAAATCATTAAACTGCATAAAAGCCCTTGTCATTCAACCGGGGTCCCCACAGTGTTTCACCTTGTCTGTTTGGCAGCGAGGGGCCCTCTGTCTTGTTGAGAAATGAGAGGAGGTTCGTCTCGGCTCTCGCAGCTCTCGGCCAGCCCCGGCACGTCTGCCTTTCTCAACGCCATTGATTACGTGATGCAAGCAAAAGCCAAGTCTGCAGCTCTGATCATTAATCCTGCTGCAGCCTTGATCTGAAACAACAAACCCCCCCCCCCCCCCCCCGCTTCTTCCCCATATTTGGCATTTATTGAAGTCACAAGGGCATGGACTAAATGAGGCCTGAGTGATGGAGATTTAACTCATGTGCGGGGAGGAGCTTGCCATCATCTGACAAGAGCTTGCAATTTTAAAACACATAGTGGCACAGAGAAATTCCCACTGAAATCAATACTTTTGTCACAAGAGAATTTCCTTTGTTAAATGATTTGAACATTAAAAAAAAGGATGTGACATGTTGTAGTAATTGTAATTTATAGATATAATCAGAGTCAACATCAGAAAGACTTTTTTTTTATTTCCAAGGGGAGATTGTGTGACTCTAGAGTTGGTTCTCTTCTGGAATAGAAGAAAAGCAGAGTGAAATAAAAAAGCCCCAGTAACCCAGATTCACTTTAGCATTCTATCTCACCAATTTAGGTTTTAGGTACTGAAAGATACATTTAAAAAGTATTAGAAATAATTGTCAATCCAATACTGAAATAATGTCCATTCAACTTTTCACTGACATCATTGGGTTTGGATGAACTTTGGGTATTCATGTGGAGAAACACAATCAATTACACAAAGAAAAAAGATTGCAGCAGTTTGGTCATTTACACCCAGCTTCAATCTAGTGCAAACTATCTACGGCCACGTAGGTGTTGAGAGTCAATATTGGTTGTCTATATTTTTCAGCAACTAATTTAGTTATTAAAGCTGCTGTTGATTATCTATTTCAGTACAGGTTGTTTTTAGTTAGGGACAGAAGTTTAGTTGACTTATGATATTGAATTCTTAGCCATCATTTAGCAATGCATTTATAGCATTAAAGGGGCAATATGTAACTCTGACATGTATTGTTTAAAATGAGTACTGCAGTCAAAATTCCAAACATTGAAGAGAGCCTTCTCCTCCCTCCCTGTCTAGAGTCAATGGGCACGCAGTCACCTTGAAACATTTCTGCGTTCTAACCTCTCTCCATTTTTCAAAAGCATCTCCAATATGAATCCTAGTGTAACCACGTCTGCTCGTGGAGATCATTGGAAAAAGGCTTTTTAGGTCGGGTAGAATCAGTTATATCTGAACCAGTTTGCTTGCCCGCTTCCATCGCTGCAACCCCTGTTGGTTTGTCGTTTGCCAGGCAAACCGAGGGGCATCCAAAACAGCCGAGTAGAGTAGCCTTAAAACCACCTACGAAAGCAGACCATTCAAGACTGGAAAATAAAATTAGGAGGACATACTGGCTGCTGCATTGTTGTCAGAGAAGCAGGCACTTTAACATACAGTAGCATGGTTCCTTAATGTCTGATAATAAAGTAAGGTAATTTTATGATTTCCTTTAGTAGATATGTTACATATTGGACCATTACAAATAGGTTAATCAGCTTAAGTAGCATGTGTATAACTGTTAACAGTGCTATGAATAGCAAAGCATTTAAATGTATTTTAACAGCAAGACTCAAGACGTGGTTATTCTGCCGTTATCATTTTTACTATTTAAAGCCAACTTTCTTAGGCTTTAAAAACAGATGAATTATTGGGACATTTATTTTAACCTACTCCAATTTAAACCCACAACACATTAAAAAAAGTAGATTGAATGAAATGCTGGAATATCAATATTTCACTAAATAATTATCATTCATTAGTTTATTTATTGTTATGATTTTTTTTTAATAATGCTTTGTTTTAGCAGACAGGACATAGTCAGTTTTTCTGTTGAATTGTGTTCAATTAAAACACAACACAATAAACATACCTGTATATAAAGAATAGTTACACATTTCACATCACCATATGATACCAGTGGCCTGTACTATAACGCAGGATTTGAAGTTGGCAAGGTGACTTCAGGGTTACCTTCAGGTTTTCAGCACTACCAAGGTGGTTAGCTTCTTTTAGGGGTAAGACCACCATGGTAACTTATGCTGAACTTCTCACCTATTCCTGAGCACAGGTTTGGTTCAGAGTAAGAAATCAGTTTGTAGAAAGAAACGCGCACTGAACAATTACATCCTTTGCTGAAGTAGGTCTTTGAGCTGATCGTGGGAGGAGAGAGAGAAAGAGAGACCAGCACACACTTTGACTTTCCCGTACGATTTTACATGACAGTCAAATTTATATTGGACTAATGATGGGCAGTGAAATTACAGCCTTGGCCTTTTAATTGCACATTCAAAATTGGCGATTTCTCTTTTTCTGCCAGTTCTTACTCTTTTTTTCAATTGCAGCTGTGTTCATTGCAGCTTGAATTTTGTTTAACTTCTTCATATCTTACTAATACCACAGTTTGCTCAGGGTAGGGTATATGGTTTTTTTTTGTGGCTGAGAGGGTATAAGGGTTTTTCAATGAGTGCTCTATAAATGAACCAGAATTTTTAATTTCATGAAATGAATACAAATGAGCTTAAAAAGTAACAAAAGGAAAAAACAACCTTAAACAGGAAGGAATTTCTGCTGGTAGCTATCGTAAATGAGTAGTTATTGTACTGTAATAAAGACGAGAATTTAGTTCCACACTGTGGAAACAATGACGCTGCCTTGAAAAAATTAGGAAACGAGTCATTCACTCATCACTACATCTTGTCAAATGTTCAACCTGTAATCTAATACTGCCCTATATATTCTGAATTTCATGATAGCTTCAACGTTGTGTTTGTATTTTCTTCAATGGCTTCAAGGTCTCAGAAGGTTTGTGCTCATTTCTGTTTTAAGAAAACGTACGGTAAGAGAGCTCTGGAGTGTTTCAGTTTCTAAGAAAATTGATAATTAGCTTTAATTGCTCTGTTTGAGAGTGGGAGTGAAAGTGTTTGATTTTATCCATGTATCTTCTTTTCTTAGTTAGAGCCAGAGCTCCACACCACTTTTACTTTGGTTCTATGTGGACGTATTTATTAAAAACATATTCAGGGCTTTTACATGATGTCTTTTAAAACGAATTGAACCGAAAACGAAAAGCATTATTCTTAGAATTGCTCCTTCACCCCGGGGAGAGCACCTCCAACACAAGCATCAACACAATTGCCGTGTTGCGTGTCCTCAAGGCTGCAGTCAAGTATGAGTTCTGTGACACCCACACATCGCGTGGTGAAGTCACCGACTGCGAGGAAATTTCACACCAGGTAATTATCTACTGTTTTTCTTTGCCTTTGGGGGGAAGGTGGGCGAGGCTGGCAGAGGGGGGGGGGCATTTGAAGGGGGGTTAACGCTCCCTTACACCCTCGGATGTGAGGGTGAAAATTACACAGACTCCTCGGTGGGCTTGGAGAGCCACCAGACCTCATCAAGCCGCAGGTGAGCGCTTTTTTGCATCTCTCCCTCAATGTCGTCCCATCCCGTATAAATAGAACAGTATGGCGGCACAAGTCACATCTCATTTGGTGTGTTGTGTTTCAGAGCACCTCCACTGAGATGCTGGGCACCGAGGGCAGTTGGGAGAAAGCAATGCTTCGCTAATGGACAGCAGCCAGGCCTGGAATTTACAGTCCCCACCGTGAAGCCATTCTTTAGGTCTTGCAGTTGTAGCATGATGTGCACAAACACACACTGAGCCACATTCAGGGCTTTCTTTCTTTTTCCCTTTGTGTTGGTGAAGTGTCAACAGTCTCAGTCTCATCTAGTTTTCTGCATCATGTTGCAGAGGGATGTTAAAGACCAACTTGCTTTTGAACAATAACCATGGTTATGAGGTCCAAAGAGGACTATACATTCGGCTCATATGAAATCTAAAGGGGCCTATCATGGGGCTCAATCAACCCATCGGGGCTAACTCAAAATTGGGGAAACCATTGTAAATGAGGGCAACATTGGCAAGACATAAAAGCAGACTCCATAGGATGTTGATGTTTTAGCTCGACTGTATGAACAAATGACTCCCAGATTTGACTCATAGATGGTTCTATTTTAATCCAAAATGTAGTGTTTTGTAAATTGTACTTTGTCTCTCTTTGTATTTCCGTCTGTAACTTTGTGTTTTTGCTGCTGCCTGTCTTGGCCAGGTCTCCATTGAAAAAGAGGTTTTTGATCTCAATGGGACCAACCTGGTTAAATAAAAAATCAAATAAAAATATGCCCCAGTTGGGTACCCGATATTGGCCTTAATTCACATATCAAAAATATATACAGTCAATAAACATTAGCCTTCATTGGGGTCATGATGTGATTCCAAAAAATATGTCTCCTTTTAGATCTATTTGGTCGCTGACTCCTGAGGGAAATATCAAGCTCGATGGCTGCTCACTTCTCCATCATGCCAAGCTTATTGATAATTTCTCTGTCTTGCTGGGCGCTAGCTGTACAGTGGGTCCTTTCAGCTTTTTTCACTTAAGAAGCCTGCTGCTGCTGCTGCTGCTGCTGCTGCTGCTGCTGCTGGAAATAATGCTAATTAAAGATGAAAGAGTGACCCAAAACAGTAAATTTGGGGACCATAAAACCCAATCAATGTGTTAAATGATGCTTAAGTGCTTTGTAGCGCTGAGGAAACAAGTCAAGTGATAACTCTCTGGTGGTGTGTCACAATGGAGAAATGCCTTTTACTCACACAGAGTAAATGAATCCACTGGTTAAATAAAAAACTGTTGATCACTGAAACTTTTAAGACTTAATCATATTTTACAGCTATTTTTTGTATATTTTACACATTTAAACTACAAAACAAATTACATTAGGATGGAAAGTTTTTGTTTTTTTTCCGTAGAAGTTGGATTTAAGGGGTTGTTTGCATGATCAGCTATCTCTTTACTGGGAGAACTTGGAGTGCATGGACAGTTTGTGAAAGAACTTAAAAGAGATGTCAGAAAAAGCCTTTGAAACAAGTCAGTGGATCTCTCCACGGACTCTCCTTTCTTTTTTTTTTTTTCACAAGTGGGTATGATGGGCAGTTAGAGCTGGCATGGGTGGGGGTGGCTCTCATACGCCAGAGCTCACTGTCCAGCCTTCCAGCTATGTGGTGGGCTAACTGGACGAAACATTGTAAGGGATGTTCCTACTTGACAACCCTGGTGATTTACCTGGCTCTTGCTGCCCATTGGTCTCCATACGTTGGGTTGTTGGGGCCAGTAGGGGCCGTGTGGTAGGGTAGGCAGTATCAGTGTTGTCAGTACCTGTCTAGCTTGCAAAATCAGAACATGGGTCTGTTGAAGCTGGCAACACTGTTTGGTGGCAACGTTATGTAACTTATCAATAGGGCATAGAGGCTTATTTGGGATGAAGGGATTCTTCGATGAGCACTTATCCTTTCATTAGGGCACAAGTATATTGTGTTGATTTCAAATCACTGCCACCTTTGCACATGTCATGCTCCATGACCAGGCAGTTCAGCTGTTTACCTTTCACTTTGGGGGATCTGCCTTAGATCTGAATGTTTTGTCTCAAACCTTTATATGAAAGCGTCTACAGTGCCTGTTTTGGTTTTTGATGTATTAATGAGAGATACTAAAGAGATATGAGACTAACCCCTGTCTGTCAGGATTTACCTGAATGTCAATATATTACAGAGCTATTTTGTTGAGCACATTTTCTGCTACAACTTTGAGTATTTCTAATCATTAGTTAATATTTATTTATTATAAGGCCAGAATTAGTTTTTTTTTTAAAGAAAATAATATTAAACTTCTGAGATATTTTTTTTTCTTGATGCAAGCCCACAAGATCACAGTTCAGGAACACTATGGTCTGAATGAACCAGAAATAAATCACCACCCATTAAGGTCCTTCTTGAGATGTACAGAGTTCAACACAATCCAAATATGTTATTTATCTCATGTGTTTATACACAAAGAAAACATTATAGGAACATTGTATTTCATTTCCCTAACTTACACTCCCAATAGATCCTTTGGTTTAAGCACCAAACAAGTATAAGTGCGATATTTGGTGAACAGCATTTGCATTTCCCTCCTGTTGCAAATGTTCCTGCACTGTGTACCACAGACACACACACAGACTTTGTCATCTAGAAACACAAAATCAAATAAAAATCACACTCAGGAAAAATCTTTTGAAACACAGTGAATTAATCAAAGTTTTTCTTACCCCAGAATTGATGCATCCCTTCAGCGGTTATCAGATAAACACTGCACACCGGCATCTTCTGTATGTACAGCTAAGAGCCAACAGGGGATTAAAGCCGTCAGTCTCCCTCATTACATATACAGCAGGACCAGGAGAGAACAGGAGAACAATAGAGGACTCACCAGCATCTCAAGAGGCTCCCAGCAAAACACGGATTAGGTGGAGATTATTAAATGTCAGCTCTTAAGACGAATACTTTTTACAGCCTCAAAGTAAATCAATACTACTTATCTTTGATAAAAGAGGCAGGGTAGATGTGCCAGCATTGCAGGCTGACAGCTCTTTCTTTCTCTCTTTCTCTCTCCTCCAAACCTTTACTAATTCAATAGAAAAATCCCTCAGGAATGTGTGCAAAATGCATTAACGGGCGTTTTAGATTTTTACATATGCATGTGTTTCTTCATTGTTATAAGACGATAGTCCAAAATCTGTTTTTCATATCTGCCTTATTTTTTCTGCGGCTTGACAGTCTCGCTCTTTGTTTTTCATTTAAAAAAATAAAGCTTTACAAATCAAATTCAAAAAGCTGCTGGAAAGTTTCCAACGTGCAACACAAAGAGCTCCGAATGTGTCATTTTTAAGACAACCGACTCTTTCAGGATATTATTGGGCCGTTGATAATCTCTGCCTCACTGTCTGTCTGTCTGTCTGTCTGTCTGTCTGTCTGTCTGTCTGTCTGTCTGTCTGTCTGTCGCTGCCTGTCTGTAGATATCAGTAATATTCCCAGGTGTGGACGTGCACCCCTGGAGTAGAGCATTTGTCTCTCACTATATTTATATATATATATATATATATATATATATATATATATATATGTATGTATCTGTCTGTCCCTGCTCTGTGGCAGCGCTAATACCAATGATTTTTCTGAACATTCTGCTTCATGCTGAAAAATCCATTTTCTCAAAGGCGCCAGGAGTGGCATCTGCAAATATTGATGGTAAACAAACCAATCAGAACGGCGCTGTCGATAGCTATATGCAGCCTGTTGGTGGATCTCATCTCCCTGCTTTCGAAATCAGTGCCGGATGCACCAGGCAGCATCTGATCCCACATTACTTCTGAAATGATGGAAACACAAGCAGTTTGAAGTTTGAAGTGCTTCCTACCAGGAGTGTGCGCAATTATGTTACCTTTGCTCTGCATGTTTCTGTGTGTTTGCATACATTGTTGCACATTTGTACTGCACCCTCAGTGCTTCCTCCTTGCCTGCTTCCGTGCCTGCATCCAAATCATAATTACAATGTAATATCACGCGTAAGGCAGTGCCCCGCTGTTGTTTCACTTTCTCCTCCTCTTCCCTTCTATGAATATCAAATGCTCTCATGCTGAGCTCTGAAAGCTGCACAGCTCTTTCCCAGAGTGTGTGTGTGTGTGTGTGTATGTGTGTGTGCGTGATGTGTGTGTGTGTGTGTGTTTGGAGAGGGGGTATAGATAGTTGGATAGTACTTTCCTCCTCTGGCTTTGACAGGAAAAGCCAGCGGCAGGACCTCAGTTTAAAAATACACCCCGTATCCCTCTGGTCTGTTGTTAGTCCTGTCCAAGCAGACAACCTTACATCCTATTCAGCTGTCCTCTGTAGGCTGTGCATGATATTTCTTATTCATGTCACATAAACTGCAGACATCACAAAGGCTATCTCAGATGCAGAGTGAAGCTGTGTGCCAGAGTCTTGGCATGGCTGTGGTATCGAATAGATGAAGCCTGCGAGGCTCCAGCTCGACCAGTGTTTGAGAAAGAAAAAAAGGACATCTGTCAAACGCTCACTCAAAAGAGCCATTCTCTGTGAAAGACTGCTGAAATACAACTAGACTGGTGTAAGAAATGCTTGTTTGTTTCTCAGTTGTCCACTATGCACTGTGCATGCCTTTAGTTTTCCGATATACTTACTCCACTGCAGAGTTTTTTCTTTTGATTTGAGGGTTTTGGTTCCCATAGAGAATAGATTTTTTCGTAAAGGGATCATTTGACAGATGTCGTCTTTTCAACCAACTAACACAGGCGAGAAGAAAGTGGCATTTTGTCCCTCTTTGCTGTGTTTATTAAGTAAAGCACTAATTCAAAGAAAGTGCCTGGAGCAGTAATATAAACAGATTATCCATTCAGCTCAGACTGAGGGTCTGTTTCATCTATGAATCAGAATCGACGAACACGTAGCTCACATTCTGATGTTTGCTCCGCAGGCAACAAACAGATGCAAACACAAACAAATTCAATAATGTTTGAGGGCTAGATAATATCCATTTGTGGGAAATGGAGGCATGTTTAACTTTGTTAAAGTGGTGACTCAGAACATTGTTATAAAGGGAACATGGAAAACGTGATTGAAATCTGCAATGTCCAGGTTTTTTTTCCTGGCAATCTCAGTACAACAAGGGGCAACCTCTGGTGTTGGAAATAAAGCCAATGTGGAAGTGCTAAAACCTGCAGTTCCTCGAGTGTCCACTTGAAGTTGGCTGCACAAGCCCTTGAATTCAAGTACACACCCATTTAAAAATGTCAGTTTTTAAAGCAGAAATTAAAACATTCACAGCCTGGTTAAAAAAAACGGGTCTGAATAGCGACATATCTTGATCTGAAAAAGGGGGGTTAATTTTGTTTTACTCATCCGTCTTGATTTTATGAAGGATAAGACTTATTTGTGATAAGAGGCGTGACTGATCTGACTGACGGGCGTTTGTCAGGATTCTACAGCTCTTTGCCTGTTGCTCTCTCTCTTTAATAACGTCTCTTCTCTAAATTGTTATCCATATAACCTGCTAATTGAAATATGCAACTTAATGCAGTGATATGCATGCTCAAACATCAAACTTACTTTGGGTCTGACTATTAAAATATTGCAAATTTCTCAGTAAAGAAGGACTGCTCAGATTGAATAGCTCATATCCTGAATATTATCTTCAAAATAAAATTTAAAATGTAATTATGGCAAGTCAAACATTGTTGATAATGCATTTGTCACTGAAATGTTCACTGATAATGTTTTCTGTTTGTTTTCTCAACATTATCCATTTATGAAAAGCAAAGGCGACCCAAACTGCAGTATTTGAAGACTTATTGTAGCTGGAATCATGAGAGGGGAAAGATTGTGGTCTTGGTTGATAGAAATAAAAGTCTACAGGGACCTAAATCATCCAAAAGAACACATTGACTTAATTAACATAGAACCAAAATTACAAAGTTTCTCTAACCTGTGGTTTGTGTAGGGGCTCTTTGGTGCTTAAGCTTGACCACAGCTGGGACTGGGGATGCAGGCTTGGTCTCTTGCGTGGTACGAAAGTGTAGCGCTTTACTTAAAAATGTTGCTATAATACAGGCAGAAATTAAGTTTCTTACCACAATGCAAATGGGAAAACAAATTAGCACTATATCAACATCATTTGTACAAGACAGGGTTGCTTTGAGAATGCACACTGAACAAATCCAGTTCAATGTTTCCATACTGACATTTCTACCACTTTTAACACTGAATTAAACACATGCATAAAGATAAATTATATACAACGTAATACTCTGCAGCATATCCATATTTTGTCATCAAATTTGTATCTATATGCCACCACAGGAGGGAGAAACAGATTTTACTTTTAATAATGATGACAGCAGATGCTAGTCTGCCATATTCTGTGAGTGTGAGACATTCACTGAACCCTACAAGATTCAGTCGTACGACAGAAATGCTGCGGTGCGAGTCAAAATCCATTTGGCTGTGATTCAGTGGAAAATGCCAGAATATCGAATCAGATTAAACTAATGAGGGACATTATGAGGGAAAACATTCACACTGTACTTGGCTGCAAGATATAACGTTTTGGCTATAATTCATCTCTGCTGCTTCAACTTTTAATGTGCAAAACAACAGTCAACATGGGCGTATTAGTGACTCGGTAAAAACTATAAATGCAGCAGAGATTTCAGCAGGTTTATGTTGATTCACCTGCTCACATTAGCGATCTTCATTAGATATGGAAGATGTGGAAAAATAAATCATCCCAGCAACATTCTCCACATTAGTAAGGTGCTTCTGCAGCCTGATGTCTCATGGGAACAAGTGTGATGATGGCTGCAAATTAATTTGTGACACTCGGAATTGATTTTCTAATCCCACATGGTATTTGATAAATAACCCTTCAGAAGACGAACACCTCAGACGATAAATACAGTTATTATCTCTTGGAGGGATAATTAGTGCTTCCTGCAAAGACGGAGCACCCTTGCTCCTCAGCTGCGTCGCTGCAACCCCAAAAGTAACACGTGTTATAAAAGTTACATTATTCAATGATCCACAAACAAAAGAGACATTAGATCACTTCTGCTTCAGGGGACGCTGAGCTGCTGGACAGAGATGGTAGGAGAGACTACACCGCAGCTTTCCTAGAGGTAGTAAAGCTGATTATCATGTGTTTTAGAGTGAAGTTATTAAACTTACCTGAGGTTTCATACTAACAGTTAAATACTTTTTGGATGCTGTCATTCGGGGAGCGTGTCTATGTTCCCTCAGCCCTATTTGTGCCACCTGCTTGTTCAGTCGAGTTCAAATTTTCAACTTGAGCAAAAAATTTACATGATTTCAGGGTGCAAAAAAAAGGGTCTTGTAGGTTCCTCGGGATTGTTGGTGAGGATGGCCTGCTGCTATGGAACCCTTCCCCCCTTCCGTGCCAGAAGCCCAGGAGGCCTTGTCCCGGCAGCAGAGGCCAGGCTCTCGAGTAGACAGAGCTCCCCCAACCGTCAGGGAGGTGATCTGGTACTACTACCACGCAACCCCACAACCATCGCCCAAAACCATCGCCTGATGCCCAGCCTCCACCATCGGACTGTGTCGTCCCACAACCATCGCCTGACGCCCAGCCTCCACCATCGGACTGTGTTGTCCCTCAACCACCGCCTGACGTCCAGCCACCACCATCAGACTGTGTTGTCCCTCAACCAACACCCTACGCCCAGCCTCCACCTTCGGACTGTGTCGTCCCTCAACCACCGCCTGACGTCCAGCCACCACCATCAGACTGTGTCGTCCCCACAACCACCGCCTTCATTCATGCACGGCCTGCTCGGACCTCCACCTCAGCGGCAAGGAAGTGTGGACAACAGGAACTAGAGGAATACAATGGAGACATCCTTCCTGCATGAAATCCCATATGCTCTTTTGTAAAGCGTCTCGAGATAACACTTGTTATGAATTGGCGCTATACAAATAATGATTGATTGATTGAAAAACACGTCATGTGCATTATAGAATGGTCAGCCCTGAAGCTGGGGGAATGTAGTCATTAGGGAACATAGGGCTGAGGGAACATAGGGCCTAATTTAGGGAAAAATCCATTAGGGAATATCGGGATAAGGAAACATAGGGCCTAATTTTGATACTGGGAAAATGCAATAGAAACAACAGTGTGAATGCTGTCAGCATTCACACTGTTGAGGGAACTTAGGGCTGAGGGATACAGATGACCTTGTCATTTGGACGCTGCAATCCGACCAATTTTCTGTTCCCTGTGAGGGAAACCATGTACCTAAAAATGGATTTTTCTTTGGTCCAGTAATGTTTTAAAAACAATAAATCTTTATGGAATAAACATCCAATCTTCAAAAATGTAAAGATATTTTTTCTATATGTTGGGCTTTGGAAAAATATTTTTTTAGCCTGCAGGGGGATTCTTTTGTTGCAGTCCTAGTTGCCACTGGCAAACATACCTTATACACTTGTGCGACCAATATACCAGAAAAAAATGCTGAGACATGTGCGCTCATGACTGCAACTGCAAATGACAAGATCACACATTGCACACAACCTGACACAATTTACATTTGCCCCCTTTCATTGTGTATTGCAAGCAGCCACTCGCTGCACAAAGCATGCTGGGATATCTAGCGAGGCATAGCAGTTTGGCGGCGTCACTTTCCAACAGCTTTTCTCTCTCCTTAGGTCATAATTATGCATTTAAAGGGAATGGTGTTCAGTAAAGGAGAGCTTGTTCGATTGGAAAAACTCCTTATTTTAGGACAAGTGGACCGGCAGTTTGTTCAGCATGACTCTCTGCAGATTGGTTGTGAATAATCAATCAGTCTTTTTTTGAATAGCGCCAGTTCATTACAAATGTTATCTCAAGACACTTTACAAAAGAGCAGGTAAAAGACCTTACTCTTTGTTATATTATAGACGAAGTCCCGACATGAATCCATCATGAGCACAGCACCAAGCAACATTTAGCAAAGTTACAGTGGCAGGGAAAACTTTTTTAACAGGCAGTAACCTCGAGCAGAACCAGACTTATGTTGAACAGCCATGTGCCAAAACTTTTGTGTTGGAAAGTGGGATATAGAGAGATGCAGGAAGAAGAAAGATAGAGACAAACAGAGCAACAACAATGAATAAGGCAATTTTTTAGCTACCATGTAAGTAATAATTGTAAAGTACGAGTTGTATTAGCATTAACAGCTAAGCGTGAAAATAGACTGATCTATGGGTCTGAACTTCACAAATACCGAGGTTACTGTAGGCTGAGACTTTAGCTATCGTACCGGTAGCAGGATTGCAAACTCCACATGACAAAAACAGATGGTACTACACAGAGTCACACAGCTGTGCAAAGGAACGGCAAATTATTTGACCTGGTGAACACAATGGAAATCATCATGCAGGAAGACAGTTTATATCATTTCCCTCTGTGAGATCCCCTGAAAATAGACTTTGTCTTATTATCTGTATTTTAGAGTGGTGATGATGAGGAGGATAATTAACAATTAGTCTCCATAGCATTCTCAAAATATAATGTTAGCATGCTGAGGTTAGCATTCTTTTAAAGATAATCATTTGATAAGTCGATAAATGACGTCTGCGTATGTTCTCCATGATGTTTACTTATTTCATTTTTTTTGTGTTCACCTTTCATTTCTTGTTTCAATTTGCCACTTGCCCTGCCCTCTCATGTACTGTATATATTATTAGCTCCTATTAGTGTTGTAGTCAAGACCACGCAAGACCAAGACATACCCGAGACCAGAGTGCTCCGAGACCTAGACAAAACCAAGACATTTAGGGATCGAGACAGAGTCAAGACCAAGACCAAGGCAGGGCGAGACCGAGACAAGACCAAGACCATAAATATCACTGAAAAATGTTCATCTTGTGTGCAGCGGGCAAGTCACTCACTTAGTCCTAAGGAAAGGTTGTTGCCATAACTGAGGGATAAAAATCTAATTATGAATGAATTAAAGTAATTTTTTCTTTTAGAAAGGGGCGTATTCCTTCTAATCACAATAATGACGTGGAAAAGTAGCCTTTCAGTGGTGGTCTTGACCGGTCTTGATTTAAAATCTGGATCTCGCCCAGTCTGAGACAGAGAAAAGACAGAGTAAAAATGCTGTTGAGTCCGAGACGATACCTAGACCTTCAAAATGTGGTCTTGAGACCAAGGCCGATTTCGAGTACCACAACACTAGCTCCTATGTTTTCCCACCTGTGTGATTGTGTGATCACCCTGCACTCCCCAGTGTATTTGTGTTTTGATTTCACCGTGTTCCTTTCCCAGCTTGTTTTCATCCCTTGTAGATGTCTTTCTCACAGTTTTCTTGGTCTTTTATCTTGTCTCTGGACCTTGTATATTTCCTTTTCTTTTGAACTATTCACTGTAAGCCTTTTGTTTTGTCTTAATTGTTGTATGTTAGTTTTGTTTAGGTCCTCTCCCTTTGTGTAAAAAAAAAAAAACCTTCGTAGACGTCATTGTTAACAATAGCTACACTGAAAAGCCTGCCTCCATTGAGAAAGTTGTCCTTACAAAAAGTGAAAGAAATAGTTTGATAAAGAAGGGGGGTGATAAGTTCAAACACAATAAACTTTCTTACTTCTGCACACCAATCACTGCTTCAGTTACTGATACGCGCAATCAGACTCAAGCGCTTATTTCAACTATTGGACAGGTACGAGGGAGTTTATCTGAAACTGCTTGACCATCTGAAGCACTTTGGATGGAGTACACTGTCCCAACCTCACAGCAAAATCTATTGTTTTCCAGCAGTCACCCAGTTTCAAATGATCAAACTATTTGCAGCAAAATGTCCTCAAATAGTCCCTGTGGGCTAATATGGCTCCATTTTGGGGTTCTTGATTTAAAAAGGCTTTTGGAGTACTGCTAGAGTAGTAGAAGTATATGGACTCATTCTGGCTCCATTTTAAAATTCATAGAAAAAGAAGTTCAATTTTGGCATTTTCGACACACTGTGATTTAGGCTTTTCGATCCAGCCCGCAAAATAATACTCATCATTCTGATAAGGACTTTTGCCATAACGCCAAATTAGTGCGTCTGATGCCTCCCTATCTCGACAGACTATTGTTTCACTCTCTGTGCACTGCAAAGTAGGAGGCAGAGAGGCTGTGAGGGGCTTTGTCCGAGTGGAGTGGAGCCTCACTGACAGTGTGGCATTCACTCTAAATGTAAATGAGAGGGTTTTAAGAGTGTGCTGGTCAGGTAACATACGGCTACAGTAGAACATGCTCCTCTAGTCTGTTCTCAAAGATGACAAATGCTGTTACCAAACAGGAGGCCTGGCGCTTGTCACACTCCAATGTCATACATGAAACACATGTAGCACAGAGGAAGGGATTCACATGCATACAAATGAAGGGACACTTGAGTACCCCAAGATAAACGAGAAGGGATTCATCTGCTCCTGCTCCATGCGCATACAAAGAATTTTACCAGAAGCATGCACACAAATACACATTGTGAATTCACAGACACAATTGGCTTCATCCCATAATCCCAAGAGTCCTGAGATGAAAATACAGCCAGACTCAGGTATCCTCAGAACACAGCAGGCAGGTAGCGGATAACAGCTGCTTATTCATGTTTTGGTCAAAAGAACTGTCCCCAAATGTCAACCATTTTATTTCTACTTCATCACAGACACAAGTCACCTGCTTACAAGTTGTTTTTTATATCTTGCAGTCATCATTTAGAGTACTTTACCTTTAGGTTTTCTTTCTTTTTAATTCACTTAAACAAACTAAAATAACTTGGTAAAGCCCGTTAGACAAAAACAAATCCATCACATAAATCCACTCCAGTCAGGATGCTGCTTTTGCAGTCATAAGTGTGTCACATTTAAAGATAACACCCGGAAATCAGTAGGGTAAGCCATGCAGTTAAACTGTTTTCTGCGGATGTCTGATGATCAAGAAGCATTTCACTTATGACCCTTAATAATCAGGTTCACATACAACAGCAGTAAAAAGGGAAATATCAATGAAGCACTTTTTAAAACTAGAAATGTCTCTGTTGGCAAAGCATTACCTTCTTTATTCACCTATGGAAAATAACTGTGAGAGCCATCTTGCATCGGGAAAAAAGAAAAAGAAATTGTGAACTTTTGCTGAAGCGCTTGATGCAGGGAGGCGTTATAGGTGGGCCTTATCAGTCTGGGTCCACCCACTTCTGCAGTTGGTCTACCATAATTGATTAGGGAACAATGCATTTAGCCTACTAATGTTTTTTATTTATTACATAAAATACAGTTTCCCCTTTTAAAAGATGTAAAAACTGAATAATTATGCTGATATTATGTGAAGTATTGACCAATTAAATCAGACCATTTAACTCTACTCAGGCTAGTAAAACTAGCATGGCCGCACTCATACGCACATCATGTTTTTTGTTGCTCGACAGATGGATCTATGCGGGACAGAGGGTTCTGTTGATGACAGAGAGAGCTTTGTGTGAAGGACAGGGATTTAACTTTTACTCGGGCAAAAGTCGCTCAATTTCTCAAGGATATTTGTCATCCTTCCCCTCATCGATTTCATCCTCAGTGGCTGCCACTGTTTCTTGTAAAAGAGTCATGTCTGTTTTCATAGCTGTAAAACATTTTACAATTATGACTGAGAGCATAGAAAAAATCAGACAGGAGATAGCGCTGCCTGTTCCTGCCTGGTTTGATTGTCTCTGCTTTGTCCAAACAGCACAAACAGTTTATGTTCATCAGGCGCGGAGCTTATGGCTCATCGCAGAGGGGGCGGGGACTTATAGTGGGCCCTTAAACTGTCTATAAGCTATATAGCATATGCTGTAGCCTATATCCTATAGTAATAGCCAATGGTAGGCATAGTAGGCCTATCGGCTGTATGGAGATGCAAGACGGTGCGGGACGAAGACAAATGCGCATTACAATGAGTGCTATTTCAGCAACATGGACAGTGACAGGGATTTATCATTAAACAGTGACCTGCTGATATTTAAGCAGCACAACAAGTGCTGTTATGTCTGTGCGCATATTTGACCAATTATTTTTTATTAAACAAGTAAGGCAGACTTAATGAGCCCATCCAGCCACACAGCCAAATTGACTATACAATAAAATCACTCATAATCAACCCACACACGACAACAAACTTTCTAAGTGTGCAAGCAATGGCCTGCCGTTCATACGATAACAAAGCAGACACGGCGGTCTACAACACATGCAGCCATAAACAAAAGGCCAGCATCTAAGCATAATCACAAATAATGATGAAACAACTTACCAATGAAGTTTTCATCCAGCATCTGTCAGTTTTACTGGAAAGTATTTCTGAACTATATGTGACCTGTTGATCTTATAGCAGCACCCTATCCTTCATCCTCGCAAACCACCTTGTTCTTATTAAAGACAATATCCCTCTCTATTGATAGTAAAGGTGAGCTTTGAGAGTCTGGCCTCATCATGCATGCCCGCAGAAAGTTTTTAGTTAACTTCATGCGGCTGAAGCTGAGAGAGCGTCTGTGAGAGATTGACATCGGTAATGAAGATTTGCTCTGATCTGGACTTTTTTTTATTTAGTTTTTTATACTTTTAATGTTACGAAAAACAGCGAGGGAACGATAAATAAAGCAGGTGGTTAAAACTCCAGACAGCAGCGGGGGCTCAGCAAAGGGGGTGCTAATAGGGTGGAATCAATGACACTGCAAACAGGCCACAGTACCCCGCTGGTGCTGTTTGCTGCCGAAGTTGAGAATCCCCTTGGCAGTGGTGGGGGGCCCCTCTCTGCTCTGCAATAAATACATTGTGTGTCTTGATTGCTACTTAGACCACGCCAAACAAACTTTATTTGAAATATTCAACTAAATAACTAAAATGCATGTTCAATTTTGCCCAAAGTGGGCCCCTTGAGACACTGGGCCCGGGGCGGCCGCACCCTCTGCCCCCACGCTCGCTCCGCTACAGATGTTCATGTGTGCCTCGCTCTGGCTCTCCCTCTCCTTCTCTATCTCATTAAAAGTCAATGTAGCTCACCCATCTACAATCTATCTTTCCCTCCTTGCTATCAACATAAACAGATAATAATCCATCAGGGTCATAAAAAAGGAGGGTGTTTTCTTAAATCGAAGTTAAATCCCAGAGTTCTAAAATAATGATGAATTGTCTTTACCACTCGTAGCAAAAATGAACAAGGTGATTTCTTTTATTGATCATTGTTTTTGCATTGGGATATAAGGGCAGCATGCTTTAATCACGTGTGTCAATTGAATAGCCCGCCAGTGACCAAAAAATGTCTCTGTATTGTTTCACTACTATTTAATGGAACAAGTGTATCTACAGTAGCTACTTTTAATATTCAATAACACCGTTATAATCACATACATTTAAAAGCATCCGCTACTTACTTAACATGAAATACCCGACAACTACATAGGATTAATGTTTATTAACATCCAGTTCAACAGACAAGGTAACGCTAACATTAGCACAGTAGCATCCTGAAACAAAAAATGGCCTGCACAGCAAACAGACACATGCTGATGATCGTTCAGGGTGAGCTTTCTGTCTTGTGAATACTGTCATTTTTCCCTCCTCAAGTTAAGGACAAGAATATAGTGAAAAAAAACTTTGTCCACCACTAAGAAAAGTATTACTAATCTAAGGAAGCACCAAACCCAGCGAGACACTTCTACTGATTATAGTTCCGTTCGGAGCTGCAAAAACAGGAGACCCAGGTGCAGCTCACGTTAGCTCGGCAGACCAAGTAGGAGCTTCTCCATCCAAGGCCTTTATTTAAAGCACTGCCAGCTCCACCACCTTCAAGCAAGGAAGTATTAAACAGACTGAAGACAATGTTATTGATGACATGTGTCATATCAACTGTTGAAGCTGTTGCCCTAAGAGAACTAATTTGCAAAATACCTACAAACTGATAATGGCTACTAAGTTATGTTGTTTCCTCTCACACTGCCACAGCAACAGTAAATTATGTGTACATTAATTAGAGTGTTGAAGCAAAAAGAAGTAAGTCTGAAGTTACTGTAACTAATTTTGTGATGCAGTGACTCAGTTAGTAACTCAGTTACTTTTTCATAGAAGTAACTATTAATTGTAACTAGTTACAAATTTTCGGTAACTTTCCCAACACACAAAATAAAAAAGAAGGGGAATCCGTTTAACATCTGATAATAACAGGCTCGGTAAAAATACGAATCCTTGTGTTGCACCTGGTTTAAAAGGTAGAGTCAGTAGCATTGTTAATTGCAGCTTGTAAAAATAAAAATTCAAACATGGGCCCTTACTCTTGTGGTCAAAGCTACCACAAGCGCACACTCACTGCAGGGCTTCAGTGTGAATGTTAACTGCTTGTACCAGACTAGCACAAGCTAAGTGCCAGTGTTTGACACCTTCCTGGACCAACTCTGCGTCTGCAGGTGAATCTAACCTAAGGTTTCCCCCTCATTTTGGAACAACCTTTATCCACTTGGCGCATTTGCTTACTATGAATATATTTTCTCTTCTTTGCCGCTATGTCCACGTCCGTCATATTCGCGGGTCCAATCGCTGAATTTATCCACTCCTAAACTCACCTGCGTGCTTTCGTTGGCTGAGGGGAAACACACCAGCTCCCCGCCCAGAAACATCCGGAGTCAACCAAAAAACAAACAAACATGTATGGAGGCTCATAGGTGATGATTAAGTGGCATTGCTTTGTGTAAGTCTATATTTTATTTTCAGGAAATAGCGACTGACTCTATCTTTAATGCTTGAAATTGTTTAACACAAACAATGTTGGGATAAGTGCACTTAAGAGTCAGTAGACTGACTCCAGGGGACTACCTAAACTCTGTGATTATTTTCTCATTAAAGTTACCTGAGATACTCACTACTACCACTTTTCTTTTTGTTTGTTTTGTACCAATACTGTTTAGAATGACGTTTTGGAGAAATTGTCTTTGGTTTTGAAAAGTTGATGTTATCAAGTCAATGTTTAAATGTCAGACTCTGCAAGTTCACTCAGGAAGCAAACGAACAAAAATGTCTCCGTTCAAATATTAATGGTTATATTTGAAAATGTTTTGGCAGTTTTGCATTATGAGTTTTAAGATAGCAACAGCAATTTCATTTATAAAGCACATTTCATTACAGGTAAGATCAATGTGCTTTACACTGAGGGTAAAAACAAAGAAATACAACCATTTTAAATTCTTTGCACATGCATGAACAAGATACAGAAATGTAATTTAAAAAAAAATATATACTGTATATATTACACACTACAAAGCAAACATCAATAACCACACAAGTAATCACACACACACACACACACACACACACACACACACACGCGCACACACACACACACACACACACACACACACACACACACATAAAGAGTAACTAGTATGCTTAGGATGATGATAAAGGTTGTGAGTTTAGCTTTAAAAGTAGAGATGTTTGAAATGGACAGGTAGCTTGTTCCAGAGAGAGGGACCACAGTAACTAAATGCCCCCTCTCCAGACTTTGATCTAATTCTGGGTATGGCTAAAAGACCTCCACCTGATGACCTGAGGGGTCGGGTCAGGTGTTTGGTTTGGAGGAAATCAATTTTTGTAAGAGTTTTTGGGGCTCTTTGATGTTTTCTCTCTGTTGTTTAAATATTTTGACTTAAGTTCATGTGTAAAAACCTCCTAATGTATTCACCACATACAGTATGTGTTCTGAAATTAACCGTTATGTTGTGTTTGTTACTATGGAAAAGTAACTTGAAGTAATCATCAGTTGATCTTATGATTTCTAAATAGAGCGGTCTGTTTTCGACTGGGTATTTTAAGGGACAGTTTACAGTGAACTGCAGACAAACCAGACGTCTACTGAGATATAAAGGGTTAATGGATATTGTAAAATAACT
Organism: Tautogolabrus adspersus; assembly: GCA_020745685.1. Classification (NCBI taxonomy): domain Eukaryota; kingdom Metazoa; phylum Chordata; class Actinopteri; order Labriformes; family Labridae; genus Tautogolabrus; species Tautogolabrus adspersus. The sequence goes on from CM036535.1 coordinate 8,327,539, forward strand.
ATAGGCTATATTATCATTACATGGGAAATGAAGAACATTTAACGTCTGCCATAGAACATTTAACATCTGCCATAGAGGGTTTTCTGGGGAGAGCTTGCAGTCAGTTAGATCATCAGGATACCTTAAACTTGTCCTAAACACTTTCCATTATCCCAGTCACGTCTTTGGAAAGATGTGTCATCAGTCTTGCAAGATTCAAATTCAGACAGAAAAAACAGCTTTCAAATGAATAGGAAGTAAAAGAAGAAATGTTATAAAGAGAGAGCAGTGCGGAGAAAACTGAAATAGAGTTCAAATTATGGTAAAGGATCTTTTCTCTGTCAGGCTCATTGAGATACAAGGCAGCTTTGTGAAAAGAAAATGTGTTTATAGATCCAAAGACACATTATTGTACAAGTGGAAAGAATGGAGCTGCTCCATAATGACAGCGAAGTGAGTGTTTACTTTATTAAAGCATTCATAATATCTGCAATTTCCCTCCAACAGTGCTTTACTTTATAAAATGTTATTGACGGTAAAATTCATTATATCTATTTATCTGTTTATCCAGTTGCCTGGATATGAGAAAGAATCCCTCTGGGCAGATCATAAGGCCATTATAGAGTTAACAGATATTAGACAGAGATTCAGACTACAAACAACAGAATAGTTTAGAGGTTAATGTCTAAATTGTATGATTTTGGACTGTGTGAAAAAGGAAAATTGACTATAGAGAAAAGTAACTACAGCCATAATCTACTCGACTCTCTGCACTTCAGACCTAAGTCCTAAATAACTTTTTATAACTTTACATGATTATGTCCAAAAAGCTCAGCTACAGTAACATCTCCCCTGTTGAAGTTGAATAAGCTAATTGCTTTAAAATAAAAGTTCTGAAGTTCAGGCTCTCAAGCTATCATTTCTTGTGTGATGATAATTAAGGCAAGTTTATTTACTTTAAAAGACCATCAATGGTTCGCCATGCTGTCTCACCCTAACTGTCAGTCAATCTAATGACAGGCTGAGAGCTGGAGCTGAGGCCGGTTTTAAGCAGCTATACAGCTTCACCTGCCCGTCAATCAGGTAACGGATGAGTTATCAAATATTTCACCCCCTGTTCAGTGCTCACAGATAGAGACATGAGCTAATCAGACCAATTTTGTTTTTTGAAGCAGGCTTTAAACATGTTAATTTCTGCTGTAAAAACTGTCTTTTTTAATGGGGTGTGTATTTGACTTCCAGTGCTTCTGCAGCCAGCCTAAAGCGGATACTTAACAAACTGCAGGATTTCGCACTTCCGAATTGGCTTCATATTTCAACCAGAGGTTGCTGCTTGGTTGGAAGTTAGCAGAGAGCTGATGAGTACAGGATGTGTAAGAGATTCTTCTGAGACAATCATGTTAGGTGAAGTACTGTACATGTCTGCCAAACCTGGTAACCAGTATGGCCTCATTTAACTTTGTTTCTCTGCTGAGATCAATGAAGGACTATACTACACACAACCTTCTGTGTTGGGCCATGATGCTATGAAGCTCTTGCAAAAATCCAATGTCCTCATCTTTGGTATGAGAGGTCTTGAAATGGAGAATTCCCAGAACGTAATCCATTTCGAATGCTTCTGTTAAGCTTAATGTGCTTCAGATAAGATCTACCCGCACAAGACCCTAGCCCAACTCTTCAGTGTTACGCCAAAGACTTTCAATGAAATAACATCATTTTAAAATGCAAACAGACACATACAGTACGGTATGCCTAGCCAGTTTTTTTTAGGTCTTTTGCAATGCTTTTGAGATTTCTTAAGGAAACTTTATAGTCCAAAGGTGTGTGCCAAAATGTTTTCAAGCTACAATCACACCATGAAGTGTCTGAGAGGTATTACAGTACACTCAAGATATCTTTTTATGTTCTTTAAAAGGGTGGGATGGCCATACAAGTGACAAACAGAACAGTGGTTTTCCTGACAATTTGTTGCTAGGGGACAGTGTCTTTGCTGATAGAGGTTTTGACATACACAAGAGTGTTGGCATGTTGTGGACAGAGGTCAATCGTCCAGCCTTTCCAAAAGGACCCTGTCAGCAAGCTGCAAGAGTTGTAGAGGAGACTAGAAAATAGCACTGCTTACAATCCACTCTGAAGGGGTCATTGGAACTTTTTGACGAATGAAGTATAAAGTCTTATAAGGAACTGCCTGCAACTTCTATGTCGGTTTTGCATGGAGGAACATCTTTGGATACAGTCTTGCATGAAGAAGAAAGAAAAAAGTTATTTTATAATAAATGTGTTGGCCTTAAAGGATTCCTTGTTTCCCCAAGTAGTGCAACTTAGGAGTAGAAATCAGTTATGGACAGTAACTAGGTACGTCAAATCAAGTACTTTTTTTAAGTACCTGGGTTTTATCTGCAAGTATAAGTAAATATTATCAAAGAACGATGTAAATCTGAGAAATTCTAAAGCCCATTAATCTTTTTAACATCTAATGTATTTGAATGGACTGATTTTAAAAAAAGTGTGACTAGATCAAAAGTAGAAGAGTGATACATGATAGAGTTTTATATCTCAGAAAAAGGACATATCAGTGGTTTTCTGATAAGGGTATGTGTCGTGGTGTGTTTTAAGAAAAAGAAACAAATGTTCTAGTAGTAATCCGGATACAATACGCAGCTGCAAGGGAAAATAGCATGAACAATCAGGAAAAACAACAGTCCCACAAAGTGGAACCATTTGGTTGTTGTTGTTGATTTAATGTACGTGGCTAACTCCAGAGTGGTTGCCAGAGTTCTGCATGCTGGGTGTTGAGAGGTAGCTGATGAGCTTGGGTGTTGCTAGACAGTAACCCTTGGCTTAAATATGGTTGGCCTGGCTGTAACTTTGGCTATGTTAGGAACTGTTACAGAGTTGGGGGAACAGTGAAAACGGATCAGGCTTCTTTGGCAAAATAAGCACTGTAGCCCTCCATTACTTCTGTACTGGAGGCTTAGCATGTTCTTTTCTGATTCTGTGCTGGAGCAGAATTTTCTTGAAGTGGCATTTGTCTTGCACCCTAAGTGAAGTAGCAGCTACAAGTTCACTCACACTAATACATGCACTCCAAAAATGGATGTGCCTTTTTTTCCATGAAAGCTCTTCAGAGCTGTAATTCGTGTGGAACAGTTTTCCAAAGTCTACTGAGCACCAGCATCAATATATCATTATCCGGACTTCCTTGTAATATGGATTTACCTTCTTCAGCTGCAGCTCACTATCCACTTATATGTCTTTGCACAGGTGAAGTCTATTCTGTGTCCTAGCTCTGCTTCAACCTTTGTAATGTTGCTGTAGTTCATCCAGTAAACAAGTTAGCCAGTTTTTGTTGGCTTGCATTATGTGACTACCGCCTCCAACTGGAACTGCACAGCTATATTGTACATGTTATCGCTGTCAGCCATACATGTGCAGCCACCTGAGGATATAGTCCCTGTGAGTGAATGTTGGCCCAGGGTTTGAGTGGCTGTCACAGGATGTTGCAAGTGCAAGACCATACGACAAGGCAGAGGTAGACAGAGGACAGCAATTTGATCTATGTTTAATTTAGCTTAATTCATAAAGCTTTTATCATAGTTACAACTAATTCTTTACTGTTATTCAAATTTCCTACAAACGCTAAATATTATGAGCTGCTAGAGCTGACATTGAGAGGTCAACAAGCTTTATTCTGACGTTACTTCTCCTTCTGCCACAAATTTAGAACTGCTTTTGACCTCGTCTTGCAGGAACAGAAAAGTATGCAAAATGTCATCTGTTATGAATGTACTTTTCTTGTCTTTTCTTTACTGTTTCATTATCATCAGAAAAATGAAGTTAAATTAACCCCAGTGGGGCTGTCAGTATGGCTAACACAGAACAGGAAACAATCCTTACATAACTTTTTTACTGCTGAAGCTGACATTAGGAGAGATTAACAGCCGACAGCAGCAAAGTAGCTTTACTGAATTGTGAACACATTTTTCAAATATGCAAGTTAGGTATAAAATATTTTTTTAAGAGGTTGTAGTATACAGTTTCCGGCTTGCACTAGAATTTGTTCATGCCCTGCATTGTGTAATGATGATGGCATGATTTTGTTTACCTTTGTAAGGCTCCTGCTAGAGAACTTCTGCTTTACATTGATTTTGCTGCCCCCGGTGGGCAAAGCTACGACAGAGGATTAGGGCCACGTTAAAGAAAAAAAAAAATCTAATATTCTCAAGATTAAACTCGTAAATTTACAAGAATAAAGTCGTAAATTTAAGAGAATAATCTTGTAAATTAACGAGTTCGAGACCAGCCTGCGCGAAAATGATGACAGGATAACTCTTAGAGCCATGTACTCTGCAGGCACAACTTCCTCCAAGTCAGTGTGGTTCTTTCTTCGGAAAAGCCACAGTTTCTTTTCGTATCTTTTCAGGGTCCTGATATTTTAAAGATCCCATATTATGCCCTTTTTGGGGTTCATATACGTATCTAATTTATGTGCCTACTAAAGTACATTCACAATCGCTAATGTTCGAACAAAGTGTCTGTTTTCATGTACTGCCGATCGATGCAGCCCGTCTCATCTGCCTGTGTTTGCAACGCTCTGAATCCCCCCCGAGCAGGGTCCCCACGTGTGCCAAGTCTGACCTGATTGGTTGGCCGATCTGCTCTGTTGTAATTGGTCAGTTGTTCGGACAATTCTCGGAAATGTTACGCCCCTTTTACCATATTGGGAATGTGGCTTATGCGCAGCATGAGCTTGTGCTTGCTACAACGAGCCAATGGGCTTGGATCAGTGACATCATCGCAGTGTGATATCACACTGACACTTTTCAACAAGGGGGGCTAGAACCGAGCGTTACATGCAGCTACTGCTACTGCTAACAGGAGGAGGTAGGAGAAGCTGCGTTTCCGCGGACTTTGAATTTTTGCACAAGACACCTGGAAAACACACTAAAGAGCATATAAAACCAGAAAAAGCATAATATGGGACCTTTAAGACAATGTGATGATGATGTGCTAAAAGCATATGTAGTTTCATATCTGCAGAAGTAAAGCCCCAACACAACTATTGTATAGTTTTGTCTGTTATCTGCACTTGCCTGCCTTGTTAAAGTGTCTAGGTTACGTGCAGAGACAGTTTGTGTCCTATTCATACATCATTTTACAGATATACAAGTCCTTGCAAGGTGAAGTGAAAACTTCTTTTGAACTAACTGTTTTTTACCGACTACACAAGGAAGTAGCCTTTCCTTATGTCCTAACTCATAAATTTATGACTTTAATCTCGTAAATCTACGACTTTAAACTGGTAAATCTACGACTTTAAACTGGTAAATCTACGACTTTAAACTGGTAAATCTACGATTTTATTCTTGTAAAATTACGAGATTTTTTTTATACGTGGCCCTAATCCTCCGTCGTACAAAGCAGTACACCGTATCTACTTACTTGACACTGCGATAGTTGGTTGTGTCAGGGATGGACAGGAGGAGGAGTACAGGAGCCTGATTGAGGACTTTGTGACGTGGTGCGGTTCGAACCATCTGCAGCTGAACACCTCCAAGACCAAGGAGATGGTGGTGGACTTCAGAAGGAACAAGCCACATCTGCAACCTGTTTCCATCGGGGGGGGTCGACGTGGAGGTGGTCAGGACCTACTGGTATCTGGGGCTGCAGTTGGATGACAAACTGGACTGGTCACCAAACATGTACACTACCTGTAGGAAGGGACAGAGCCGTCTGTACTTCCTGAGAAGGCTGGGGTCCTTCAACATCTGCAAAAAGCTGCTGCAGATGTTTTACCAGTCTGTGGTGGCCAGTGTCCTCTTCTACGCTGTGGTGTGCTGGGGAGGAAGCAGCAAGAAGAGGGATGCAGCACGGCTGGACAGACTGGTGAGGAAGGCTGGCTCTGTGGTGGGTACAGAGCTGGACTCTCTGGTGACGGTGGCAGAGTGAAGGTCTTTGGACAAAATGCTCTCCATCATGGACAACACCCACCACCCTCTGCACAGCACTTTCACCAGGCAGAGGAGCATGTTCAGTGGCAGACTGCTGTAACAATCGTGCTCCACGGACAGACTTAAGAACTCTTTTGTCCCCCTGGCCATAAGACTGTATCTCACTGTCACGGCAGAGATAAAGCACTCAGTGACTCCTGGACTCATTCTTCATCTGTACTGCTGTCCTAAGAGTCAGCCTCTAGTTGGACACTTTAATGCTTATCTGACAATCATTTTAATGTTTGCACTGACTGTTTAATGACTGTTTAATGTCTGTTTTCACACTCCTTGCACTACCCCCATCTTAAACTCTACTTGTACAACAACACATACCTTCAGAAGGTCAACACTCTTCATCTCTTATGTACAGGTCTAATTACAGATGCTCCTTAACTGTTTATAGGTTTCTTTTAAATTGCACATATATTTCTATTCCTGCACAGGTTTTGTACATTTCTTTATATAAGTTGTATAGGTCTATTTTTAATTGCACAGGTTTATTTTTTATTTTTATTCTTATTCATATAGGGGCTCCCTAAATCTTTGTTTTCGGGTTAATATATGTATGGGAGGGGGGACAGCGGGTGTTTATTGTAACAATTGCTATGTGTCTATCTATCTATCTATCTATCTATCTATCTATCTATCTATCTATCTATCTATCTATCTATCTATCTATCTATCTATCTATCTATCTATCTATCTATCTATCTATCTATCTATCTATCTATCTATCTATCTATCTATCTATCTATCTATCTATCTATCATCTACTTACTTGTCTTCCAGTACATGCATAGTGTTTATATACAAATATTCTCATCCTGCTTTTATTAAATAGTCAGTCATATCACTCATTGTGAATCTTTAAAGGGGGAAATGTAAAAAAGAAAAAAAAGATTGTTTCTGCAGCGTGCACTTATTCACTAATCTTATCTCACTACAGTTTATATAGACATACAAAATTACTATAGAAATTGTCAACCTGATGGTATTGTCTGCTTTTGTAGGTCATAAAGAGACATCAGTTTTAATTTTAGTCTGGTTTATAGGCAGCTAAAACTCCTCACATGAGCTTTTAAACATGCTGGATGGACATATTAAAGCACATGGCTGTCATGAAGGATGCTTAAGTAATCATGGGCCCCAGTAAGTCATAAGAGTTAGCAAGCAAGATAACAGCACCTGTCATTTGAGCAGCTAAATGGAATGTCAAAATTGCCCAGTGGAGAAGGCTGATTGAAGTCATAGTCCCTCAAGTGTCTATCAGCCAGCTAAGTATATATGTACTAACTGTATTTTCAGTCATGTCAAATAATACTGCAATTTTTGTGGGCTATACGTCTTATTGTTTATGATAAAAATAAGTAAAGTGGGAACCCTGATGTCATGTAGCTATTTCGCTCTGAAGTTTCTCATCACAGCCTGTACCAGCCATACTCACAGTGGGGAACACATTGATTGTGGTTGCACTTATGGCAATGTTACCATGACTGCAGCCTGAAATTTCAAATGTGAACAACATACAGTATGTGCTTTTTACACACATTTCCAGACTTGGCAGATCAGAGCACTGTGAAGTTCCCTCAGGGCTGGACTGATGATACTTTCAGAGCCAGAGAATCAGTATGTGCTGTTAAAATGCATTGTATGATGCAAACAAATGATCAAACAGCAGTGAAGTGTTGGTATCCAAAGAACAGAGTGAAGCTTTAGAGCAGCAGAGAGGGCTGGCAGGCTGAGCCATGATCCTAACTGCAGGTGTTCTCCTGCAGAGTGGAGGGTGGGGCGTGGAGAGGGGGTAATAGAGGGGCTGAGCCAGGTTGGAGGCAGGCATATGCCAGCAGAGAGACATGCTCTTACATACTGTGTGTTTGTGTGTGTGTGTCTGTGTGTGTGTTTGTTCTCAAAGGAAAGAAGGGGCACACTCATATTGTGACCCCCTAGAGGCAACCAGATAGTGGGGGGTTGAGTGGCAGTAAACCATCTTCCTGTTGCCATCAGAGCACCACCTGCAGGAGAGAAACTTTCACAACACAGAGTCACACAAAGTGTTTATGGACACACACACCCACTCACTCACACACACACATGCTGAGGCCACCTCCGGGCAGCCTCCTTCAGACTGTCAATCTGATGGCCCCCTCCTTTCTTCTGCCTGTTGGACTGAACAAGAATTCAATCTTTTTAGAGAAACCTTAAGAGGAAATACATATCACAAATATGAACAAAGCACACTTTTCCGCCATAAACAGCCTGTGGCTAATCTTTAAAGACTCATATCGCTCTCCTTTGAGTATCAGATTCAAACACAAGCTTCTTGTGCCATGCTGTCAAATGTTTATTTGTGTTAAGGTAACGCTCACAGATGCAAGATATGGAAGAACTGTTTACTCTACTATTTAAGAGTCCGATGTTCGTCATAGTTTAAATCTAAAAAAAATATTAGAAATTAGTCCCAACTCTCCAAATATTGTTGTTTAGGTTTCTGTAAACTTTCTCTTCTGTTTGAATTTGGATGTAGTTAAACTCAGATATTTTTTAACAATAATTCTTAAATAATTCAGTTATTTTTATCAAGTGTCATCAGCGAGTGTTTTGATAGAAGGTGTGAATGTCAAGTGGTCGTCTGCTTTTGTTTAAAAGAGTCTGGTTCATACTGTATTGTTGATGTTCAATTTTCTTTTGTTCTGATTCAGGGAAGGGAGTTTAGCTCTGTTATAATACAGCACTATACTTACACCAAAGAACTATCATTTGCATTACAGTCATAGCTATAGGAGCAAATAGGGGCACCTCAGCTAATGTTGCATTTGTACGCAAACTGCTAAAATAAACGTAGGTAGCAAAGCATTTTGTGACTCACCTCTCAGTGAGCAATTGAAATGAATAATTCTCAGCCTCTCTGCTTTCTCCTCTGGTTCTGACTCAGAGGACTCAAACACACCTTTTAGGGCTTAGCTATGTTGGTTTTAACTCGCCAAGCAGACGACAATCAAAAAGTGATTGGTGAATTGAGAAAAGGTCTCAGCCGTATGATCGGCTATCAAAGCTTTTCTGAACATTTATGATCACTCATGTTGCAGATTCTTATTATGACTTTAAATTTTAGTATAGTACGTCTCGCCTTTTATTATCTCAGGCAAAACATTTCATCAGGCCTTGGGTCTAAATCAAATTAACAGACAAGATTTTAAATAGATTTAATAATCATAAATCACATTTGCGCTATTGGCCAGGATGAATTCAAGCAACTGTAACCATTGCATGCATTACCTTACATTCTCGAATAGCCCCAACTTGTTTGGGTCCGTGTGCATGCGCAGGGTTATTGTTGCCGTGAAAAACAAAAGAGTCAAGTCCTCTGGGTACCTTTGATGGGGAGGACGTTTAATCCAAATTTATGCAGCTCAGGTAGAGCTACAGGTCAAGGACAGTGTGGGCTCAGATCCGACGGCCATGTTGTAAACAGAGCAGCCACTTACCTGCCAATCACCAGCCCATTGCTGGAGGACCGGACACGGATCTGCAATATCCACAGTCAGCAGGCAAACAAAATGTGTGTGTGTGTGTGTGTGTGCAGAGAGAGCTTTGCATCCAGAGTGCTTTTGACCTCCAGGGTGAGACAATTTGGAGTTCCTTCAAGCAGTATGAGTGGAGACGGCGTGGCAGACCTCGCTGGCCCCGTCCTCCCCTATCACACCGCCGGTTAGTCCTAATCAGAACAGACATATTGTCTGTCTGTCAGTTTATTCAGCGGCCATGTTGGCTTCAAAGTCCAAGCTGTTGCCAGAAATTGCTTTCTGAGCTATGGGATGAAGGACAAAATAAGAGTTACAGGATATAAAAAGTGCGGCTACAAATTGAGTTCCTGTGACTGAAGGCTTTGTGTCGAGTCATAACATTCATAATACTAAAAATACAGATGCATAGAAAACAGCTCACAAAGGCAGAGCCATTACATTCAGCCTTGCTCCAGTTTTGAATTAAAACCAGATTGAGACATTTCTAAGCCTCACCCATCTCTCTCGTCTGGCCCTGATTGGTAGATGGAAGCCATTAAAAAAGTCCAAATTAGATTTGTCTTGCATTTCTTTTCAGAGAGATACAAGTGGATAAATGAACATGAAATGAAGCTTAAACTAAGCAGGGGGACTTTTAAATTATTAGTTGAGTACCGGGTGTATTTGCATTTTTATTTTTTATTTGAATTCTTGCAAACCTAATCACTACATGTCTGCAAATGTGGGCCATTTGTAAGACTCCTACATGATGTAGCTCTCAGTCTCTCATAGGCAGAGAATGGCAGATTAATGAAACAAGGTACTCTGCACACTGTCTTAGAGACTTCCCCCTTTCTTTTTTTTGCTCCTCTGCAGAGAGTGGCTTGATCTAGATGTACAGAATGTTCTTTCAATGGTCAGCGCTAAAAAAAATAAACATGGCATTGGAGTTTCTTGAGTAAGCACACACATAAAGAAAAAAGCCCCCACAGACTTCCACTGATACATAACAAATGTCTTTACTGTCGGCTACCCAAAGAAAACTTTTAAACAAGTTCATTAAAAACTAGACACATTCTTTAGCAATTTGTGTCTGTGGGGATTAGTTGGAAACATGTAATGGAATTTATTATAACCACAAATAAAATGTTCTTCACTAAGAAGATATTGTGACAAAGTTTTGAAGTTTTGAGTGCCCTTCCTCAACAGAACTAAAACAATATGCAGTCATTTCTGTGATTTACTGGGTCTCCAAATCAAATTGAGATTGCATATCCATATAATAGATCTCTTCATTATTTCCATGGGGAGATATAAGGATGCGGAGTTCCGTTCCCGTACAGCTGTAGTACAGCCTTCATCTCAATGTGATTGCTCAATTGCATGTTTATCATCCATGACATTGGCGAAATGTTTCTTTCTCAGAGTCACCTCATAAAACCCTCATTTACAAAAGTTTAGCCGAGATTAGTCCATTAGCCAAATTACCTAGCCAAGCAGTTGATTTCCAAACGCAGTGTCTTCAATCTGCAGCACAGCATGAGACCCGCTCTGAGAAGAAATAACAGGGAGAGTAAGAGACGGCGGAAGAGGAGTAGTGTACACGGGAAAGCACTCATTGCTGAGGGAACAATCCCTGAGCTCTTACTCAACCTTTACCTTTCCTTTGGGCTCAACCTTAAGGACTAAAACATGCATTCCTTGTAATGTCAGCTAGCTTCATAAAAGCCCATCCATCCCTACCCTGACACCGTGTCCTGCTCGCACTTAATTGAAGGATCAGAGATGAAGAAAGAGTTCATTCTGAGTGTCCTTCATAGCCAGGGGTAAATATCAGAATGACGCTGGGTGCATGCAGCATGGACTCCAGTCCCTTTTTTGATTGGGAGTCTTCTGACTCAATGGCTAAAGGAGGAAGGGACCCTTGAAAAAGGACATCTCCGTTTGGTTGAACTTATATAAGGTCAATAAGTCAGTCTTTTTGTAAAGGCACATTCAATGTGTTGCCAACTCTCAACGCTGTCTGCCCTTTTCTTACTTTTTCATTATCATTAAATGGCTGAGGGAGAGATTAAAAGGCCTTAATTTACAAGTACAATTACTCAATTTTCCTTCCCCAACTCTTTTCCACTCTATTCCCTCTTCCCGCTCTGTTCGTTGGGACAGGTCTTGTGTCTAAACTAAGGCTTGACCTCCTATTTGAATAAGTTAATGCAGCAGCCTGTTTGTTGGGAGAGAAATGGGGGGAGGAAGCCTGTATCAGTTCCATACAGTCGGCTCCGGGGAGAATTTGATTCCTTTTCATCTGTCACTCTCAAGGTGTCATTCTCCACCCCAGGTTGTTATCGCCACGCAGGCCCTGACAGCTTCAAGCCGCTTCCTCAGGGGAGGAAAAAAAAGGAAAGAAAAAAACGTTGCAAAGCTTTGCAATGAATGCATTTGAAGGAGACGAAAATGACATATCGTCTGTGCACAGACGACGACTGATGCTGTATTGTACAGCCTTCTTATAAACAGAGAGAACCAAAGCACATGTTCATTTTGTGTTATTTTAGGGTGTTTATTGGATTAGTTTGCAATGTCCTGTTAATACCCATTGAAATACCTATAATAGTTTGACGTGCATCTGAAAGCCTGTGTAAACAAAGCAATGAGAATGGCTTTCCCAGTATGCTGTTAGTAGACGTTGAGCTGCCACTTAAACTTTAAAAGAAGCAGCACAAGATCACATAACTCAATGTCTTTTCAAAATGACACCACAATTTATTATATCACTTTGATAATGAGCCAAGTCAATTATGATAATATAGAACCTTATTATGACTGAATAAATCTCAGGGCAGCTTGCTAAATCTGTTCCCATATTTCTCAAGAATTCTTTGTAAATTTGTAAATAAAACACTGACTGATGTTTTAGTCACGTAGGAGTAAATGTTGACACAACTGTCACATATTTCCATCTTAGAGTTGGCAAAGAGTTGCTTCTTTCACATCTATCAGATAAAGAGAAAAATCCACATTTTATTTGAGTTGTTTATCTGGCCTTGAGTTGCATTTAAAGGCAGGGTTGGTAATTTTCTCCAGATACACTCTAAGATTTTGGTTGAAATTGTCTTTAGGCCCAGACAAATTAGTAATTAATGTGCTCTGAAAAAGGAACAAAGAAAATCAGTCATCTGTAGCGGTTGTAAGTATGTAAAATCTTCAACCAATGTCTGCCTCGAGGTACCAATTTGATAAACCAATCACGCCTCCCTGTCTCCCTGCTTGTTTTCTACCCCTTGTGTGCACCAGCCCACACTCAAACCGTGTCACCGATGACAGAGTTTATACTGTGAGTTTGTCATTGTCATTGGTGAGAAGCAAAATAGTCACGTTTTTTTTTTTTTTTACTTGTATTATGATCGAGTTTAGTGTTTACTTACCGCTGAATGAGACATAAGATGACGTAGTTTCTACACAATGCAAGCGATGTGCTGAGTGTCCCTTCTGGAGCAACGGCGCTCGTGCATGTAAGTAAGGGGCGTGGCTTTTTAGGGAGCACAGTGTCAAAATCATTCTAGTTTTCAAAAATTACCAACCCTGCCTTTAACTCCAGTATTCTTTTATTCCCCTTTCCCTCTTTTAAATGCCAAATGCTGCACTACTTTGACTGGAGAGTTGCTTACTCTGTCTATTATTGTTGAGTTGAGCTTTGTTACTGAAAACAGCTCTCTTCTAAGGCTTAACAGTATAGAGCTTCAAGAGGAAACCAAAAATGTTGTGGGAGTATAGAAAAACGTAGAGGGAGTGCTTAAAGATGCTGTAAATCTGAGGGCCTGGGGGGCATTGCAGAGTCAGCTCTTAGTGAATGTGTCACCACAAGGCATTTTTGTAATAAAAATATTGATTAAAGCTGCTTTAAAGCCAGTGTGGAAAGAGTGGATTGGAAATAAAGACTCTATAGAACGACTGTGTATATAGGACTATCAATTTCCCAGGATTAAAACACGCTGGAGACACTTTTCATTGATACAGTGATATGTCGTCTCATTGAGAATGTGGAAACATTTTTTATTCACAAAGTTCACCTCATCTGCCGCGGGGGCTTTGCTGATCAGAGTGAAATATATTGCATCAATCACTCCCGGGATTTCTGTGAATTAATTCGAGCGAGCTAAATATGCAACACATAGCATGCATTATTGATAAGTACAGGCAACTAATGTAAGCTACCTGCAATGTAATCGGAGTCTGTTTTTACAGGCAGACCGGGCAAGTGGCCTGAAAATGCACATTATATATTTATTAAACCTCTGATCATTGGGGTGAACAAAGTATCATGGCTCGGGTTCAATGCTGAGTCCCTCTGCTCTCTGATTATAATTCAATAGTATGCTCCTGTCCTTGTAATTAGTCATTCATTTGCAGACAATGCTTTTGTACACATCAAGTGGGACTTTTATTCATCTGGACCGACAAGTCTGAATGTAGCCCTCTCCTGTGCACAAGAGCTTTTGATAAGCTGGTAATGTACGTGGTTTAAAAGAGAGTCATCTCTGTCACAGTGTGCAGGTTACACTGCATGTTTCAGTCACGCCTTTGAACTAGTAGTAATTGGTTGTTGCATTTAATCTTCAATTCAATATATTCATAAATCAGAAATATCAAATATGTGTGAAAGTCATCCCCTTAGAGCAACAATATAGCGTGAATTTGGTTTGGTGAGCTTTGGTGCCCACTGAAGGTCTCTGAGTGCAACTGAGTACGTCTACCCCTCTTAGACAACATGCATTTGTTTACAAGCAGATGATGACAGGCAGGCAAAGACGTTGTGAGAAGCTAAACTACCATGTCAACGGACAAGGGTCAGTAATATTATTTTGCGCAAATATGACTGTGCAAGCGTCTACAGCCTGTTGTTTGCAAGCTGTTTGCATGTGGAGTATGTGTTTGTGTATTTAACTATTTCCTTGGTTTCTAGTTAAGATGAGTTTAAAAGGTATTGAATATTGTCAAGGACAGAGACAACTTTTTGCCATAAGATTGATTTATTTACTATTTTGTATGCAAGCCTGAGACATAGCTTGGGTTGGATGACTTTGTGCACCCGGTAAAGCTGCTAAACATGAGGCAACGATGACACCGATAACAATACAGCCTACAATACGTTGAAATCTGTTAGGAATAATAACTGCAGGGATGTACTCTGCCGTTGGATTGTTGCTTTTATTCCACCTTCTTGCTCGGTCACTCTCTCTTTCTCTCTTCTTTGCTCCATCTGTCACTTCCTCTTCCATCTCTGATCCTCAGCCATTGTTACAAACAGTAGGGAGACGGGCTAACTGGCTTCTTTTAGAAATAAAGGCTTGTGTGTGAACTAGTACCACAAAGACGTCTGCACTTCTAGTGAGATGACCTGGGCTCGCTGCTGAAATTACATACTGCAGTAAACGGGCGATCGGGCTGTACTCTGGATATGATAGAGAAGACACTCTCCCTGTTGAAAGGTATTGTGCTACTTAATCAACCTTTGAAACTACTATATTGAAATTGGAAAGTTACGTATTGTAGCTTTCAGATTAAATATTTAATATCTAATATCTGCTTGTACTCATTCCGAGGAGGTTCACAAAAACAGCAGTTTGGTCTTGTAGACAGAGTCATGTCTGGAAGCTCTCCTCAAGCTTATTGTTGATGCAAGTGATGTAGTAATAAGAGTGCATATGTCTGCTTAAGGTGGAGGCCGGAGGTCAGAATATGGTCAAACAAACGCAGGACTGTCAGCCATGAGATCAGGGTTCTGTTCCTGTTTAAAACAGTCATTAAAGTAACTTCTCTTTATGTTATGGGACGAATGTTAGTAATATTATGTACAGTGTATGTTACATTCTTCAGTTATTTCACAAGAATATGTGGGTCACCTCTATAAATCTGAGACATGATCTTGTTCCTAAACTTTAAACATAAACCAAACTACGACCAGTTTACAACATTACAGCATGTAAATGACTGTTGTACGTCCAAAAGCCAAGCAAAAAGGTGAAACGTTTGTAAGCAATCTTAAATCTACTGATGCTTGTGTATTATTGCAAGCATGACTGCTTTATTTCAGAGCCTAGATGTTCATTGCACATTTATTCTTACTAGACTGGCAGCCGGAGTCCTGCGTGGTCGTGTATGGTAACTTGATTGTCATATTTGAATACGAGAATTTA
Source organism: Tautogolabrus adspersus (assembly GCA_020745685.1). Lineage (NCBI taxonomy): Eukaryota > Metazoa > Chordata > Actinopteri > Labriformes > Labridae > Tautogolabrus > Tautogolabrus adspersus. Next base: position 8,343,211 of record CM036535.1, read on the forward strand.
ACAAGTTGAGAGTAAAAAGGCATTACCAGTATTTGTACATGTGAAAGAACGAAAACAAACTTTCAGAATAATGTTTGCTTAATGTGATCTCAAATGATATGAAGTCAGTACTGACTGGATCAGCCAACAACTGAACATGACGTGAATATACCTCCATTTGGCACTTTTTTTTCCCGTGTAAATCTTTGGCCAATCTCGTATTATCCTCGGCTCAGATGAGTGAGCGCCTTCTTCAGCAGAGAATCCCTCCTCTGCCCTCCCTGACACTTCCTCTTCTTCTACACATCTCTCCAGGAGAGGAAAAATAGAAAGACACAGTGACGTGAGAAATCCCCTGACACCCAGAGATTGTAATAATCTCTTCTCTTCTTTACATTCTTCGATTCCTAATACGTTCCTACAAAAACAAATTTATGGTAATCCTCCTGTCGCATATCCATTGCTGTTGTCAAATCCACACGAGGGCAGCCAAACATGCCTTTTCTCTCCGCTCTGTATTCAGAAGTGCGGAAGCACAACAGCATTGTTCTCTGTGATAATTACTTCAAGCATACTTTTATTCATGCACTTTGGAAGTCCTATTTAATGTAGACTTGGGATTACCATATCACTGCAGTGATTCTGAAGTTCACATAATTCAAGACTCCTTGTGTCTAATGCATAAATACCTCATAGTCCAGGATGAACACATGCTAATCTGCTTTGATGTATCAGGGATGCATGTACATATGTATTACCTACATAGACTATGTGAAAGTATATGAGAATAGTAGACTGGTGAATTAAACATATGCGAGGAGGGTTGGATGTAATTAATGGTGTGGTTCTTCTGTTGGCTCTGCAGTTAAACAGCTCAGTGTGTTTATCTCAGACAAACACTGCCAGTGAAATGCTTGTATGTACACAAATGTTTGTCTATATGTGCGTGAGACTGTGGACAAAAAAGCTGGTAAAAAGGTGAACTTTAATTTCTTCACTTGGAACCATACACAGTCTGTAACAACTAGACCACTGTGACATCACCAGTTAGTGTGTAGACCAAGATTTTAGAGCCAACAGGTTGGAATTTTTGCCATAGCCATCCTGATTATTGGGGACCACAAGTGAACAGTCTGTCAATCAGACTCTATTCTGGTTGACAGCTCACCATGGTAACATTTAATCAATCATAGTTAGCCAGACCCTTAGAATTAGAATGAGACCAAAAATGTGTAAGGAAAATATTTACTCACATATTCAACCAAATGAAAGTTTTTATTTTTTGAAGACATACATCAAAATTTGACTTTTTTTTGCAATCTGCAAAGTCTCTGCTGGCCATTAGGGATAATGCAGAATAAAGGCACATCTGCATTGGCCTCCCTTTTAAAACCAAGAGGATCCCTTCACTTCTTACATGCAGTGTGTGCTTTGGACTTTTGGACAAAGAGCCCGTGCAGAGCTAAGCTTAACCTGCTGCTGGCTTCAGCTATTTAGCATACATACATGAGAATATTATCAATCTTCTTATTTTATACTCGAATTATATATATATATATTTATACCGAATTAGCATATATCCCAAAATATCTGACGTCCCCTGTAAGACAGCGCCTGGTTGAATATAGAAGGGAATGTTTGCAAATCACCATGTGTAATGTGGTTAATGTGTGTGCACATGCATGCATGTTTAAGTCTTAGTGCACACTGCCAGGCAGTAATGGCGCAGTGATGGTAGCTCTCTTATATACACGGCTGAGCTGTGTGCGGTTTGGCTGCTAATAGGTTTCATGTGAGTGGCCCTGCTGCTGCTCTCTAAAGGTAATATGTCACAGTCCAAGTCCCCCCGGTCGTGTGGTCTGTCTCACCAGAGTCCTGCCCCACTCCATCAAGTCGTCCCTCTGCACAGACTAGCCTCTGGGGGGGGACGCCTGCCCAGGAGTGTCTAAAAGTCTTTAGGTAATGCTAGATAGAGATATAGGACTGCAGCAGTGTGTGTGTATGAGCGAGAGAAAGAGCCTGTGGGGCTTTGATGGTGTGTGTACAGCAAGCATGTGTGGTTAAAGATACCACTTCCCATAAACTGCTCCCTGTAGAAGAAAAGTGTTTTACCTTGACTGTCAAGTCACAGACAGAGACAAAAAGACAAATCAAATGGATTATTATTGTAAGGATCACACTGACGTTCTTATGCTGCTTCTATTTTTTTTCTCTTGCTGGAGGCCTCTATGTGTCTGATATTCAAATCCACTCTGAATCAGGATCACTGACATTTGGAAGCTTACCACCAGGCCTATATGTTCTGACATTTTAATGACTTTTTGTCACTTGAATACTAAAAAAACCAAGTGATCTCACAAAGTGAGCTGTAATGCTAAGGTGTTTTTTAAGATTCTGTATCGATGCATTATTCTAGTGTATTCAACCTGGGTTAACTTGAATATGTTATAATCGTCCACAATGTCTGTGGGCAAGTCAACAATTTAGAAATCAACCTGCTCCAATGTGTTATTTAAGGCACCTAAATTAACTGGACATTGTGACCCTGCGGTGTGAGTGGTTTTGTTTGTTTTGATGATTTGCTCCTTTCAGTAGATGCTACACTTTAGCACCAGGCTCTAAGACCAAAGCAAAACTTGTCTTTGGCCTCTGAGAAAAACAAAGATAGACTCACTTTCTTTTTATAAAGTCATAACTTAATGATACATTTAGTTAAAATATATTTAAAATGTGCTATACTAATGTTTGAAATGTTGCATATTATGCTTTTAGGGGATTTGGTGGACTAAAGTGCATCAATAGAAAGAGTGTTCATTTAGAGTGTTTTAGAGATAGAAAGGATCAAAAAGGAAGGCCTTTATTTATCACAACTTGAATTTTCCTTACAAAGCTTGGTTATACAAATAATGCACTCAACAGAGAAGTGCTGAGATTTTAGCAACAAAGCTAGCGAGTAAAGGTCCAACAAGGCAACAAGCATTAGTAGAATTATCAATTGATGATATAGACTTACATCCAATGTTGATTTAATATCTCTGAGAAAGGGAATGCAGGTGAATGCTACCATTCTGCCTGTTTTTTCATTATCACTTTACAGGTGAACTTTATATGTGCAATGATGGATTATCAAGAAAACTTTTACCTGTAATAAATGGTAAAAAGTAAAAACCACATTTGCAAAACGCTTCCCTTTCAGGATAAGAAAAAAGTGCCATAAACATCCTGTGGCTGCTGAAGCTAACCGCCAAGCAGTTCAGTTAGCCATAAATTGGAGTTTCTCTTTACTGAAAAGTGGCAGCCCAATAAAACAATGGATGCATATTTTAGTCATTATTTTACAATTAGCAAAACTTTTAGACACAAACTGGCTTGGCATACTCAACTAAAGTACACAAGTCAAATCTAAAGCTAGCAAAAAAATCAGCTAGCTAGCACCAACCAGTGGGCGTGCAGCTACATTGTGAATATTCAACTGAGGTATAAAACTTGTGTTTATATACCAGTTATATATTATTTCCTTTTTAGCTAAAACTGAAACAGATTTAATTTGGAATGGCAAAGACAGAATAGAAAAAACCTTCGCACATCCATTTCATTAGACAGGTGGGTATGGAGAGCAATGTGTCCATCAAACATTTTAAGTTAACTACTGCAAACTGTCTAACTTGCAAACAAACATTTATTGGCAATGTTTCAGTACTAGACCTTCATCAGGCAAACAGTCAGAATGGCAAAGACAGAAAATTCAAAAGCATTTTGTGGAATTTGTGCATCATCAAACTTCTTATGCAGCTTAATGCTGTAGTGTTTTTTTTTTTACAGTTAAATTATGTTCCCTTGAAATGATTGCGTGCATTTTGTGAGCCCTGGGTGACATTCCTCATCCAGACACTCAGTGCGTCATGGCTGATGTGCTGGTAACCGAAGCAGATTCATGGTAGGTGTTGTTGTACGCAACAGCTTTATCTGTCAGCTACAGTAAGGTATTATCCAACACACCTTCACTCACCCTGTTCTTTCAGCAGAAGCCTTGGATTGGATTGATTCTCTCTCTCCTTTCTGTTTCAGCAGAGGTATTGAAGGGCGTTGATTCCCTCGCAGATCAGCCGAGACCAGCCGCTGTGTTGCTCGGCGAGAGGCAGAGACGGAGGCAGAGGCGTAGTCAAGCGAGAGAGAGAGGTCACCGATATGATTATCCCCAAGTGTCAATACAAAAGGGAGACGTGAGAAAGGTCCCTGCTGAGCTGGAAAATGAATGGCTTTGACCTCATCAAACCTGCGGAAGTATCTCCACTCACTAATTAAGATTGAGTGGAAGAAAGTCATCAGTGTACAAGGATGGCCATCTTAGCTGAAGTTAATCAAGAACACTTCCCTTCACTGCTCTTTGTATTTATCAAAAGAGTGCAATCAGGACAGAAGAAGAAATGGGTGATGGAGCTGGTCGTGTTTTTATGATCGTTACAGCAACATTTTCTTAAGAACACCAGTCAATCAGGTGGAAAGTTACACGGTATTACTTCTAAAGTCAATGTTCTAAAGCCCTTGTGAGGATTTTTTACCTGGTTATGGAAAAGACTGAAATTAAAGCTGATGCTTGGTTATGATCTAAGAAAAGAAAACAAGATTGTCAGCAACAAGATTTAATATTTTTATACATACATTTAAGTGCCTGTAAATGCTGCCTATAGGTGTCAAATGAGACAGCACACTGAAGAACGTATTACTACTACTATTACATCTACAGCAAATATAAACTGAGAGACAACTAAAATGTCTACTTCCCATCTTATATTTTCAAAACAGACTTGTTACTTCAGTTAAAATGCATTTGAGGGTCATTTCTGCTTATTTTTATTTTTGCTATATTGTGAAATGTTCTCATCATACAGACCTTTTTAAACCTGAATTGATAGGACAACAACACAAAGAAAAAACAAAACCTCTGTGTACTAATCAGTGCATATCACACACAACAGACACTGCAGTGGAGATGAGGTTTCTAGTTCATGCTACAGCCTTCATTCGAAAGGGACAACTTGCAGAGACATGATTCAAAGGAAAACATGCCAACAAGGACATCAGACCTGATTCAGGTATGTACATTCCTTATCAGACATATTTACAAATTGGATCAGATTTGATGTTCTATAGTTCACTATTCATTTATTTTTTTTCATTTGAAATTTGAAAGATCGAATTTTATTAATCTCGTAAATATTACATGAGGTTAATTTATTTTGATAATTTTTAGAGTATTTTACCAAAACTGTATGTACTTCCCCTCGCAGCCTTGAGTCTGCTGTTTTAACCAGCTCTATTTGGATGTATGTTTATAGCGTGTGCTCATTTTATCCACTGTAGTGAGGGAATGATGTCCCAATAACGGGCTCATTATTCCCAATTAAATATCCTAACATCCATCATAAACTGCCACTGAAAACCAAGCATAGGGCCATTATTGGCTCCCATTAATATTGTATATACAAGCAGATGGCGATGGAGTGGGGACTATGTATCTATGTGTGTGTGTATGCGTGTGTGCGTGTGTGTGAACTGATGGGGGTAGAAGAGCATAATCCAGCTACATATCTGTTTAAATATTCCACAGTTTGCAAAGCCAAGAATTTTGATTTATGACACAGATGCACATAAAGCACATGCAAACGAAAGCAAACAGACATGCACAGCCCTATTATAATATGCATTGAGCAATTAGTTCAACAAATAGCCTGTCATCATCCATGTGCTGGCAGCGAAGGAGAGTAAGGTCTCTCCCCTTGGTTAGGGAGGTAAAAATCCCCGGCTGAAAGCTCATACAACACCGTCACCCTGCCTCTGACACCTTTTAGAAGCTCTCGCCGGGTGTCTTGCTTTCACCTCTACAGATGTGCAGTAATCACACTTCCCTCGACACGGAGTGCACCGACGCAGACAAGAGACACTGCTCTGCCTTATCAGAGGGAGAAACATGGATGACCCCGATCATTCGGGGAACCCTGTGATCCTCCAGGAAGGTGTCCTCCCTACAAAGTGCTCACTGTGAGTAATAGGGATATAGGAGGATGGATCTGATTATCGTATCCCTCTACGCTCTTCCCCCCTCCCCCCCAAAAAGGGGAAAAAAATAAAAATAACAGCTGCGGTGTCAAAGCTTCAGTCAGATGACAGCTAGCGCAGCGAGGTGCCCAAGGCAGCCACCAGTCCGTTCCTTTTCGTTCGCTTTTCTGAAGGTCAATCTTCAGCTGCCCTCCACGTGGCTGCAGTCCTGTTTACCTCTCTCTGAAAGCCAATTACACCTCCGCGGTGCTGTGCCAGTCGAAGCAGTTAGTTTTCACACACAGACACAACGTAGGCATGCACTTACACAGATGCTCCACGCACACACCCACACACAGACAAACACCTGCAGCAGCAACTCTTCTTGGCTGCGGTAGAAGGCAAGGATGATGCCTTTTGACCCGTCTGTGTTGAAATATATCGACATGTGCACATGGAACTATTATTTACAGCTCAAGCGCATCAGGAGGCAAGTTAGTGAGTGCATGAAAAATGATGGTTTATTTACCAAGGGGTTTTAATATTGGGTTGCATGTGAGATGATTATAAACCTGTCTTCATTATCTGAGAAATGGAGAGGCCCTGCAAATGTTTGCTGATTTATTCTATAACCTCGAGGGTTTAGTTCTTGATTTATGCTACTCAATGACAGCTTGTGTAATCATACAAGTGTTGGTAAAATAGTGATGGATGGAAGGTTGTTGTCCTCTGCAGTACTTTGGCTTTTACCTATTACCCTGAATGATGGCAGCCTTAAATATGATCATGTAAGGGTGGAAAATCTTCTCCAGGTCTATGATTCTCGGATAGCACCTGTTCAGATTGAGGAATCTTTGTCATGTTTTTATAATCTCCAGCCTTTTAAGGGAGATTGAATCAGCTGTATTGAGATGTGGTAATGGCAAAGGAGTCAGATAAATGAGAAAAATGTGCATACCTCTCTTGTGCTCTTCCCGTTCTTCTCTGCCATCTACAGATAGTAAAAGGAAGTGCTAGAAAGCCGGCTTTCACTGTGCATGCCTCTTTTTATGGCGCAGTATCTGCAGTATACCTGTCTCTATATCATCTGCCTCAGTATGTCTTATACCTGTAAGGTATTTTGCAAAGGTTCAAACAAACTTGGATTTTTCTTGACTTCTTAATAATGAATGCACCCAAGTGTGCACATATGCATCAAAAACATAGATACTCTGATATCCTGTACATGCATCAGAGGATCCAGCAGAAGTAGGGCAGTTTCCAAACCAGATGACCACCATCTGTTATTTGTGGTGTTACTATTGCTGTGTGCACCAGAGAGGCTTCAAGAGCTCAAAGAACTTGAAACGCTTTCTGAAAAAGTAAATGAACAAAAAAGGATTATTCTGTTTTTCTGCTGTCATCAAGCTGTATGTAATTTTGGATGGAAGTCTCTGTGGAAGAATGATGAGCAGAAAAACAGAAGAGAGCGTATTTTTGTGTGTAATAACATCACTGTTGGAAATGCAAAATATATATTTTATTAAATAAAGCATCATTATTAACTCTACCATGATTTAAGGACTATTCGCTCAGCAAGGGAGGATGTTTAAAGTGCAGAAAAGAAAGAAAAAAGATAGATAGCCTCAGTGTTTGTGTATGTACTATGTGGGTGTGTGTGTGTGTGTTTGAGTGTTAGCGGCAGTGCAGGTCTTGCTCTACCTACTCGAAAGGAGAAAAAGAGCCCTGGGGTGAAGCAGAGACGACGGGCTCCATCTGGCGCCTGGGCAGCCAATGAAAAGAATAGCGAAGTGTGGGAGCCAGGAAGAAGGGGAACATCATGAAAAGCTCATTGGATTTGTCGTCCAGTTCATTGGCACCGACTGTGAGGTGGCTAACGAGGCAGGTGGCTTAACAGAAAGGAAAGGTAGTATCTGCAGCATCAATTCCTCACAAAAATGTGTTGTTTTTTTTCTTTGGTGGTCTATAAGAAAAGGAAAAATTGCATTGAACTGAAACTGGGTGTCTGGTAAACAATTAGGGCTCCTGTGCAGTGCTTGCGCTTGTTCGCTCCTTAAAAATGACTACCCTGTAGCTACTTCTTCCCATGGGGAGACAGGGTGTAGTATGTGCTCTGTGCGCTACGCTCCTGAAGCATTATGGGAGAGGAAATGGTGGTAAGCAGAGAGCCATCTGCTTTGCCACTTGCCATGTATGCCTGTGCCAATACCACCTTACTTCCCCCCATTTCTCAGGTGGGGAGTGGAGTGGATACGCACTGTCTGCACACCCACATGTACTCACACATGTACACACTTAAGGATTCTCCAACATGAAATTGCCAGATGTGTTGAAGCAGGATGTAACTGTAAAGAAATCTCAACTCATGGTTCACACATCTGGCCTATTTTCTTATGTGTGCTTCCAAGCTTTGTCAATCAATCAACAACTGTATATGATGAATATTAGGGTTGCCACCAAATATTCTTCTAACTAAACATTATTTTGTGTAATCAACCTTGTCTCGTCTCTACTTAGAATTTGAATTCTTTACATACTTTACTAATCCATTAGGGGAAATTCTGGTTAACACTCTGTTATTGAGAAAAATGCTTCTCACACACATAAGCTTGACATTCACACATGTATAAAACAAGACCTGTGGACATGCATTAGATGAGAGATGTCAGAGTGGGGCTGCTACACACGCAGGCAGTGTGCCAAAGCTGTTGGGGGTCCAGTGCCTTGCTCAAGGTCACATCGGCTCAAGAAGTGCCCTGGCAATTTTTAACATGATCCTCTCATTACTAAAGAAAAATAAATTATTTCAAACAGAAAACTTTGTCTTTAGTTGTTATTAACTTTTTTTACATAAGACAGGTGGGGATCATAATCCTGCAAGATAGATCTGTTTAAACAAAATCATAAAGCTAGAGCATGATTTACATAGCCTTACGGTTTTATATATTTTAGCAACTAGCATTTCTTGAGACTCAAAGAAACTACCAATTTATTCACTGGAGGATTCCTTTTGATTGCTTCAAAGGCGTAAGAAAGGTGGCTGATAGAGCTAGGTCCGAAGCAAACTGCTAACTCTGTAGCCTTCTCCAAATGAATGTTTTTTACTCACATTTACACTTCAATATTTCTGCTGATAGTGAAATGAAACAAAGCACCTGATCCGTTTTCTCCTCACTGATTCTGAGGACATTTTCTTTACCCTTCACCAGCCTTTAAACACAGCTGTATCTCATACCCCGTTTCATTACGTGTTTACCTAATGTGCCATCTTCAGTTTTGTAGATTTATATGTCTCATAGGGCTTTCACACTTGCAGAAAACTTCTGAAAAACTCCTCATATTTTGAGGAGGAGCTGTATGTGCGAACCCAAACAGCCACAATTTTCACACGGACCTCATGCAGAGTTTCTCCTGCCAGACCCCTAGTATGTTTTCCGCACCAGTCCGAGTGAGCTGATGTGAGAACGCAGCAGGATATTATACGGAGAATTCACCTCAAGCCAATGGGAGTGTCCCCCCTCCCCCCCAGCACAGCACACACACACACAGTAAACAGACCAACGTCAAATAACCTGACTTCTTTCTGAGGATTGATGTAATCACAGTTAGTTCTCTCTGTGATTAAATATTATATTATTGCATCTACTCTTCATATTAACGGTTTGTTCTTCTTAACAACGGTCTGCTAACGAGTAGTAGCACACCCTTGCTATGCATAATTGTCCAATCAGAGTCAAGAAGCCTATTTGACACAGCTGTATAATAAATTGTGTTAATAAATAAAATATAATTAATATGCAATGAGACAACTAAGCCATAGAAGTAATGACTAATAATCAACTAGAAAATGTGCAGCCTTAATACAGATGAATGGTGAGGCTGGCCACAGATGAGCAGTTTCCCATTGATAAGGGGTAAGACAGAAAGAAGGAACAGTGTTTTTTCTAGCCAACGATCTGTTTTCATTTTATCCAAGCGGAATGCAGCAGAGACAGGCCCCAGTGTCCTTGACAGTGGTGACACTGAATAGATGGATGTACAGCCGGTCAAAGGAAAGTCATTTATTTCCGTTGACCCGCTCGGTCAAGTGGATTGAAGCTGAGCCTTTTGATTCGGCTTTTACTTTGCCTTTTTCCCCCCTCAGAGTCCACACTGCTCCCGCAATTACTGCAAACAGAGAAGGTGATGGGTCTAAGATTTTGTCCAGATAAAGGAGTCAGGACCCTATCTCTCCTGTTGACACCATTAAGCCATCAATGAGACTAGGAGAGTGGGGGGGGGGGAGGCCTCTGAGGGACTGTCAGTCAAAGCTTACCACCCAGCTCTTGTTTAAAACCGTCTGCCACTGAACTCCCACAGGCCTCTTTGTATCTGATCCTAAAACCAGCGGCGTAGGGTGGATGGACTCAGCCGTCAGGAGACATATTCACCACTTACAGTCTTATCAAATGCAAGCGAGAGACTGCAAAAGCACAACCATTCTTGGATTGGGATGGTAGGTGGAAAGAACTGACTGCAAGCTGATATAAAAAGCTGTTCCAAGTAGTGATGAAAAGAGCTAAGAAAACTGCAGCTGTCATGCCTTGTAGATACATACAGATGGAGGAGCATCATGTAAAACGATAGGGTTAACTTTGAGGGTACAGTTCAGGAGCACGAAGTAGTTATTTGCAGGCAAGATAGTTTTTTGCAATTAAGCCACTTAAGATCCAGTTCAACTCTAAGCCAACGTACAGTAATGTCACACAGCACACCCAAATCTCCTCATGGAGGGACTTATCAAACAATAACAGACCCTGTGAAGATCCATTTATAGCTGCAAGAGATGAATATTGTGTTGTGACTTCAGGGAGGTTGCAGCACACGTGTCAACTTGTTGTAATACCCTAATATTTGATCTATTGCATAAATGTATGAGAAGTTGTCACCAGCATTTATTTTTGCATTTTGTTAAAATGCTCGTGAAGAGATTATGTCGAAAATTAAATCACAGATTACGCTCGGATTCTTCTAATTCCCCCCCAGGTGACAATTTGGGTCTAAAAAACAGAATTTAGACAATCTCACACAACGTGCCAAGACAGCTGTCTCGAATCAAAGCGAAACGCCCCCCCTCTGCTTTTCACATGGAATCAGCTCAGAGAATAGTGCCTTTCTATTTGAAGTTGTATAACAACTGTCTCTGTCAGATTCAAGGAAATGGAAGTGAGAAAGAACACTGTGTTGTGTTGGAATTGGTATTAATGGGTCTGTTTTTCTTTAAAGCATGGACGGTCATGGACTGTCCATCACCATTTTAGCTTCTTTGCTTCAAGAAAAGTATCAAGTGATAAAGTTTTGGTAAATTTTAAGTTTTTGGAAGACAAACAGTCATTGGAGGGAAAACAAATTTTACTCGCACCATAGTCACATCATGCCTTGACAACTTTTGGACGGATTGTCTTTTAACATTTGCCGCTATCAGAACTGGTTAAAAATGCAAGAGAGACTTTAAGAGAGCAAATTAATGGTGAATGTAATGTTGAAAAAAAACGTGCAGTTTATTGCAGTCAATTGAAATGCTGACTGTGTTTGTTTGTTTTAAGCCACAAGCAAGCTCAAAGCACGCTTCATGATCATGTCAAGCCATGCATGTTTTTCATTGCGACGTTATGGAGGCTACAAGATGCAACCGTGATCAGGCCTGGTTAGTCCTAGAGCAGTGTGAGAGCAGGCCAGTGGGAGAATGGGGAGGTGGCACAATCATGCTTCGGCACGGTACCGGACAACAGG